>CM019719.1:21867583-22467583 GCA_009760885.1 Achatina immaculata
ACGGGTGATCAGGAAAAGGAGATGGACATATGTTGGCCACTTGATGAGAAGAAATGAGCAGAGAATCCCAAAACAAGCTATCAAGTGGAACACAACAGGCCGAAGAAAAAGGGGGCAGACCGCGTGAAACTCTGAAGAGAACATTATTAAGAGAGGCCAAGTTAACAGGCATAAAATCCTTTGATGAGGTTGAAAGACTCGCCGAAGGCAGGAAAAATTGGCGAACTACTTTGCGAGCCCTATGTGACGTCTAACGGTACGGGAAGGATATAAGATATAAGATAAGAAACATGAAGCAGACATGACACACAAGTGAATGATTCAACAAATAAATATGTCTTCGTGCGTCTGGATAACTGAACCACCATTCGCAAAGGAAATAAATATTTCTGTTTAAGAAAAAAAGAAAGAAAGAAAGAAAAATATTACCGTCGGAGAGAAGTAAACCTCCATGACATCTGCTTGACCACAGCGGCTGAATACAGGGACAGGAGCTGTTATACTGATAAGTTTACATGAGAAAACCAATCGCGACGCAAGAGAACAGATTTTTTTTTCCCTCGAAGGCTATTTGCCCCAACAACGCAAGCAGTCATCGATCTCATACACGCACGATGCAATAAAACCGCAACGTTTGAGAAAACTGTGATGTTTAATTTTCTGCACGTGCCAGACTGGTCTGTTCGTTATTTTATAATACGCCCACCATCTGTTGCTTTCTTAGCTCTCCAGTTGTATAGTGATTTCATGTCTGCCTGTCTTTGTTGTTGTGGCCAAGAAGTGTAGCTATATGATCCGGCAAGATCTTGAATTAAACGTGTCAAATCTGATGGTAAATGGGTTAAACAGCTTAAATCATGTCCTAGAAAAGATCCAAGGAACAGATTTCACGTTTGGCTCCACTCTGTAGGGATTTTGTCAAGCTCAGCTCCGTTAACTAAACTAAAGAAGTGCAACATGTTACCAGGGCACCCACAAAGAGGTAGGTTAGCATCTCAGCTAGTTTCGATAGGCCTGCTTTTTCTCAGACACGCTTATCTTAGCTCCCATTTCATTTCTTTAAACAAGAGAAACTCTCATCACAACTTGCTGTATCTGAAGCAAAACAATTACTTCCACAACTTGCACATTTTCAGACCGTCGGAACTATCTGGCATTCAAAAATATCCTGCCAAGAGAGAACCAAGAGACGACATATGTCGATTTGACAAACTACAGGGACAAGGACATTCATACAGTACTTAGTACAGCAAGCAGGCTACGAAAGAACACGCTTAAGGCTTCTCAACCTTTTCTGCAGCAAAGTTTTCTTTATGAGCTGTACTACTACACAGAAAAAAATTGGAGAAGGGCCCTTGTGTCGTGGGGAGAGGCGGCAGTGGAAGGAGAATGGTGGTAAGATAAGATAGACGGGGCAGTAAGATTCATGCCCAAAAACCCGAGAATGGTCGACAGAGACCCGACTTCTCATTCACATACAGTTGTGGCGTTATGGCCCGTGGCAGACGCCCTTCTTCAGTACACCCAGCTTTAAAAGAAAACAGTCCTCTGCACTAGATGGTACTGCACTTAACACTGTCGATAAATGAAGGAAGTATAGGATATCATGAAAAGGTAATGGCACACTGTCGATAAGTGAAGTGCAGGATATCATGAAAAGGTAATGGCACACTGTCGATAAGTGAAGGAAGTATAGGATATCATGAAAAGGTAATGGCACACTGTCGATAAATGAAGTGTAGGATATCATGAAAAGGTAATGGCACACTGTCGATAAGTGAAGGAAGTATAGGATATCATGAAAAGGTAATGGCACACTGTCGATAAATGAAGTGTAGGATATCATGAAAAGGTAATGGCACACTGTCGATAAGTGAAGGAAGTATAGGATATCATGAAAAGGTAATGGCACACTGTCGATAAATGAAGTGTAGGATATCATGAAAAGGTAATGGCACACTGTCGATAAGTGAAGGAAGTATAGGATATCATGAAAAGGTAATGGCACACTGTCGATAAATGAAGTATAGGATATCATGAAAAGGTAATGGCACATTGTCGATAAATGAAGGAAGTATAAGATATCATGAAAAGGTAATGGCAATGTCCACAGAGGATGAACGAGAAAAAAAAGAAAGCAGAATTCAATAATAATAATAATTTTAATAATAACAACAATCAAAAGAAGAAAAAGAAATACTAAAAAAAAAAACAAAAAACATTTTGACAATTAAACCTGATACGTTACACCAAAATGGCATGGGAGACGAACAGCAAAAGAACTGATGAATAATATGAAAGGTTGGTAACTGTGGAGAGATATGGCAACCTACGCCTCCAAGCATGATACATGATGATGAATGCCATCATCGTATCAGCAGTAAGACGCCTTCAGAAGGTCTTGTTTGTTTCAGAACGGCCAGTGCAGATGAACATGTTACCTCTATCAGCTACACAATATCCTTTATCAGAGACTTGGTATTAAAATGAAAACCTTCACACATTTCTAGTTTAAATTACACATAATCTAAACTTGTTCAGCAGGTCCTACAAGATCCTTCGCAGATCCCAGTTTGGGAACCACTGCTAGTACAAGCATATATAAACGTGGGGAAATTCGGGCAAAGGATACCTGTCAAGGCACTATCAACTTATTTTATAATCTTCTAACTTAGCCTATCCCGGCTAGACATTTGCTCCTCCTATCTGAGTCCTGATGCCTGATCGCAGTCACTCTCTTTGTTTTTCTTTCTCTCACATCTAAAGTGCGTTGTCTATTTGTCAAAGTTAATCATACATTCTTTGCTGTATCACTCAACTGTGTGCAAGCCTCGTTGTTCCCAATTTGCTAGATTTGTACATAGTTTTCGAGGATACACAGTCAGCAGTTCTCTTGCACTACCAAAGCTAAATTTTCCCCATTCTATTTTTTCCATTTATTCCTCGTGCTTTATCTGGATTTTCGAGTAATCTTCCCGTATCCCATATGCTTTATCATATTCCCTTCGGCCGCTTTATCATATTCCCTTCGGGTACGGTTGTCATCTGCATGAATATTGTTTACAAGGACAGAGAAAGCGCAGATCGATACAGTACGTGTTAAATGAAGGTGTCATACTTTCGAAGTCCAAAATCAACGAAGGGTTCACTTGTCATTCACTCTTCTCCTTGCTATCTAATGTTTCTCCTTTAACAAAGTCTGTTAATTTATACAACTACCTGGGTCAGTCACACATTACAGGGCCATCCTCGCGTCTATATCTGGGATTTATTTTTAATACCCATGCGCGTAAACCTATACTCAGATTATTATCGTGGACTTTGCACACTTCCCACGCCGAATGTCACTTCAGTGCTACATCCGGGGTATGGGTCCCCCGCCGCGGGTCACTATAATTAAACAAGCTTCGTTTCATTAAAAAAAAAAAAAACGGTGTAACTTTTAATTATAAACATTTAGTGAGCATGTCTGGTGATCCGTCGTCATTTTGAAAGTGTTATTCGCAACTAATGTAAAATTCGAAATTTCGTTCGAGAATTATCAACTTTTTCGTGACTTCTGAGGCATACGGACATGCTCTATGACCAGACCACACTGTACTTTGATGTGCCCCAAGAGGATCTAGACCTATCTGACGGACTGGAGAAGCAGTTAGAAGGTTATTTCAGACATTATTTTAGTGAGCATGCAACATGATCATCACAAGACGAGATCGTACAAGACATCGCCGATGGCAAGTAGGACACAATCATCAACTAAAAATGTTCTCCTAGTTCAACTTTCCTTAAAACTGCATTTATGAAATCTTCATACATTTACTGTTATTTTGATGCATAATACGTATATTTTTAAAGTGGAAATACTTTGTTACATTCACTTTTCCAGCTATAACCACTATACATAACAAGACCCGCGATTTTAATCTGGCAGAAGTGGAACGTCCGCGTTTTAGCCTGTGGCAATGGAAGAGTTAACGTTGCTGGAGACCAATGACGACACGACATTCTTTCCGGTTGTTGGAACAGGAAACAGGTAAAAATTCACCATTATCATAATCTGTTTATACTCCTCATTATGCGAAGTAATTTAACAATAACCTGCTCCTCTCTATCTCTCTTGAATGTCTTCGTTGACTCCCCCCCCCCTTTGCGTATCATTCTCTTTTTTCTGGATATCTGTCGTTGATTTGTCTCCATCCCACGGCATACTGTGTCAGGCTAAATGACGTACTACAAGAAGTAATAGCAAGATGAAACCAGATGTATCAGGAGAACCCTTTAGATCTCCTCTTCCTTCACGATCAAACATCTCCTCTTCTTTACGATCAAACAACCCTTTAGATCTCCTCTTCTTTACGATCAAACAATCTCCTCTTCCTTTACAATCAAACATGTGGCTCTTGGACAAAAATCCTGTGTTCTTGTAGCACACTGTATAGCAGTATTCGTGTAACAATGATAGTAAGGGCATTATTATAGGTTTTTCCTTTTCAATTTTCTCCTGTTGGAATCCTTCGAGAAGGTCACGTGGGCTGCAAAACCCGTGACAGGAAATTGTAGGGGCAATGCTGAGTCCGTGGAGTTTGAGTCTTGGTTTGAACGTGTAACTGTGTGGACGTGTTTTGTCGAGCTGTGTGATGTCTTCGTGGAACAGATGAACATTTTAGTTGTACGTATGAATGGACTGGCCACATGGCAGGGATAACCAGCCGGCAGTCGAATTTAATGTTATTTTCATCAGCATTATCATCATCCCGTCAATAAATATTCCATGTCACCGTTACCCAGGATTTACTTGAGTAACTGTACCAGTTGTCGTCAACGTGAGGTTTTGAACGAGCCTGGATGAGAAGTATGTCTGGAACAGTGTGTAACTAATCCAGCAGATGAGAGTGAGAGCTGGAATTATGTGTGTAACTAGTCCAGTAACCTCAACTCTCGAAGAGCAAGATGGAAGTCGACCCTGATATTCACGTGCGTAACGTAAATCAGCACAACTTATGTCGACACGGCCCAGCTAACGAGTGTCATATACACAGCAAAGTCTGTGTCACCAAAAGATTACCCTGTTATTTCAAGATGCACCACAGCAACAAATCCTATTATAACTGGTGCCGTCGGGGAGACCCACCTTGGCGACATAAAACTACGATCGGTGGAGGTGTCGCAGTGGGGCGACACACACACTTGGTACAGGAGGTAATGTCCTGGCCCTAAGGTACGACGAACTCCTGCTGCTCTGTGCCGTCGCTATTCTTGTTATTTTCGATTTCGCCAACAAGAGCTGTGAGCGGCATGGACTGTTTTCATTCATCGTTGCTGGTATGAGCCTGATTGTCGTATGCTGTCCGTGCGTGAGAGGAATCTGTTCGTGTATGCTGTCACTGTGAAGGATAATCGTACTAGCCTTTCCAAGCTGTCCTGAAGGCGGATGGGGAGATGATTCGGCACTCTAGTCTGCTGTGCATACGGAGGGGGCCCACCCTGGCTCTCTACAGCTGGGAAGAATGTGCACGGACTCAACCGTAGTTATCACGACTGGAGGGGAGCCAGCTGCAGCCTCTCGGAGTAAGAACTTGGAACTTGTTTCGCTTTCTCTCTAGTTCCAGGAGTAGGTACTTTCTAGAACTTTTGGACTAATTTCCTTTTCTTTTGATTGAATTCATCAGGTCTTGTGGTGGATAGTAGTAACAGTTTCGGATTAGTTTGGTGAATCTTCCCTTACTTATAGGAAAATAATTAGGTTACATTAGATTATGAACTGAGTTTGTTTGCTGTGCCATTGCCATGATTGTGTCAAATCTTTTCTGTCGTTTATGTTTTTTTAGTGGCGATTGTTATTATGTAGTGTTTGAGCACAAATGTTATGCTCGCTTTTGTATTGAGTTGAGTGTGAATGGTATACGCTGCATTTTTTATTCCGCACTGTTTATGTGTGTACGATACTTATAGTCAGGGAGTTGGCGTGTTTTTTTTCCTCCCTACGCCATCTATGTCAACACATTTTGTGTAACTTTATTATTGTTATGTAACTTGGGTTTTTGTTTTGATATATTTGGCCAAGTTGATTTTTTTGTTGGGTTTATTGTATTATAAGTGTGATTCGAGTACTGGCGCATTTATTTTTTGGCTGGTCTGTGTAGTACTCGAGACTTCATATTTTTCTTGAGTGGGTTTGAAAGTATGCTTTGGCCCGTGTAGTAGCCTGTGCTTTGGTGTTTGTAAAGTTTGAGTGCACCCATGTGGTTGTGTTGTGTTTCACGTGGAGGCCTGCTAGCTGATGTGTATGTGACTGTGAACAAAGTTTTCACGGTATGAGAGTGCTGGCTGGTAAGAGTTGACCTACTGACCGCCCTTGTTTTGTTTGGGCGGTACTGAGATTGTTGATGGTTTTTGTATCATATTTGTTTTTGAAAATGATTGTTATTTCACCATGCATTTTTTTAACAAACGTGATTGTTATTTCACTATGCATTAAAAAAAAATGTTTGTGTGTTGATTTGTATATAGTCTTCAGTTTATGAATAACTGTTTTCAGATCGTGTTGTGTTTTGTTTAGAGCACTATTGAACTGCATAACCTGCGTTTAGCTAAGTTATGCAATGTTCGTGCAATGTATATGCTATTTGATAGCTGAGCTGAAACGTTTTTTTTTAGGTGGCTTCTAGAGCGGTTAGCCAGAGATAAGTCACGTTTTGTCTGATTGTCTTGACCTTGTATGTTATGACAATTATTGTATTAATGATGTGTCATATATTTGATGATGTGGCATATATTTGATGATGTGTCAGATATTTGATGATGTGTCATATATTTTATGATATGGCATATATTTGCTGATGTGTCAAATATCTGGTGATGTGTCATATATTTTATGATGTAGCATATCTTAATGTTTTGATAGTGTGTGATTTTCAGATGTATGTCATGTATTATTTTTTATTGGTCTGACGTCCTATTGTTTGTGAAGGAGGTCATAAGATGCATTTAGCTGAAATATTGGAGATGACTTGATGTCCTATTGTTTTTTTTGTTGGAGGATGTCATCATCTGTATTTATTTGACATGTTGGACAGCTGAGTGTCCTATTGGGTAGAGATATGGGTGTATGTGCTCTTTGAGAACCGTGATGGTGTGTTTGGAGGGGGGAGTATCTATAGCAGTATTCGTGTAACAATGATAGTAAGGGCATTATTATAGGTTTTTCCTTTTCAATTTTCTCCTGTTGGGATCCTTCGAGAAGGTCACGTGGGCTGCAAAACCCGTGACAGGAAATTGTAGGGGCAATGCTGAGTCCGTGGAGTTTGAGTCTTGGTTTGAACGTGTAACTGTGTGGACGTGTTTTGTCCAGCTGTGTGATGTCTTCGTGGAACAGATGAACATTTTAGTTGTACGTATGAATGGACTGGCCACATGGCAGGGATAACCAGCCGGCAGTCGAATTTAATGTTATTTTCATCAGCATTATCATCATCCCATCAATAAATGTTCCAAGTCACCGTTACCCAGAATTTACTTGAGTATCTGTACCAGGTGTCGTCAACGTGAGGTTTTGAACGAGCCTGGATGAGAAGTATGTCTGGAACAGTGTGTAACTAATCCAGCAGGTGAGAGTGAGAGCTGGAATTATGTGTGTAACTAGCCCAGTAACCTCAACTCTCGAAGAGCAAGATGGAAGTCGACCCTGATATTCACGTGAGTAACGTGAATCAGCACAACTTATGTCGACACGGCCCAGCTAACGAGTGTCATATACACAGCAAAGTCTGTGTCACCAAAAGATTACCTCGATATTTCACTATGCATGCACCAAAACCTATTATAACTGCATGGGGATCAAATGCATCAGTAAACCCGGTCCTAGAATAAGCTATGTCGAAGATGGATGCGTCGGGTCGAAAGGCGTTGATATATTAAAGCCTACAGACGCAGAACCGTGATACAAAGCAAACCACAACCCTTTCGAGGGCGAAGGCAAAGGAAGAAGTAACACATTAATATAGTATTATAACAAATTAACAGTAACAATAATAATTATGATAAAACTCAGAAGTTGGATTATAATGCATAATCTTTGTTCCTTTATTAAGCAATAAGTACAACTGTTACCTACAAATTTAATACTGTGCGCGTGCACACACACACACGCATATATATATATATCCTACACATAAAAGCTTGTATAGAAAAATTAACAATGAAAATAGTGACAAAAAGCTACAGCCGTTAACAACAAAGCATAGTTCTGTGCCATACAGGCTTACAGGACATATGCTGGTGTCCATATTTTCAGCGTATGAACATTCTGTGATCACATGCGAGGGTGATATGGTGTGTATCATGCTTGGCCGCCTTTCCCAGCGTCAGAAGAGTTTGGGCAGCAATTTTTACAAATGATTAAGAAGACTATACAGCAATACGTTAGCTCGCACCTTCATCAGACAACACCCGAGATGCCCCCCCCCCCTTTTTAGAAAAAAAGTTATCGTGTAAACAGATAGTAGAAACGGAGCAAATAAATTTAAACCTTCAAAACCACCTTGACTGTGAGCACCTTTTTTTTTTGTACAACTTGTACACTCAACTTACAAGTATACCTCGTACATTTTAAAAATACAGAAACTCAGTAACACACAAATGAATAAAGAATGATGACAAAAGTAAGTGTGGAACTGAAGATAGTTCAGCACCAGTAAGGTGTGGACGACCTTGACCGAAGCGCCGTCGTCCACATGATTTGGTAGTTGGTTTCGGGGGTAGGGGGTGTATACTGAAACATTGGCTTGGATCAGATTAGATCGGGGATATGGCCGGCGATGTAGTGTCTTCGTTGTGCTTATATTATTGTGCGTGCTTAGTATATTCTGCCGAGTCCATCCCATGCGCTGTAGATTATTTAGTTGTGAATTAGTCTGTGATGTAGGTGTCTTGTACTTACGTATCGATATGGAAATTCTGTGTATGATATCAGTGTGATTTATCGGTATATTGGATGGGCAACATGTATGATTCCTTTATTATGTTTTTCATGTGGACTGACCGTGTGCTGCAGAAGCAGTTATATGGAGGTGCGTCACAGCAGTGATAGCTGCCGAGGGATAAGTGCTACTGCACATTAGATTCTTAGTGTAGGCTACGTGGAAGACAAAGGAGCCCGGGACCTCAGGTCCATCAGGTTTCAATATGCAACATGAGAAGTCATTATCATGTGAATCCATGCTTAACTGCCCGGCATTGCGTTGGCATTGTTAATCCAATTGCTTTTCTGTTATTGATGATTGGTTGAATTATTTTACACTGCATTGATCTTGTTCAAACAACTGTTCGTCCATTATGATGACACATGTCTTGATGTCATGTTGATGTCAGTGTCAGTTGTATGTGCTGTTGTGGCGTATACTGAGATTAAAAATGATGTGTACTTAATTTCAGACTTGGTGACTTGTACTGTACGTCAGTGTATTGTTGTATAAGGTAAAGGAAAAGATAGTCCCATAGCAAATGCCGTAGGAGATGAAGTGTTAGAGATCTCATTATACTGGACCATCAGCGTATGAGGTAGGGTGGCCAATTCCTTTCCTCGCTGCCTTTCCTTCCCAGATTTTCTCTGGTATCCATTTTACGAGGCTGGGTCGACCTCGGGGCCGATTGATCGGAAAGAATCCCGTTCAGCTGGGGATCCGAACCCTCGAACATTCGGTTGCTAGACGAGTGCTCTAACCACTATTCTAGCCGGTCCCCAAATGCTTAAGATTTCTGCATAATTAGCATACAATATACCAAGTAAGGGATAACCTTGGTTGGCAGTCCACTGGGGGAGCTAGACTGACCTCGAGTACTGAAGTGCATGCCAAGGGCAATGTTGGTCTGTAAACCATCTTGAGAAAATATTCCCCCCTACTGTGTATAACATGTAAACTTCCACCAACAAGTTTTACAAACGACTGCAAGAACACACGAAGAATTCAACATAAAACATTTCCTAGTAATCAAAGCTGAGTCACAAATTAATGTAATGTTTCACCATGAGGCCACACCTGCAAACAGTGACAGCACAACAGAACTAAACACAAATTATCAATTGTTTCAAATTCATTTGCATTATTTGTTCTCATTTTCTCTGCGCATTACTTTTATGTGATGATGATATCAGCCGAACCATCATATTCTCTTTTTTTTAAAACTAAGCTTAGCCCACAATTTTTCCTGTTTATCTTACGGTCACTGCCAAGCTCATAAGCCAGTTTGCTCTGGTTGGCATTTTGCTAAAACAAATAGCATACAAAAATTGATATGATACGATGTATGATACGATGAGGCATACAAAAATTATAACATCTAAATTAGCACATACACAAAAAAAAACGAGCCATACTTTATCATGATGCAGAAACTGGGAGGAATTTTTTTTTCAAACTCACATATTTAAAAAATAAATATACTAAAAATGGCAACTAAGAGGAGAGAAGCCATATTATTTTTCATTATGGCATCAACTAGCAAAAGCTACCAACAACATTCAAGTTCCGTGTCAAGCTAAATCTGGAAACCCGCCACTTGGAAGACGTGCACATGCCTTTCAATGTTACGATGGCAACCAAAGCTTCCTCTAAAGTTTTGTGATTTGTGCGCACAATTTTAAAGCGGAGTGCAAAATATATTCTCAAAAAAAAAAAAAAACGTTTTGTGCACACATCTGCATTGTAATGTCAAATCACAAAGTTTAGTTTAAAGTTCTCACAGCTATGTTAAAAAATTATTACTGCATAATCGAAAAATATCAGGAAAACAAACACATATAGCGTTATCATAGCTTTCTCCGGCACTACCAAAGCACAAAAGCAACATTAGGAAACTGAAAAATAAAAATATCACTTTTACTATTTTTTGCGCAGCATATAAAATTTCGTGCGCGACACGATATATTTTTTTTCTTTTGTATGAGCTGTCATGCTGCCACGCAGCTTAGAGGGAACATTGGATACCCTCCACAAACACAGACGTACTTTTTTTTTAAGAAAAACCTTTTAAAAGCAACAAAACTGCATGACTTAATTTTATAAAACTGTGGCACTTAATTCAACTTACCATGACAGAAACAGATCAAAAATGATAAAACCTAACATGTAACAATTAACATCTTCTTTCCTGATTTCCCCAATTACATATTCAAAATAAGAACTACCCAAACGAAAAAGACAATGAAGTAAAATTCATTTTTAAATAAACTAAACTTACATTCTTAAAAAAAAAAATAATGTTAATTTCTGAGCAATTCTATCAGTTTTCGCATACTTTCCTTGCTTATTTGTCTTGCATGGTAAATGTTAAACTGGTTGTTTTATCTTATAGTTACGAAAAGATGCTAGTCTTCGCATTCTTGTGTACGCCATCATATAAGATCATACAATGGGAGTGTGGATGAGAGAATAAACACTATTAACCCTTGCTAAGTGCAGCTCTGCAGACCGATATATATATATATCTCCATATTTCAACTCCCATCTTTTCACAATAGAATCGGGGCCCCGAATGATGTGAGGCTCATGGAAACAAGATCAGCCCTTACCGCGAGCTGCTCAGAATGCAGGGGATCATCATCTCATGCCGCCTCCCCACGGAGGGCTGGCCGCAAAGAGTCTTCACTCTGCTCTGTTTCTTGTCTTCGTAGTGCGCTCGGCCAAACCAGTTCCTATCAACCTCTTGATGTTGTCCACTCGTTCGTGTCGCTATAGCCCTACTGTTCTCTACCCTTCGATCTTGCCCTCAAGAAAGGTCTTCACTATAGTGGTATGCTTCTTGGGGTATCTTAGTTGTCTTGTTTTCAACATTTTTCACTTCTACTTGGTTTAGCACTCCTTTCTTTGTTTTGTTTTCTGTCCGCGTGATACCCGCTTCTACACATCCACATTTCGAGGGTCTGAATTTTCTTTTCTGTTTGTCTTTTTTTTCCAAGCTCCATTCTTCTACACTAAGCGGGAGATAACTGTACAGTAATAAAACCGTTTAGTTTCACAAGTGTAATGATCTCCCCTGAACTTCTGTCGCTTATAAAAAGGCCTAAATTAAAACGTTCACTATACCTAACAGCCAAACTGACATTCATCATTTATTTATCTTTCACTATTTTTCCATTTAAAAAATCGTTATTAAATGCCTTACTGTATGGAGAATAACAAATTACGCCACCTGTCAACAGATCGTTGACTGCCATTATGCATTCTCTTGTAAATATGGGGGGAGGGGGGGGGGCATAATCCGCACGCTTAGCGTACACTCACAAAACAGCGTACACTCACAAAACAGCGTACTCTCACAAAACAGCGTACTCTCACAAAACAGCGTACACTCACAAAACAGCGTACACTCACAAAACAGCGTACACTCACAAAACAGCGTACACTCACAAAACAGCGTACACTCACAAAACAGCGTACTCTCACAAAACAGCGTACACTCACAAAACAGTGTACACTCACAAAACAGCGTACACTCACAAAACAGCGTACACTCACAAAACAGCGTACACTCACAAAACACCGTACTCTCACAAAATAATCTAACAACATCCACTGCGATAAATGTCAATATACAGAACAGAACAAACTGAAATACTTAATATTCAACACTTCTGTATTTTTTAAAAAATGACAATAGGTAACAGCTTTGTTTCTGAAATACAGCTGAATATAAACTGATGTATATAAACTTCTTTAAACCATTAATTTCTTTTTTTTTAATTAAATACCACAACATCTACTTTTACTTTGGTTCGCTTTTGTTCTTTTATTTATATGTTATCAGTGCACATTCTGTGTAAATTAATTCCTACGTGAAATATATGAATTGATAAAAGCCGTGACTTAATAATCTTTCATTGATATGAAAGTACTTGTCCAAGAAAAATCTAACAAAGGATTGTAACACTAAAACTATCGTTGACACAGGATAGGAAAGATTTAAAAATTCCTTTAAGACTTTCCTGCATGACTTTCATTTAAATATATATATTTCAGTAATTTTAAAAACTACATTTCAATTCATTCACAGCAGTATCACAACATCAGGACAGCAGAATATGTAAAATAGTGGCTAATATTAGATGTGGTGCAAATTTTCTAAAATAAATTTGGCTGTTAGTCGACTATACCTCAGTAATCCAATATTTACGATTTTCAAAATGAAGTGTAGTAATGTGTATATAGACTGCAGACACGAAGTTCTTGCTGGTTTGAAAACTGCATTTAAAAAATGTATACATGGATAACTGAGTAAATTAATATATCTTGGCGGCTGATGTTATGCTGTGGAATATACATGCTTGTGGGAAAAGACATTACACGCAACTTTACTTCAGTACTGAAATAAGTTCTTTTTAGTACAGAAACAGCAAATTCTTTCACCGCTGATATAACACTCTCTACCTTTAATAACCTGTCATTCATTCTGTTTCACTTACTGGCAAATATTCCATACTGTCATTTTTTTTAAATGGAAGTACAATTATGACACTTAAAAGACCGGTGTCTGGCCTGCTGGTATGAGAATATGCAAGAAACTCTCTACTACAGATAGCGAAACAACTACACAACACCATAGATCATCTGAGAAAGTAACCCCCACTCCCCAGACAAGTGTTTTGGCCCTTTAAACTCCTGACACTCTAAAGAGAGAGAGAGAGAGGGGGGGGGGTTGTTACAAACAACCTACCCCCACCCCCAAATCATGATTCCCAGTGGTCGGCAAGGTGTTGATTAATTTTTTTTTCCATCCCCAGACTTGAACCGCCATCCCTTGCATGATTTAGAAGCTTGAAATGCATCTTAACTACTGTGCCACACAGGACTGGTGTGACAAATTAAGAAGTAGGTACCTCACGGTTTCTTAGCTCAACCGCCACCTCAATCATTGTGATAAACCTGACTTTCCCCCACAAAATTTATGCAGCAACTCAAATCAACACTGAAAAGTTAAAAACACACACTAGATATTTAAAAATTTGAATGTCATCAGTGCTGAAAAGATGAAAACACACACTAGATACATCAAAATTTGAATGTCATGTGTGCTGAAAAGATGAAAACACACACTAGATACATCAAAATTTGAATGTCATGTGTGCTGAAAAGATGAAAACACACACTAGATACATCAAAATTTGAATGTCATGTGTGCTGAAAAGATGAAAACACACACTAGATACATCAAAATTTGAATGTCATGTGTGCTGAAAAGATGAAAACACACACTAGACACATCAAAATTTGAATGTCATGTGTGCTGAAAAGATGAAAACACACACTAGATACATCAAAATTTGAATGTCATGTGTGCTGAAAAGATGAAAACACACACTAGACACATCAAAATTTGAATGTCATGTGTGCTGAAAAGATGAAAACACAGAGTACGTTAAAACACTCAATTATCAGTGAGCAAAAACTATTAAAAATCTGCTCGGAAAAAATAATAACACATTTCTAGCATTACTTGAACGGAAGATCACTTAGAGCTTGTTTGCTTATCCTCAAAAGCGAAGGACATTATTTTCCTCCAAAACTTCTTACTGTTAATAAAATAAGTTATGCTAATAATGGTAAAGATAAAAAGGTAAAATTCCAATTTCCATGTGATGGATAGTGAGGATACGGTGTTAGGCCCGTATTTCCAAGACCATTAGCATATAAAACCATCATGTGGTCAGTATCGCTTTTACTACATTCTTATAGACACCAAATCGAAACGTCCATAGGTTAGGGAATTTTGTTTTTCATAAAAAAATAAGGGGGGGGGGGGAGGGGAATGCAACTTAGTTTTCAAAATACAGGGCTTTCATAGTTGGACATAACTTTCTAGAATTGTAACTATTTATTATTTATTTTTAGAAAGTAAAGTTCTATGTATGTTATGTGATTACAAGTATAAATTATCTCCCTTTGAAATCCTCACTGGTTTCTGTAAATAAAGTTCTGAGTAAGAGATATCTGACTCATTTAGTCCTCACTGGTTCTATTTTTATACTTTTTTCTTATTATAATTTAAAACATGCTGAAATGAAGATCCGCATGTTGTAAAAACATAATTTTTTTAAAAATTCTGACCATTTTATTTATAAAATCTAAAGTAATACTTGGAAAACATCGAACAAGGAATGAAAAGAATGGAAATTAACATCCTTGGTTTATATGAAATGAGATGGACTGGAGCAGGAAGTAGGGATCATAAAGACTTCAAAATAATATATTCCGGGGGAAACCAGTGTAGAAATGGAGTTGGCATAAAACTGGATAAGAAGACAGCAAGAACTGTGAAAGGTTTCTGGTGCATATCGGACAGAGTGTTAATGGTTAAATTACAGGGCCATCAGATAGACACAAATCTCATCCAAGTATACGCACCAACTTCAGAAAGCTCTGATGATGAGATATAAGAATTGTACAACAATTTAGAGATGGCAATGAAACAGTGCAAACCATGGGAAGTAAACTTTGTGCTGGGTGATTTAAACGCGAATGTAGGGACTGAACAAGACAATAAAGCTACTGGCAAGTATGGACTAGGAATCAGAAACAAAAGAGGAGAGAAATTGATTGAGTGGGCAGAAAAGAATAAAATGATAACAGTAAATATTTGGTTTCAACAACACCCTAGGCGATTATGGACAAGGAAAAGCCCAAATAATAACATACGTAACCAGACAGATTACATTATGATCAACAGAAGATTCAGGAACTCACTAATATCTGTGAAAACAAGACCAAGCGCAGATTGCAACAGTGACTATATCCCAGTCATAGGAAAAATGAGAATCAGGCTAAAGAGGATAAAAGTAGCAGCTAAAAACAAAGAACTAGTTAGAGAGCTGTTACAGAAAGATAAAGCAGTACAAGAACAATATATGACCATAGTACATAAGAGATATAATGCTATAGAAAAGACTGAAACAATTGATGAACAATAGAATATGCTCAAAGACTCTATTCAGCAAACATCTATCAAAATCCTACCTCCAAATAAAAGAAATGCTAAACAGGGGTGGATGACAGAAGAATTTTTGCAACTAATGGATCGGAGAAGAAGTCTTAAGGAAGATAAAGATGAATATGACAAAAGAAATAAAGAAATAAGACATAAATGCAATAAAGCTAAGGAGGAGTGGCTAAATAAGAAATGTAGTGAAATTGAGACACACCATCATGGAAACGCAAGAGATATTTAAAAACAATTAAAGGAGTTAACAAACAAAAGGACATACCACAAGACTGGTTGCCTGAAGTCAAAGGGGGGGCATACAATAATGGACAGAGATGAAATAATGGCAAGATGGAGTGAATATATTAGAGAACTCTATGAGGACAATAGAAGCAAAATAGATATATGAAGGGCCTCACAAATTAAAAGCAGAAGTGGAAGAAGTCATCAAACACATGAAAAACAACAAAGCACTAGGACCAGATAAAATCACCAAGGAAGAACTGGAAGCATTAGGAGAGCTTGGCATAGAAATAATTACCAGATTGTTGAATGACATCTATAACAGTAACTATGTCCTATCAGACCTTTTGCAATCAATTTTTATTGCCCTACAAAAGAAACAGGGTGCAGCTGAATGTGAAGACCATCGAACCATTAGTCTTATGAGCCATGTTACCAAAATCCTACTTCGTATTGTTATGAGAAGAGTCAGGAGCAAAATAAAACCAGAAATCGCTGAAGAACAGTGCGGCTTTGTCAAAGGAAAAGGTACAAGTAACATTATACATATAATAAGAACATTGATGGAGAGATCAACAGAAGTAAAGATGGACCTATACTTATGCTTCATAGACTACTGTAAAGCATCTGATAAAGTGAGACACACAGAAATTATAAGAATGCTGGAAGACATCAACATAGATGGGAAAGATCTGAAACTCATCAAAAACATATATTGGCAGCAATCAGCTGCAAGGAGGGTTGAGAACCAAATAGGAGCATTCCAAGACGTAAAATTGAGAGTGATATAAGGATGCGTTTTATCTCCTGACCTCTTCTCCTTGTACAGCGAAAACATAATAGAAATATAGAGAACATGCCAGGAATATCAAGTGGCGGGTACAACCTTAACAACTTAAGATATGCAGATGACAATGTCCTGATTGCAAAAAGTGAAGGGGAGCTACAGGCTCTTCTGGACATTGTGGTGTTCATGAAAGTAAAAGTAAAGGTCTCAGACTGAACAAAAAGAAGACTGAAGTGATGGTCATCTCAAAGAAAAGAATACCACCAAAATGTAGCATTACCATCGATGGCACAAATCTGAAACAAGTTGATAGATTCAAGTACTTAGGAATGATTATAACAACTGATGGGAAATGTCACAACGAAATAAAAAGCAGGCATGTTCAGGCCAAGTCAGCATTCCATACAATGAGACACATCTTGTGCAACAGATCCGTATCAATGGAAACAAGATTCCAAATACTTAAATGTTACATTGAGCCAATTTTGTTTTATGGGTGTGAAGCATGGTCTATGAATAAGAGAGTACAGCGAGAAATGGAGATGTGGTTTATAAGAAGGATGTTGACGGTATCATAGACAGCCAAGAAAACCAACGAAGAAATCTTAAGAGAGCCCGGAGTTAAAAAGCAAATTATAGCAAAGACCAGAGGCAGACAAGTGAGATTTATAGGACATTTCCTGAGAAGAGGAAAATTAGAACACAATGTGGCAACTAGAAAAACTAAAGGAAGAAGAGACAGAGGAAGACAGAGAGAGAAGTTACTGGATGGGTTGTCAGTGTGGTTAGGAAGAAAGTCACCGGCGGATCTCATAATCAAGTCTAAGGACAGGGAATTGTGGATAGAAATGATCGCCTACACCACGAGGCATGGCACTTGAATTAAATTGAAAGTAATACTGTGTTTATAACATTATTACAGTAACTACGAGGGTGATTGATAAGTTCTCAGCATAAGGTAAAGCGGATTATTTGTGGACAAATTTTTGGGGTTATTTCTCAGCATAATCCCCTTGTAAGTTTATGCACTTAGTCCAACGATCCTGGTGCATACGGATCCCTTCTTTGTAAAAGTCAGCATCTTGTGCCAGTAGAAAGTAGTCTACAGTATGAATTACATCATCATCTGAAGCAAATTTGCGACCACTGAGCTCCTTTTTGAGTTTGGTAAAGAGGTAATAGTCCGAAGAGGCCAAATCTTGGGAATAAGGAGGATGTCCAAGAAGCTGGAAGCCGCATTCATGAATGGCAGCCACTGCCACCACCGACTTGTGAATTGGAGCATTGTCTTGCTGAAAGATGACTCCTCTTGTCAATTTCCCTCAACGCTTTTCCATCAATTTGACCCGCACTTGCTTCACAAGATTAGCGTAACAGGCCCCGGTGACCGTTCTGTCCTTTTGAAGATAGTCTACCAATAGCACACCTTCTGACAGTCTACCAAAAGCACACCTTCTTTTTGCCAAAAGACGGAAGTCATCACTTTGCCTGCTGACAGAACAACCCTTGCTTTCTTTGGAGGTGGGGATCCATGATGTTTCCACTGCTTTAACTGTTCTTTGGTTTCTGGTTGAAAATGATGTCTCATCCATAGTCACAAACTGCTGAAGAAACTTTTCAGGATCTGCAGAAAAATGGCCAAGACTGTCTCTTGACATGTTGAGATGCTGTCATTTGTGATCAGCTTCAAGAAGTTTCGGGACCCATCGACCAGAGACTTTTGTCATTTGAAGATCATTGTGAATCAATGGCATGAACACATTCCTGGGAGATGCCCAACTCAGTAGCAATGGACTGCTCAGTTAGTCGTCGATCCTCCATCATCATGTCATTTACTCTTCCTGTGGTTTCATCAGTGGTTACCGTTCTTAGTCTTCCTGGACAGGGATCATCTTCCAGACTCTCCCTTCCATGTCGGAATTGAGCTGTCCATTTCTTCACTGTGCTGTAAGAAGGGGCACTCTCCCTTAGAGTCTCCACCATATCTTCATGGATCTCCTTCGATGATAAGCCCTTGATGCAGAGGTAGTGAATGACTGCTCGATGAGAAGTTTTATCCATTTTCTCAATTTCTGCCACCCCTTACCACTTTAGTAGCCTGTAAAAAAAAATTGGTTGCAGTTAATTTCTTGAAACTTGGTGTTTAATCTTCCATTAACCTGATCTACAAATACACCTAATATCAACTGTGTGTTTCAAGTATTTGTACCTTAGGCTGCAAACTTATCAATCAACCCTTGTACATCATTATAGAGTTCGATGATGATTCTGAATCAATACTTTTTTGTGTGATTTGTTATTCAAGGTGTTATAAAATATGCTTTTTGTGTGGTTTGTTATTTATGGCATTCTAAAACATGCTTTTTTGTTTAATGTGTTATTCGTGATGTTCTAAAACATGGTTTTTTCTTCCATTAACTTATTTGTTATCCAGGTTGCTGCTCTTTCATTTCTGATGTTAGTTTTCATGATTTTCATGAAAGGAGTGATCACTCTGTGTTCACTGACTTCTCCTTCTTCTTCTTCTTCTTAGTTCGAGGTTGTTGGTCACTTCAAATCCTAATCCCTGTTGACATGGCAACGCCCGCAGTCCTCTTCAGATCCTGACAGGAACTTCAAAGCTTTGCCCCGAGCTTGTGTCCTCTGGCCATGTCTCATGCCTCAGCTCTGCATGGTTTTGGCAATCTTGTAGGATATGTTCTGGAGTCTGGACTCCACTGTCACATGGACACTCGTCTGTGTGAGACATTTTGAGTTCATTGACTGATGATGATAATAGACATTTATGTATTTATTGTTCCTGATATTTTTGGTTAACCGTGTAGCAGATGCCCAGCCCTCATTTCTCCTTTGCCACAACTAAACATGTCATTTACATCCATCTTTAGTTTAAGTACTTTTTTTCTAGTTGGTCATCGATCTGTCCCCTTATGACTGCCTGGCTGCATTTACTACTGAAGTGTTCTTCAACTAATTCTTATCCTTCAAATTCATCTGAAAAACACCATGTGGATGGGTGACCTAATTTAAATCTTATCAATGCTTCTAGTATGATAATCTAGAGAAGACCATCTTGGAAGGGTACATATGGGAAAAAGAAAGAGAGGATGACCAAGGCAAAGATGGCTCAAGACATCGTTGATAATCTGCAAATGGATGCATCAGCAGCAGGCCATCTTGTTTACAACTGAGAGGCCTACAGGAGAGCTATTTCAGAGGCAAAGTTTCACAAGGGACATGCAAATGACTGATTGACAATGATTCTACACTCTGATACTTCATTTAGAATGTTGACAACCATTACGAACATGATTTGTGCTTGTGTGGTTCTCCACTTCATTTTTTAGATCAATCTTCTTTCCAATGTCACATGTGTGTTGGTCTGAATTTAAGGAATTTTTTATTTACTATCAACTTTTATTTGTTTTGTTTTCTTCCATTTAAGAGTTTTTTTAAAAAAAAAATATATATATATATTTATTCAAGATTCATTCTCCCTTTTTTGTGCCAGGATGCACTACCAATCACAACGGCATACCTGGCCAATAATGTTTGATACGGAGATCATTACAATCAAGGTAGTTTTATTAAAACACCAATAATGTTTGATATGTAGATCATTACAATCAAGGTAATTTTATTCAAACACCAATAATGTTTGATATACTTAGATCATTATGATCAAGGTAGTTTTATTCAAAAACTAATAATGTTTGATACGTAGATCATTACAATCAAGGTAGTTTTATTCAAAAACTAATAATGTTTGATATGTAGATCATTACAAACAAGGTAGTTTTATTCAAAAACTAATAATGTTTGATACGTAGATCATTACAATCAAGGTAGTTTTATTCAAAAACTAATAATGTTTGATACGTAGATCATTACAATCAAGGTAGTTTTATTCAAACATTTAACATGCACATTTTAAAGTTTCTGTATCTGCATCAGTCTCAGTGCTACTCTTGGACTGGTTGCTTTAACAGCTCATTGCCATTCACAGCACCCATTCAGATTAAGTCATCTGTAAACATCTCATTCATCCATTACTCTTTCATTCAAAGATCCAAAGATAGCAAATAGTGAAAGAGAAGGATGAATTGCATGGTTTCTATTCAATAACTGAAATCTGTTTTGCTTTCATTTCAAATTTTGTTTTAGTTGAATGTTCCTGTCATATTCTAGGAAGCCTGATTAAAAAATATGACCCTATTATTCAACGAGAAAAAAAAACAAAGTATGGAGACAGGAAATGTGACAAAAAGAAACATGATTCAGCAAAGCATGGATAATTCTATATGGCTGCTGGCATCCAGATTATATCAAACAGCTTCAATGACCTACTAGACAGGAAGTAACAAAACACTAGAGGACACCATAAAGTAAAACACAAGATATCCTCAGTTACTCACTCAAATGTCCACTACTGAATGTTACTCTCCTTTACAGTCAACTCACATGGCAGAACACCAAAAGAAATCAACAGTGCTTTTTCTGTAACAACAAGCAGCCTTAAAGTGACAGAAGCTCTGAGCTGACTCAAGTCACAAGACTAACACACAAGCAGGCATCTTGAGCGACTCGATGAACAATGCTAAAGAAAATCTAGACTGATTCTATACCAACGGTAGCTTGAATCATTGCAGATGTCACAGATCCACTGACTGACATTCATTTTTGTATCAGGCCACATGTCAGGGGAAATGAAGGAGCAGATCAGCTTGCCATCTCCACTGTCATGGAGGAAGGGCAAAATATTGTCCACATGCTTCTAATGTATGTCACAGAGCTATTCAAAAAAAAAAAAAAAAACTTGCACAATGAATCTGATAAAATCTCCATAGACCAAAAAATCATACCAGACTTTATACTGAGTGTAATAGTATTCTCCAAAGTTTAAAAAAATTTACTTAATATTTTAAAAAATTATTTAAAATAGAACAAAAGACTGCTATATTTCTGTAGCCCTTATATGAGTAGCAGCATAATGATCTTTCTGAATGCTCTTTTTTATTATAATAATAAACACAGTTGATTTTTGGAAAATCAGTTTTATACAAAATGAATTTCATATAAGCGAAAAAAAAGTCAGAAAGTGATTAACAGTAACTGAACAAAAAAAAAACTATGCAAACTTAATGTGAAAATGGAAGTTAGAGAACCTGATAATTACTGGAAAACTCAATTGAAAAAAAAAAAAAACAGAACGAGGAGACCATAAGAGAAACTTCTGAAAATGCTGACCAAACGGCATTGGAAAAGAAATGCAAACAAACTGGATTAGAAATGATAAGAACCACACAGGATGAAAAATATAGCTGGCAACGTTTACAAGCTAAGATCTAATGAATGAATGTGACTTCGTACATTACTTCACATATGAGTCTCTTACAGTAGAGACAACCGAGTCTCGTGGGTTTGTAGTTCAAAGTAACTTCTGCATGTCAGTCTGAGTAAGAAGTAAGGATACTCTCTCTCTCTCTTTGTATGCATGTGTGTGCGCTCAGTAAACAGGGATGACTGGAGAGACTTTATTCATGGCCTATACTCCTTAGAAGTGTGGCGGGTAATGATGATATGATATGTGTGCTATGTTTATCTGAGTGTTTGATCTCTGATTATAAGATCTGTCTACCAAAACACACATCACACATGAATATACAGACACCAAGTATTGTCATTATTCAGTATTAAAAGCTGAGTATACAGTGCGTATCAGACTTCAAGTAGATTGACTACAAAAAATGAAATACATGGATATTTGTAAGACAACCATGGTAACCTTTTCTAATAGCTACCATGTTGAGAAAATAATGGTGAAAGACCAAGCAACATAAACTGTTCATATGAGGGTGGTGTATCTTGGGGAAAAAATATGAGCCAAAACTGAAGAATTAAAAAAAAAGACATAAGTGTAACATGTTACAAAACATGGGGTCTTGTTGCTGTTTATGAGAAGCCAATATTTAGCAGAATCAATATATGAGACGTTGCTGAACAAAATGATGCTCAACAGCTTCCAACACAGCTAACATTTATCTGCTTCATAATCATCTTTTAAAACAAAGAAATTCATTACAATCTTCATCATGATAATTACTTATGTATGTCTTTCATGTATATATACAATGATGACATAACTGTGAAATCATTTTATCAGAATAATTCAGGCTGGCATTTTCAATTTGTTCATCATTTCCTTGCTTCCTGCCTCGCCTTTTTCTTTACCATTATCTACAGCACAGGCCATCGACAAGGGCTCTCCATTTATTTCTGTCCTGTGCTGTTTTATCACCATTTACACACTTTATGCTGTAATTTATATACTTGTGAACTTGTTCCTCAGTTGTCAAATGTTAAAAAAAAACTCTTAAAATAATGGATGAGGCCCCAAATGTTTTCATGCAGTCCATAAAAAGAAACTGGGTTATTGCTTTGATATTTTGAGGTCTGTACTTTCTTTGCTATCCAAAAAAAAAAAAAATAACAATTACAACATAACTAAAACGAGTCCTAAAATCCTATACTGAACCTATCTTGTTATATGGAAGTGAATCATGGACAATAGGCAGGTCTGCACAAAATTCATTGGATGCAAAAGAAATGTGGTTTATTAGAAGAATGTTGCAAATCCCCTGGACAGCAAAAATAACTAATGAAGAATGTATGAGAAGAGCTGGAAAGACAAAAAAATCTTGTCAAAAAGATAAGAGAGAGACAATGTACTTTCATCGGACATGCAATGAGAAGAGGGGGCATTGAAAATATTATAACAATAGGGAAAAATGGAAGAAGATCAAGAGGAAGACCAAGAGAAATGATACTGGACAGTCTGGTGTGAGAGGAGATCACCAACTGAGCTGATGGCCTGCATGAAGGATCATGTACTCTGGAGAAGCATAATAGCCAATGCCAGTCGGCACGGCACCTGATGATGGTGATGATGACATAACTCTGTTATACAATAAAGCTTACACTGCGGAGAACGTTGAGGTGCATAAAAGACAGCACTGGCATGCAATGACATGAAATATTAAGTATAACTTACTGTAATTTCATCAGACGTCACGATGCCATTTTCTGGAACAAGATTGTCTGTATCCTGATTAATTGTTCCATATGATCTGTATTTATGTGCAAAACCTGTGGCCATTCTTCTACTCCTGTTTCTTTTTTCTCTGTTGTCTAGATTCTCAACGAATTATCTGTGAAAGATATAGTCCTTCTCTTTTCAGAAGCCTCTCCTTTCGTCATATAATCTCCGGCTATTCATGCTGTGCTGAACACGCAAATATGTTGTAAACGCTTGATGGAGATGACTATGTCAATTTCCGAGTGGCCTGAAATGATTTTCTACCAACAGAATATCGGCAAAGTCATTTTATTTTTTTTAAAATCATATTATTTACCTACAAATATATTCACATCTCTAACAGGCAGCCATGAAATGACCAAGTATATCGACAATAGTCGCTTCACTTCAATGTTCATTTACAGACTTTACAAACCACAACCGGTAATACTTGCCACAAGGTGTGTACGCACAAAATTATCACTTCGATCTACCCGAAAATCGTAACCCAGGTTTTAAAAATATATATATATACTACTTTCCTGAACCCTGTCTCCTGATAACTTCTGTCCTAATCGTCAAGACCAGTTTGTCGCAGGTCTAAAAAAAAAGTCAGTCACATGATGCAGGTCACATGACGTCGTGAAGTGGTCACGTGACGCTTTGATTTGACATGATTATTCCATCGTTCTTAACAGGAAACAAATTGATATTTTATTGTACTTAAATTGCTAATTGCTTCTTTGTGCCATATTATGGTCATTTTGTACCAAAAAGACTGTGAGTAACTGTTTTGCCGAGCAGCTCATTATGTTCTACCAGGATTTGAATTAATCGACTACAACAAATGTTTGTATGTGCAAGAATGTGTTTCCATTCTCATACTTTCTATTCGTTTTTTTTCTCACTTTACATACTCCCTCCCTCACTTTGTAAAACTGCACCATACGCCTCTATCTACCATTTTTATTTTAACCAGTTTTACTGCAGTCGCCATCCCCTTTATGTGCAAGGCCCAGTCTCATCGTTCTTCCGTCATCCGTCTTCAAGTTTGATCCACCAGTCAAATGACACAGTGTCCGTGGTTGTTAATTACATATTGAATCAGTCATAATTACGGTTGGAGTGGGGAGAAGCATTACAAATGGGAGATGTTAGGTGGGACATTTTTCATACCCATTTTGATTAGAGCGCGCTAAGACCCCAGTCCATTTCATGTAAACACATTGTTGCATATTTTGTTGCATAAATTGATTTGTTGAGTTTGGATATACGTTGTACTCATGTTAGTGGAGCCTACTTCTTGTTTTAACAGAAAGAATTAATTAAACCACCTGTGTTCATTGAATATACTGCTTGTTTGTTTTTAATATCTTCTCTGTGTTGACTGAAAATGACTCAAGCAAGTGGTAACACATATCAACAATCAGTCAATAACTCTGTATTAGGATGAAAAAGGATTAACTTACTGATCTGTTGGATAGTTGCCAGTGCAGATGAATAAAGCCAAGTCTAAAGTTGGCTAAAAATAAGACTTCTAACTTTTATCTTTTAGTTTTCACAAAAATATTTGCTATGTAACTAATGCATCACAAAAAATGTCTATGGCAAACTTCTGGATGGAAGGAAATCACATGGTAGATCACATGTGAGACGAAGAGTTGAGGTTCAAAGCCACAGATGTGAACTATTTTCCCCATCTTCTACTGTCAAAATCTACAGTCCAAAAAAAAAACCACTGATTCTGATGTTCTGTGAGATCCATGAGGCAGTTCTGTGAGTCTGATGTTCTGTGAGATCCATGAGGCAGTTCTGTGAGTCTGATGTTCTGTGAGATCCATGAGGCAGTTCTGTGAGTCTGATGTTCTGTGAGATCCATGAGGCAGTTCTGTGAGTCTGATGTTCTGTGAGATCCATGAGGCAGTTCTGTGAGTCTGATGTTCTGTGAGATCCATGAGGCAGTTCTGTGAGTCTGATGTTCTGTGAGATCCATGAGGCAGTTCTGTGAGTCTGATGTTCTGTGAGATCCATGAGGCAGTTCTGTGAGTCTGATGTTCTGTGAGATCCATGAGGCAGTTCTGTGGCAATTGTTTCAAGGCTTTTTTTGAAGACCCAGAGCTTGTTAGAGACAAGAAGCTTGCACCAGCTCAAATTTGCTGCAAGTGTTGAGGTCCTTAGCAGGCTCTATTCCGTTCAGGGACTACCATAACTCACATAAAATGAATACTTAAAAGGCGTGAATGAGTGCTTTTTCATTCAGCTATAAGAATTGTGAAGAACTGGCTAAAAACCTTGCAACATGGAGAGAAACTTTGCATGGTGATGTTGTATCCATAGCGGAGGAAATATTAGCCACATTAAGCATGTAGGTACAAGAGACTCTCACCTTACAGTGCAAATGTGGTCTTTTATTACTTTGACCAATTATTTAAATCTGGTATTGATAGAATCAACATGGAATATTTTGTCAACAAAATAACAGTTGACAGCTTCCATTAACAGATGATATATACCTGTAAATGGTATCAACCTACCTTCTCAAAGAAATTAGCAGCTATGTTACAATTTTTATTATTGCATGAAAGTTCCTTCCAGTAAATTCATTCAGTATACAAACTGTACTTTGTTTCCTGGTTTTTTTTTTTGCATTTTGCACACAGGTTTTGAGAGCTAGCTTATTTCTCATTCTGAAGCAAAGAAAATGACATCTTACAGAGAACACTGCAGATGGTTGTGGTGCAGTTTTGTTGTTTTAGGTTTATGTAGCCAGGTCAAGTGCCTTCCACGAGGACAACCAACTTTATCAACTACGAGAAAGAATGTGCTTTTGATAGTTGGTATGTTTGCCTAGCATAAGCTTGTGTATTAAAGTGTTTAATACGAGTCTTATATATTTATATAAGTTCATATATTTATCGGGGGTCAGAAGTAAATATTTTGGACTAAAGAACTGTTCTTGAGTAGTTGCTTTGTGGAAGAATTGTACTTCTAGACCAACGGTTCTGAAAGTAGGCAATGCACACCACCACCACCCCCACCGCCTCGAAACCCCCAGTCATAGAAAAGTCCAGGGGAGTGGTGAAAGAAAAGAGAGCAGCAGGGACCTTCAAAACCAGCGGAGGTGAAAAACATTTGGAGAGACCTGTGGATGCTGCCTGAGAGTCAAGGTGGTGGCAGCCTGAAAAATGTTGGGAACCATTGTTTGTAGACCATTCTTCCAGTTTTTTTTTTTTTAATGTAAATTGTACATGGTAATTTCTGTTTATCTAAGCTGTACACATTATAATAAATAAAACAAAAGTTTGATGCTATGGCAGCAAATAAAATATTGCATATTCTGACAAAAGGTTTTGCAGCATTTCAGAACTTGACACTCGTCACCATCACGTGCCATGCCAGACAGCATGGGCAGTCATACTCCTCCACAAGTATCAGTCCTTGACATTTCTGAGTACTTCTGTTGCTACGTAATTTCTTTCCGTGCCACAGTGACAGGCCTTCTAACATCTGTTTCCTTGGTTATCCTCTACCTCCCCCTGCCTTTTTTTGCCCATTGTTATGATGTTTTCCAGTTTCTCTCTTCTCATCACATGCCTTTGTTATTATACCATATTTTTAATTAGCTTGTCTCAAACACTGCTCATTAGTTACCTAGGTTATACTTGCGATCCTCATCATTCTTCTTAGGAACCACATCTATATTGCTTCCAAATATTTACACATTTGCCTGACAATAGTCCATGACTCACTTGAAAATACTTGAAATTACACTGTAAAATATTATAAATATCTAACTATGTACCATTTTAAATTGTAAGTCCATTTGTCGTTTGTACACTGGACTATAGCTTTTTCTGTGTCATAGAATGAAAACAGAGGGAGGAGGTTGGTACATTGTTAATCTTTACAACCCAGGTTTCAGCTTACAACAAGATTTGGCAAGCAGAATTTAAAAACAAAATAATTTTTCAGTAGTAATTACAATTTATGTGGCATTTTTGTTATAATTAGGTCCTGTTCTTATAATATGCCAAAATTTGGTAATTAAAATTGTGTACATGTTGTGAACAGTCCAGCTAAGATGCAGGAAAACTTACTCAGTTTTGGTTCCACAGATATTTTCATTTCTTATCCCATCAATTTTTTACTTATTACATCACATATTACATTTGCAGGTGATGATGCCGGCTTTGAAACCCAAGTGTACAAGCAGTCTTTGCCAAAAACCCCAGCTTTGAATGACCTTGCTGCTCGCAGTGTGGTCTTTGATAATGCTTACACTTCAGTCAGTAGTTGCTCACCTAGCAGGTATGTTTTGTACAGTCAGAAAGTAACAGTTTTTGTGAGTCAGAAAGTAACCCTTTTTTTTCTTTTGAATTTGAATAAAATTACCAGTATGACTGAAAACTTATCACTTTCCAACATAGTTCCCATCATATTCAGTGCAGGTCTGCCACTGCATCACGGATCTCCTTCTGTGTACACTCGACTGACTTGATTTTGTTTTCATCTTGTCCTGTGCTGTCTCTGAAGTAGTGCTGAACTTTAATGGTGCTGGATTGCAGCTACAGGTTCATGCAAGAGAAAAATGCCCGGTTTCCTTGAGAAAAAAAATATGACTGATCCTCTGCTCAACTATGCATGACCTCTTTAATCTCTTCATCTATACTGAACTTCTTTCCACCTAGAACTTCCTGGAGGAGTCCAAACACACAATAATCACATGGTGCAAGTCAGATGAATATGAAGGATGTGGAAGATACTCCAAATGCAGATTCCTAATTTTTAGCTATGCATGTGCTGCATGAGACCTCATGTTATCATCCTGTAACAACATATCAGAACTGAGAAAACTGCATTGTTTTTACCTGATTGCAGCTTTCAAGTAGTTCTCAAGCATATCACAGTAGGTAGTGATTCCTCTGGCCATGTAATGTTCCAGGATTGGGCCTTTGCAGTTCCAGAAGAGGATGAACATCAGTTTTCTGGTCACTTGAGTTGTACAGAACTTCTGTGGTTTCAGTGATAAAGAGTGTCATCACTCCTTGATAGCTCACTTTGTCTCTGGCTATCCAGCTTTTATCTCTAGTAACTATTTGTTGTAGAAAACCATCTTCTCCAGCACCAGACACTCAAGAAACGAACTCATCCATGGTTCCAAGGGAGCAACCATCTTTGATCTGGTCTGCTGATATATTTCCTTGGCAAGTGCCACCACATAAAAATAACTCTGAGAGTGATGGCATAATGTATCTGTACTGCAATTGTCTGCTTTGTGATTTAGGTTTTTTTTAAGAGCAAAATTAACGTCACTTTTTGTTTCATTCTTGTATATGTGTTTTCATGTAGATGTAGACATTCCATGTGCCACACATAAGACATCCTGTGAAATATTTAATTGTAACAAGTTTCCAAAATGATATTGAAATGAGCAATACAGAGGCTGCTATAGCCATCCTCACTGAATAGTACAAAAGAAGATGAGCAAGATGCAGTGCCAAGCTTCTCAATAAAATGCACTACATGTAGGATCACATTTATCCCTACATTGTGTGACATTTATCCCTACATTGTGTGACATTTATCCCTACATTGTGTGACAGGCTGTTGTGGTTTTGTCCGCCTTTGGTTCATCATTCTTTGTATTCAAAATGAATGCATTTGCTTGTCACTTGAGCAGGATATGACTTTTATCCTATAGCAGAAATATAATGAGGTTTAAGGCCAATTCTGGTGCTTCCCCTGAGACTAAGAGAAGGATACCATCATAATAGTTAACAATGGAAAAAATTCAAGTTCACTTTTATGTAAAATTGAATTTTTTGCACTTCATATATGTAGCTGGGCTCTATAAACTTTATTTGCCCTCTTTTTGTAAAGTAATTTTTACACCAGTTACGGCCTCCGTAACATGAAAATAAAAACATAGACCTGTCATGTCACAGAGGCACCTAGTTATATGGTGTTTGTGCCCATATTATCTATGACCCATCAGCGCACAGCAGAGTGATATGATCAGCATCATGCCTGGCCATCTTTCTTTCCTTTCCCAGCCCCAGAAGGAGTCAGGTTTCTGATTTCTATGGCTGGGTAACTGGGTCATGAGAGGTGAACACACTAACGGCTACACTACTCTGATGCTGTATTTACAATGAAGCTTTGAAAAGTTAAAGAAAATAATAGAGCTAAATGTTTCTACTTAGATTTTAAAAATGCTTCAATTACAAAGGTTATCAAATAAAGAGATCAATTATGAACAGAATAGTAGAAGTCACTGATATCTGCAAAAATAAGCACAGTATTATTCTGGTTAAAAGCCATAACTGAACCAGTTTTAGAACAAACATTCATTATACATGTGAAGCACTTGCTCTTATCCTCATAAATCAAGAACAGCAGTTGTTGCACATCCACATGTGCTGCACAGATTTTATATTCCCACTTTTTTCAGCGGGAACAAATTGGTTTGGGGGTTTTGAGTATGAGTTTGTGGAGCACATTTTATTTCATTTTTAGGTAGATATTACCCTCAGTATTGTACAGATCAGTTGCTTGTATACTTTTGTCTTAAAATATTTATTTCTTTTATCCTCTTTCAACTTGGTTTTATCCCTGTGTGAACTTTGTCTTTGCCCTTCTTAAACTAAGTTTTATCCCCATGTGAACTGTCTCTTTGCCTATCTTAAACTCAGATTTATCCCCATGTGAACTTTGTCTTTGCCCTCCTTAAACTCAGATTTATCCCCATGTGAACTTTGTCTTTACTCTCCTTAAACTCAGTTTTATCCCCATGTGAACTTTGTCTTTATCCTCTTTAAACTCAGTTTTATCCCCATGTGAACTTTGTCTTTACCTTCTTTAAACTCAGTTTTATCCCCATGTGAACTTTGTCTTTACCCCCTTTGAACTAAGTTTTACTCCCCACTGTACTTAGTTTTTAACCTTCTATGAAGTTGAATATACTCCCATATTTGTGTAATTAATTCTTGTTTTACCTTTTAACTTACATTAAACATCACATGTGGTTTGCATGGTAGTTTGCCAAGTTTTCCTGTTTTCAGCATGCTTTTCAACTTCATCAAGGAATGGTATGCCCACTAAACTGGCCTCTCTTAACATCGTCCTCTTTAGAGTTTCACATGGTCAATGTCTTTTTCTTCAGCCTGTTGTGTTCCACTTGATAGCATGTTTTGGGATTCTCTGATTGTTTCTTCTCATCACATGTCCAACATATTAGTCGCCCATGAGACAGGTTATTGTTTGCTCATCTGTCTTATCTCTGCATTGTTCTTTAATTTGTTCCACTTTATACTGAGTATTTTCCTTAAGGATTTGTTTTCAAAAGAGTTTACTCTGGTGTACCTCATCCTGCAGCTAAATATTCTTGTTTTTAGTTTTGTAAGAAGCTCAGTTTATTGGCTTGTTTGACTAAAGCATGTTAGTAGTATCCTAGAAACATCCTTCACATTAGAGATCAGTTCACTATTGATCATTCTATTCTGTACTTAGCATTGATTCTGTTCAGCACTTGACTCTTATTCTGACTCTTTCCAGGAAGAAGCAACTTAAAAAGGACAAAAAAATAATATAAATCAGATTCAAGGATAAGACAAAACAGTCTGATATTTGTGCTTCAGTTCTTATCAGCCAGCAACAACCAAAAAGAAGGGAGAGTGGATGCAATGGATAAAGACTTATGACCTTAACTTTTGTGATCTCTGAGTTTACAAGTCTCCACACTTTTTTTTTCCATTGTGCCAGGTATGGAATATGAAGGTTCTTTTCCCAGTTGTTCAGCATCTTAGCACTGTAATTCAGTGATGGAAGGGTCTGGTAAAAGCAGATGTGTATCTTCCAGTATAGGGCACTGTGAGGAAGGAAGGAGAAATGCAAATATACCATATTAATAAATGTGCACAAGAAATACTCAAAAGGAGGTTTAACCTTCATAATTCTATCCAATGACCTATGATTATTTTATCTGCAACCATTATTCTCCAGGTCAGCAATTTTATCTGGACTCCCTCAACATCAGAATGGCATGTATGGACTGCACAACACTGTCCACAACTTTAATTCATTTGATGGCTTGAAAAGCCTGCCATTAATTCTTCAAGATGCTGGAATTAGGACAGGTAGGCTGGTAATGGTTCATTCTTACTGCTGTTTGCTGATCTGATTAAAGGCTGATATTGCTTTGATTTATGCAGTATTTCCATTCAGATATTCAATTCAGTGAGGTCTCAGAAATTTTATAATCTAGAAATCACTGAAAACTCCAAGGAAAAAAAAAGAAACTGACCAAGAGAAGAGTAAGTGAATGGATTGGGCAGTTGGTAAAGGCAAATAAAGGTAGCAGACCTGGTTAGAAATTCCCTTTTTCATCTTTTTTCTGCTGCTTCATTTGCTCAGACATCAACCACACTTTCTCACACATGCAGCAGTTTGTCTCTGGTTTTCAGTACAACCAGTTTCTCTTGTTAAGAAATGAGGACTGGTCAGGTCCTATTCTTGAGTAGACCATAAATATGGCATCACCAATTAGAAGTACCAAGGATCACACAAGGTGGATTAATTGATTGATTATTTCCAAATGGTTAAGAATTTGACATGCAGGCCCATCTGACATTATGCCCTTCTTTACACAACTTTCTCCCAGTCAGTTCCAGACATTCTACAAATATGCTGCTTGCACATATAACAAACACATAAAGCTAGGATAAAGCTTTCCATCCCCAATCCAGCACGTCACAGGTGGTGAATGGTGAAAGTCCTCCAAATATGGAGGATACCTGTGAATAAGAGTTTTTACCTAAATAAGCAGGCGTGGATTAACTGGCGGTAGGCTCAGAGAGTGATGTGGAGTAGTAGGTGGCACTACTACTCCTATAAAGTGCCTCAAGTGCTCAGTGAAGGGAATGCCAGACGGGCAAGGGGCACCTTAAAACTCTCGCCCCTGCTGCCTTGCAGGTAGGACAGGGAGTCCAAAGGCACAAACTGACAGAAGGCAACGGTAGATCACTGTTGTAACTCCCAAGAATAGTTATGCTTATACAAAGTAATAGATTCATCATGAACGATGTTAATGGATGTTCCTCTGGAACGGCCTTGTCCGGTAAGGCTGCTCACGAATCACAGGTGAGGCCAGATCATCAAGCTACCGGTGGCAAAATTAACAAGTTCAAAATAGCAACATAGAATGTTAGAACTCTATTTCAGGCTAGAAAATTAGAAGATGTAAAAAGGGAAACAGAAAGGATGAAAATCAACATACTAGGAATGAGTGGAGTTAGATGGACAGCTGCAGGGAAGATAAACTCTGATAAAAATACAATATATTCAGGAGATGAGAAACATGAACGAGGAGTAGGAATAATATTTGATGAACAAACCGCAAGACAGTTGTGGGATATTTGAACATCTCGGAATGAGTCCTGCTAGCCCAACTGAAAGGACGACCAATAAACATAAATATTATACATGTGTACACTCCAACAGCTGATAGTTCTAAAGAAGATGTACAGCTATTTTATAATGACATTGAGACAGCTCTGAAACACACAAAGTCACATGAAGTTACTATAGTCATGGGAGATTTTAATGCCAAAGTTGGTAAAGGAAGAACTTCAGACATCACTGGCGATTATGGACAGGGGGAGAGGAATGATAGAGATAGTAAATTAATTGAATAGGCAGAAATACATAGCACGGTTGTAGGAAACATCTGGTTTAAACAACATCCCCGAAGACTGGCAACATGGTGCAGCCCAGAAAAAAAGACTTTTAACCAGACAGACTACATATTAATCAACAAACAATTCCGGAATGCATTACTGACAACAAAAACCATGCTAGGAGCTGACTGCAATAGTGACCACAACCCACTGTATAGAAAAATTAGAATAAAGCTAAAGAAAGCAGGCAGAAAAGTGAGAAACATCAAACTGAATACAGAACTCCTTAAAAATGACCAAGAATTGTGAGAAAACACAGAGATATTGTAACAGATACAATGCAATAGCAAAGATAAATAGTACAGATGAACAATGGGCAATATTAAGAGATTCTATCCACCAAACTGTTAAAGAGATAATACCACCAAAAAGAGAAGCCCCCCAAGAGTAAATGGATGACAGATGACATCTTGGGACTTGTGGACAAGAGAAGGAGGAGTAAAAATAACCAAGAAAAATATAGCAGGATAAATAAAGAAGATGCAAATGCAGAGAAGCAAAGGAAGTGTGGGTGAATGAACAGTGCAGACAAATAGAGGACTTCCATAATAAAGACAACAAAACATGCACAAATGAATTAGTGAACTCACAGGAAGGAAGACAAAATATACCACAGGATGCCTGAAATCAAAAGAAGGTAAAATATTAATGGGAAAAGAAGACATTGTGGACAGGGGACAGAATACATAGGTGAGATATATGGTGGAGGAAGACCAGAATTAACACCAGATATTGAAAACTGTGATGGACCATCAATACCAATACTTGAAGATGAAATCATAGATGCCATCAAACACATGAAGAAAGGAAAAGTGACTGGGCCCAATAATATAACAATAGAAGAAATAGAGATGCTAGAGGAGATAGGAATAAAAATAATTACCAAGTTACTAAATGACATTTACAACAGTGGGCTGCTTAAATCCACGTTTATAACACTACCAAAAAACCAGGTGCAAAGGAATGTAAGGACCACAGGACTATCAGCCTCTCATGTCACACAACGAAGCTACTTCTGAGAATTATTATGAGATGAACAAGGAAAAAGATAAAAATGGAAATAGCAGATGAACAGTTTGGATTTGTTGAAGGAAAGAGAGCACACAATGCCATTTATGCTTTACGAACACTAACAGAAAGAGCTTTACTTATGCTTCATTGATTACACAAAGTGAAACATGATAAAATTATACTGCCACCAAGAAACAGCAATTCGAGTTGAAAATAAAACTGGAAAATATCAATCTATAAAACAAGGGGTGTGTACTATTTCCAGACTTTTTTTCTTTGTGCAGCAAGAATATTCTATGAATGATCATTACAGAGCCAGGTGTAAAAGTCAAAGGATACAATATTAACAACCTTCAATATGCTGACGACACAGTACTGACAACTGAGAACCAACAAGACCTACAAAATCTCTCGGATAAAGTCGCTAAAGAAAGTGAACAGAATGGCCTTACTTTAAATGTCAAAAAGACAGAGACTATGGTTATATCTAAGAAACAGAATCCACCAGCATGCGGTATAAAATTAAACAGAACTATTCTAAAGCAGGTGCAGAAATTTAAATACCTTGGAGCAGTAATAACTTTAGATGGGAAATGCTGAACAAAAATTAGCAACAGAATAGGTCAAGCAAAGACTGCATTTCGGAGAATGAGAAACATATTAGCCAGCAGATTCTTATCAATGAATGTTAGAAAACGAGTCCTAAAATGTTATATCGAACCTATCTTGTTATATGGAAGTGAATCATGGACAATAGGCAAGTCTGCACAAAGATCATTCGAAGCAGCAGAAATGTGGTTTATTAGAAGAATGTTGCAAATTCCCTGAACAGCAAAAATAACTAATGAAGAATGTATGAGAAGAGCTGGAGAGACAAAAAAAATCTTGTCAAAAAAATAAGAAAGAGACAATGTACTTTCATAGGAATTGCAATGAGAAGAGGGGGCATTGAAAATATTATAACAACAGGAAAAACAGAGGGAAGAAGACCCAGCGGAAGACTGAGAGAAATGATACTGGACAGTCTGAAAAGATGGTGTGAGAGGAGATCACCATATGAGCTTCTTCTTCTGCTTCTTCTTCATCACTTCTACCACCAAGATCACCCCGAGATCCTACTGAATATACCCCTGTGGTTCTCACGATAGTCTCATTTAGGATGGAGGCTCAGAGCATCATGGGGCTTGGGCCTGTATTCTCTGTGGGTCACAGAAGTGGCATTGCATGACACTATGGTCTTCGTTGCACCAGTTAAGTCTAGAGTTGGACTTTCTCACCGGAAAACCTTGATGTGGTTTGGATATAAATACATCCCCACCGGGTGAGAGGTGGTTGCCCATCCAGCCTAGAGTTGGACTTTCTCACCGGACAACCTCGACGTGTTTTGGATACCAGTATATCCCCGCCGGGTGAGAGGTGGTTGCCCATCCAGTCCAGAGTTGGACCCTCTCACCAGAAAACCTCAACGTGATTTGGATATAATATATCCCCGTTGGGTGAGAGGTGGTTGCCTATCTAGACTGCACTAGTCCAGAGTCTCCGATTTCAGCATTTATTGGTCGTGGCCACCACCCCTCCTGGTGGTGACCAGGACGGAGCCCCTGTTGAGGAGGACGAATCCCCGCCACTAGTGAGCTTCACCCCTGGGTTAAGCCGGTCTAGGTGTATTATCCCAGTATGGGTGTATATAGGAGTGACCGGCCTCTAGAGCGGAGGTACTGTGATATACACAACCATCAAGTTTCACCCCTGTGTCATGTTGGTTTAGGCATATTGGCCCAGTATGGGTATATATAGGATGTGGCCGACCTCTAGAGCAGAGGTACCGTGGTATGAGTACCCCTCACCGTGAGTCTACTGACCACACCGACTAAACTTCACTCAATACCCTTCATCACCCTTTCCACAGCTGCAACGTGTGGCAACCCTATTCGCATTTTTCTTCATTGGCCCGAAGGAATTTCACCCCATGTGCGGCAGCTGAAAAATCTCGCCAGTGGAGACCTAGTTCAACCCTTGGGTTAAGTCAGTTTAGGCATTTGAGCCAGTATGGGTGTATATAGGACGTGGCCAGCCTCTAGAGCAGAGGTGCCGTGATATGAGTAGCCCTGACCGTGAGACCACTGGTTATTTCACTTAATCATTTTCATCACTTTTTCCACGATGGCACCATACGGTAACCCTAATCACATTTTTCTTCATTGGCAGGAGGAGCTTCACTCCTAGATGAGCTACCAACCAAGACAAACGAGTCTCATCTACCCAAAACCATCTGGTTTTCAGGCACCAGATATTCATCTTTTGCCCCTTCTCCTGTCAGTTTAAACAGTTCCGCCACGAGAAGCCCAGGAGCTGGACTTGGACTGTCAGAGGCTATTTGAGACATTTATTTGGAGTGGTGAGCGCATCCCTCACCCCACCTCCGGCTGTTACAGCACTTAGAACCACCATCTGAGCTAATGGCCTGCATGAAGGATCTGGTACTCTGGAGAAGCAATGCCAGTTGGCATGGAACCTAATGATGATGATGAATTAACATTAAAAAACTGAGACAGATAAAACAGAATAAAATGTTTACCTTTAATTCTTATCCATGCACTCAATACAGAAAGTAACTACATATGTGTAAAAAAAGTTATTCTTGCAATCTCACAGTAAGGAATATCAATCAACTGTTATTCAGTACTGTTCAGGAAAAAATGATCACTTAAATTTGATGTCTGTAAAATGGCATGTAAAATTTTTTAATTATGGAGGCATACAGTCGACGGTGCTGGAAAAAGTTTGTAGTTATAGGAAGAAGTATAGCTTATATTTTTTATACAAGATGGGAGGGTATTCCAAAGAGGTGCAGCAGAATAAGCAAAGCTCTCCTTGAAAAGATCAAGCCTAGGTTTTGGAAGAAGAACATTGTTTAAGAATTGGCTACACTTTGGGTTTGATTTAAACAGTTTCCATAGGTAAGACGGAGCATTTTGTGATAGAATTTGAGCATCTAACTTGGCTTTTTTTTTAACAGAAATTTGTTCTTGAGAGGCAGAATTTTTATGTGTTCGTGCTTATTTGTACTCTGGAACTCTGTGAATGATCTTTGTCACTAGTAAATTTTACGCACATTTTTGAAGTGAGTAAAGCCTCGTAAAATTTGACATTGAGCAACCATTGCAGATTGTTGAGCAGTAGTCAGTGTGTTTGTATATGTGATATGTTGTATGTCTGTGGAATTGTATGATGACCATTATCAATCAGAATAATGGGTATTTAATATATGCACATCTCTCACATATGCTAGTTTCATAGTTTTTTTTCTATTTTAACTCAAGGTATTATTGGCAAAAAGCATGTTGGTCCAGAGCATGTCTACCCATTTGATTATGAAGTTACTGAAGAACAAGTGTCTGTTAATCAAGCAGGTCGTAACATTACTTTTATGAAGGAAAGGGTTTCTGACTTTTTCAGTGGAACCAAAGCTGAGTAAGAGACTTAATGTTTTCCTGTGTCTTAGCTGGACTGTTCACAACAAACATGTACACAATTTGGAAGGTTACGGAGAAGATTAGCATGGCCAATACAAGAGGATAGCGCACAAATTTGTAAAGCATTTATTTTTTTCTTTTGGTGGGAGGGGAAAAAAGAGGTGGAGTTAAAGTACAGGGTAAAAGGTTAAACCCCCGTTTCCATGCCATTAAAGCATATTGGGGGTATGATGTTAGGCCCATACTTCCAAGACAATCTGCACATGAAATTGTGTGGTCAGTATCATGCCTGACCACATTTCTTATATCATTCCCGTGCCGTTAAACGTCACATAGGGCTCGCAAAGTAGTTCGCCAATTTTTCCTGTCTTCGGCTAGTCTTTCAACCTCATCAAAGGATTTTATGCTTGTTAATTTGGCCTCTCTTAATAATGTCCTCTTCAGAGTTTCACACGGTCCGCCTCTTTTTCTTTGGCCTGTTGTGTTCCACTTGATAGCTTGTTTTGGGATTCTCTGATCATTTCTTCTCATCAAGTGACCAACTTATGTCCATCTCCTTTTCCTGATCACCCATGAGACTGGTTGTTGTTCAGTCATCTGTCTTATCTCTGCATTGTTCTTGAATTCGTTCCACTTGATGCCGAGTATTTTCCTTAGGCATTTGTTTTCAAAAGAGTCTAATTTCTTTTCTATTTCTTTAGTTGTTTTCCAGCTTTCGCATGCATAAATGAGGGTGGATATTACATTTGAATTGAATAGTCTTAAGACCACATTTACCTTCCCAAATTTTTCTGGTACCCATTCTTAGAGGCTGGGTGGACCCAGGGGCCTTTTTCCCTACTGCTGGGACTTGAACTTAGTACCACCAGTGTCAAACCACTCAGCCAACCAGGTGGCTAAAGTACAGGGTGATCCTGACAAATTACCCAATCAGTCAATCAAGTGCTGGATTGTTGTTTTCTGCAGCTGGTCACACCAATCAAATACTATTAGAATCGGCCATAAGAAAAGTTGCTCAGCATATTCCATAAATAACTGACTTCCATCTGTTTGAATACATAAAATATGACTTTTCTTTGGTAACATGAATGCCAGATCATAAATTTCAAGACATCCAATTTAATTTGGACATTTGAAGAACTATGATGTCACATACCTTATTTTTGAAGAACTTAAGAGTTAGATTTGCCTTTATTCTGTCTTTACTGTTTATTTTGTCTCTTGATGTGTTTTGTTCTAATTTTTATAACTTTTTTTTTATTTAATTAAGGTGATAGCAGATGTGGTTTAACATTGTATTTAATTGCTAAACTGAAGGCAAGCTGCCAGAAAAAGACTCAGAAAATCTTTATTATTTCTTTGTTGCTACAGATCATGAAAAATAGAGACCTGTTCATCAAAGCAGGCAAGAAAATGTTCATACGATCATAGCAAAAAAAGTACTAGAAGTGATTCAGCCATGTGTCCTGAAAACACTCCATGAATGCCCATTTGATGGAAACTTGAAGAAAAGAGAAAGTAAGGCTGACAAAGTGCAGCTCGATGAAGAGCTGTTGAAACTGAAATGGGCAGCATACAGAAAAACACAGCTAGGGCACTATAAATAGGTTGGCTTCAGACCATGAGAAGTGGTGATAATTTTTGCCATACTGGACATTGGTTTACCAGTACATCATTAATTAGCAGCTAAGGGTATGGAAAAAGTAAAGTCACACTTTGTTTCTGGTTTCTTCAACTTCACTTCATTTACTCCATAAATATATATACTCAGTTATGAATATATACATCTTCATCCTCATGATGTTCCCTCAGATGCATCCTGTTTTAGTTTCTGTCCTTATTTTCTTCTCCTTTTGTGTTCATTTTCATATTTTTAGTCATCTAGACAAGGAGATGGTTGCCTCCCTGAATCCTATCATCAGTTCTTCATGTGTACCCTCTGTTTTTCAACCATGATCTTTTTCTTGGGGCCAGGTTTAGGCTGTTAGGTCTCTTCCATAGAGATTGCAGGTTTACAGGATGTGATAAGGGATCTGGAGATTATTCTAGCATGTACAGAGTGGGGTTTTGTTGCCCTTCAGTTTGTGCAGATGTTGTTGATTTTGAATGAATGAATCATTTTTTTATCCCCAGTCAGCAGTTTTTTCTGTACATCGGCTTCCATGATCCGCATCGATGCGGAAGCACCAACCCCGAGTACGGTGAATTTTGTGAAAAGTTTGGCAATGGTCAGCCCGGTATGGGTCGTATCCCAGATTGGACTCCGACATACTATAATCCAGATGATGTATTTGTTCCATACTTTGTACCATCTACTCCAGCAGCCAGACTGGACATTGCAGCACAGTATACTACAATTAATCGTATGGATCAAGGTAATGTAGGCACAGAAATTTTTGCATGTTTCATCGCTTTACTTCTTCAGATGTCAGTTTTGATCTTCAGATGAAAACTTTGCTGTTGTTTTCTTGCATACAATACCTCCTTTTTCTTCTTCTGCATTTCATGACTCTAAATTTATATTTCTCTCTCTCTGAACCTTAAGTGCCCAGGGCACATGGGGCTTCCGCAAGGGTTTTCCACAAATGCCTGCCCTTTGCCTTTTTTTCTGCTCTTGCCCAGGTGAGCCTTGTATTGCTCAACATCCTCTCTGTTGTTCTTCTCCATGTCTCTTTTGGTCTACCCTTACTTCTGTTCCCCTGTGGTGTCCATCTTAGCGCTATTTTTGGTAGTGAGTTGTCAGTCATCCGGAGCACATGCCCCAACCATCGTCAGCGTCTTTCCTCAATAATTGCTATCGGTGGCTTCATCTATTTTTCTGCCAACAAGATGTTATTATGGTATTTGGCCAAAATATTTTTTTAATTCTTTGTAGTCTGGAAAGAATTTAACTTGTTTTCTATGGTTTAGGTGATTTTCCAGCATTCACTTCCTTAGAGTAGTACACTTAGAACTTTATCCTGATTTTCGTTTTCATGGTTAGTTTTTTTAGATTTCCATATAGTCTACAGCATTGCAAAAGCCTGGTTTGCCTTAGTACATCTGCTGTTGATGTCCTCTGTGCTGTCTCCATTTTCTACTACACTACTGCAAAGATATACAAATTCATTGACCTCCTCCACTAACTTGCTATCTACTCTGAGTACATTTCTGTTGTTCACATTTTGCTTCATTACCTTTGTCTTTCCTACATTGATCTTTAATCCTGTGTTGTTTGCATTCTTCTTCTTCTTCTTCATTCACATTGTCTGTCTATATCTGCAGTCCTACCTCTTGGATAAGTTTCACTGTATTTTTGTAATTCATGTATGGAACCATAGAGCTTATCTTCTTTAGTGGTTTCACTGGGCCAGTAATTATTTCTCAGTGTCTCATAGTTGATGCAGTTTTGGAGGATATGTTCCACAGTTTGGGGCACCTGGGCACATGTACATAGATTAATAGTACCAACCTTAAATTTTGTATACATATGACTTCGGAGTCGGCTGTGTCCTGTTCAGAGATGGAAAATGGTGACCTGTTCCTTTCTGTTTAGCATGTGATAGTCATCATGTGGTGGTGTTTGTGGCTTCCTGTAGGTTTTTATCATGCTTTTCTTCTGATTATAGGTGACTGGTATGTCTGGTTGCTCCATTTCTGTGCCCTCTTTGGCCAGATGGTCAGCTTTTTCATTGCCTGATATCCCACAGTGGGAAGGAATCCACTGCAAAGTGACTCCGTGTCAATTTTTGACAAGGCATCCTTAAGGTCTGGTAGTTTGTTACACTGAAGAGCTTCCAGTACTGATCTTGCATCTGTGAGAATTACTACGGGACATGTAACAATTCTGGAGTCTGATAGTTTTTCAACTGCAGCAATAATTGCCCTAACTTCTGCATCATAGTTGTTGCAGTATTTTCCAGTGGGTATGGAAATCTTGTCAGTGGTGTTGTTTGGATATTCAATATATGCTCCTGCCCCTCCATTCTTTATGGCATTGTGTGCAGATCCGTCTGTAAACACACGTATCCAGGTGTCACATGGATATTTATCATCTAGAACACTGTGTGGCTGTTGATCTTACAAGACTGCTCTGTATCTCACCATTCTGCACACCTTTCACTTCAGTCTGAATAGTTATTTGTATATAATCTGCTTCTTTCCATGGTGTATGCTCTGGTACAGATGATAATGGAGCGACTACAGTTGGAAGGTCGGGTATCAGCTTACGCATACGCTTGGCCTGATGAATGAAGCTGCTTCTTTTAAGCCGTCTTAGTGACAAGTTATTGAATCTCTCCTTCAGGGGATGGCTTACAGAGCTGAGGAATTTCTCTCCCAAGGTCATGACCTTTATGTCTCTACGTTCCTTTAGCGCTTGAACACCAACTATTTTCTGCATTTCCACTACTGGTGTGGACCTCATGGCACCTGAGATAATCCGTAATGACTGATTTTGTACTTTGTCTAGATTATGCAGCGTAGTGTTTGATGCTATGCACCAAGATGTTAAGCCATATTCTAAATGTGGTAGAACACTTTGCTGATATACATTCTTGAGGATTATTTAACTAGCTCTCCATGTGGTTCCACTCAGTTTTCTTAATATGGCTAGTTTTCTTCTGGCTTTTGCTTCTGCACAGTTGATGTGTTGTTTCCACGTCAGTTTTGAGTCAAGAGTCACTCCTAAGTAAGTGGGTTGGTTGTCTATCCTTAAGGATATTTCATTTACAAAGATCTTACCTGCTTTCTATTTAGATAAGAGAGTGAACAGAGTGGTACTTGATTTCTCTGTGTTGATACTTACACACCATTTGTTTGTCCATGATGTCAAGATGTCTGCTGCTCTTTGGAGTCTCTGTGTAGCAACTGTCACGTATTCATCTGTACACCACATGACCAGATCATCTACATACAGTGCCGCTTTGATTCCATAGAGAAGTTCCTTGACCAGGTCATTAATGAATACAAGGAATAGTGTAGGTGAAAGGACTCCTCCTTGTGGTATACCGTGTCACAGAAGTACTTTCTGGCTTTTGTGTCCATCCATTACTACTCTAGCTCTTCTATTGTGTAAATAGGACTTTATCCAGTTGTATAGTCTTCCATTCACATTGCAGTTTCTTAGTTTCCACAGCAGACCTTTTTTCCATACTTTATCAAAGACTTTCTTCAGGTCTGTCCACGCTGCTAGCACAAGGTTTTTCTCTTGGAATGCATCCTCAATCTCTTGAGAGAGATAGGTCACTTGATCTTCTGTACTGTAGTACTGCCTAAATCCTGCTTGTTGTGGATTGAGAAGGTTTTCAATTTCTAGGTACCATTTTAGCCTCAGGTTAATGATGCGTTCCATTGTTTTGCAGAGGCAGCTAGTGAGACTGATTGGCCTGTAGCTGGAGGCTGTATCATTATTTTTCCCTGGCTTTAGCAGTGGTACCATGCTTGCTTCCTTCTAGATTTGAGGTAACTTACCTGTGCTCCAGCACATATTGAAAATATCCAACAGCTTTTCCATTGCTGCCATTCCAAGGTTCTTGATCATTTCATTGGACACTCCATCTGGTCCTGGTGATTTCCTTGGTTTCAGTTTACTAACTGCTAGGTCTAACTCGCTGCGTGTGATTGGTGCATCCATGACCTCCACTTTTCTGACTTGTTCCTCTTCTTTCTGTGGGTCAATAGTGCGCACTGTACGTTCTTTCTCTGGATGGATATCAATGTTGCAGTCCTGTGCAGACATGTGTGCAAAGTGATCTGCTAACTGCTTATCTGTAAGAGTTTTCCCATCCTCTATTAGTGTAATCTTTGTACATCTTCCAGTACCCTTATCATTTAACTGTTTGATTAGTTTCCACAGTTTTCTTCCGTCCTTTTCAAAATTTAGGGACTCTGTTTTCCTTCTCCAACTTTCCCGTCTGGCTTGCAGCTTTGCTCTCTGAAATTTGGCCTTAGATGTTGGTAATTATTGTGGTGTTCTTGGCATGGTCTATTTTCTGCTTGCTTTCAAGCTGTTTCCATGTCATCATGGAATTTTCCCAGCTCACTAGACCAGTATGGTTTATAGTCCCTACAAGCTCCTCTGGGAATGGTTTTACAAGGATACAAGCATTGAATTCCTTCACTATGCTATTAATATCCTTACCTTCTATGGACAGCTGCCCCACCAGGATACCTGTACGATGTCTGTACATTGTCCAGTTTGCTTTTTTATAGTTCCGTCTGGGGAGAGGGCTATTAGTGTTAAGGAGTTCATTTTCTATTGTCAGGAAAACTGGTCGATGGTTGCTACCTCCAAGTTGTTTTCCAACTTCGTGTGTAATGTTCTACTTCATGTCTGGTGTTAAGGTTGTATGCCAAGCCCTTGAGTAAAATGTTGGGGATTCCATTGGCTGACTGACCAGGAGAAATCTATTATCATCCTGCCAGCTCTCAACTTCCTCTCCTCTCTTGTCTATGTCGTCATAGCCCCACCTCTGGGAATGGCTGTTAAAATCACTACAGACTATCAGTCTCTCTTTGTGTAGGTTGTTTCTAGAGCAAGTGGACAGTCATTAGGACAGTAATAGTTAAGGAGGTGGAAGTCTGTATTACTGGTTTTTAGACGGATCATCTGATATTCGGCTCCTTCCATGAACACTCCCACCTGACATGCGCTGATGTTATTCTTAACAAGTGTGAGTACTCCTCCTTTTTCTTCTGTCCTGTCAGTCTGATCTAAAACATTGGTAGCCTCTGATTTTAAAGGCGGCATCTTTGGTTAGGTGTGTCTCTTGTATGGAGCATATACTTCCCTGCTCAGCAAAGAGTATGTTCTCTAGTTCCACCTTTTTGCTATAGCCATCTCTAACACTGCTGACACCCTCAGCATTCCACTGCATTATTTTAAGATTTTGCTTTTTCGCAGTTTTCTTCCGTTGTATTTTTTGGCCAGTAGCTCTACTCTCATGTCTCCTGACTCCACAAGATGAACTGAGAGGACCTCCAGTAGCATTGGGTGGACCCATTCGAGGCAGAGGGCCCGGCACTGCACCTGCCTGGTTAGTCTTCACAAAGCGAGCACCATGTTTGAAAACTACAGATAGAGACATTTCATTAACGATAATGCATGTTACCCTGATTTTTGCAATGCATCTTTTGGCTGAGTATCTCCGACTTCAGCACCTTTCCTTGCTAGGGTAGACTGTGGTCTTGCTCAGACTGCCATGAAGACAGTGGTGTAGGCTGGCCTGGCCAAAACTTTGTTTTCCTGCCTCTGGTGGCTGTACTTAAGTCCCTTCTCCATGTCAGACGGTTTTGAGACAGTTCCACAAAGACACTCCGACTTTGGGATGAGGAATCTGATGAGTGCTTCAGTGATATCCATTCCCTGCCACCTATAGTCTACTGGCTCTGTTTTGTTTACATCATTCTGATAGCCATTGTTGTAAAGACCCATAGGTTTGTCACGTCCTGGAATCATTGGTTTCACACCAGACTTTCCTCATCCCTGCCGGAGATCTCCATGTCCCCATCCGTCCACCAACCTGACATTACATTTTACAAAAATGACAATTACAATTAGTATTGAGTGTTACAAGTTTCTGGGCTACAGAAGTAGGTCAGAGTTTTTAAGCAAACAGATCTATGTTCCCTGTCTGACAAACACTATGTTAAGATAAGTGTGCTCTCAACACAGTTGTTCGGGGGGGGGTTTGCATTCTGAGTTAGCTTGTTTATTTTATCTTGCATAACTTTGTGGCTGCTTAATAGTAGACAAATATCGTCTGCAAAGTCAAGGTCCTCCAGCACTGTGTCAAGGGTCCACTGTAATCCTCTGCGTTTGTCTGATGTTGCCTCCTTCATTAACCAGTCTACTGCCAAGATAAATAATGTTGGTGATAGTACACATCCCTGCTTCACTCCTGTTTGTACCCTAAAGCTGCTGGAGGTATGTTCTCCACAGACCACTTTGCATTGCAAACCCTCATATAGGGCTTTGTTTACATTCACTATCTTATGGGGAAGGCCATGCCATTTTAGGATTTTCCATAGTGCATCTCTATTGACACTGTCATAGGCTTTCTCAAAATTTATAAACAGTGCATATGTTGTGCTATGCCACTCATTTTCCTGTTCTAATATTTGTCTAAGTACAAATATGTGGTCTATGCATGATCTTCCTTTCCTAAACCCTGCCTGCTCTTTCCGAAGTTTTCCCTCAAGTGCTGGTACAATTCTGTTGATGATTATTCTGCAAAATACTTTACTGGTGAGTGGTAGGAGGGTAATGCTTCTCCAGTTCTCACAATCTCTGAGGTCACCCTTCTTTGGTAGTTTTACTGTAAGGCCAGTTTTCTACTCCTCTTGAGCTTTTTTCTAGATCCCACAATTGTTGTATCCGGTAGAGTTGTTTTGGTGTTTCTTTTCTTCTGCTTTCAACATCTCAGCAGTCACTTCATCTTCACCTGGTGCCCTGTCTAATTTTAGCTTCTTTATTGCCTCCTTTACTTCACTTATTGTTATTGGTCCTGTATTGATGTTTATTTAGTTCCATTTTTGCTTCAGGTGTGTCTATTGTTTGTACTGCTTGTGTTCTGTTTAGTAGGGTGTTAAAGTGTTCCCTCCATCTTTCAATTTTTTTCTCTTTCTCCACTGACCAGTTGTCCCTTATGTGTCCTTACTGCACTTTCACATCTTGTGCTGAAGTTACCTGTCATCTGCTTTGTGATTTTGTATATGGTTTTCATGTCATTTACATATGCTGCTTTCTCTGCTGTTTCTGCTAAGTTGTCATGTCATAGTATTGACGTTTATCTTGACGGCGTGATTCCTTCACTTCTTTGTCTTTTTGTGCATAATTACTTAAAACTTGTTCTTTTAGTCTTTGTGATTTGGTGATGAGTAATTTTTTCTTGATTTCCTTTCTTTGCTCTATCTTTTCCCATGTTGTCTTGCTTATCCATTCCTCTTTTCTCTGTTTCCGATATCCCAGCACCTCTTTTGGTGTTTCCTATAGTGTTTTATTGAACTCTATTATGGAAATTTCTGCTTTGTCTTGTAGGACACTGAAGCAGTTCTTAAGTACTATTGAGAATTTATTCCTTGTTTGCTGGTCTTTCAGTTTTCTTGTATCAAAATGTGTCTTTTTGTGTTCTCCGATTTTGGCTTTCTTTAAGTTTAGATTTATTTTTGCTACCAGAAGGTTGTAATCACTTCTTACATCTGCTCCTTTTCTTGCTCTCACATCTTGCAGTGACTGTTTTCACTTGTTGTTTATTAGTATGTGATCAATTTGGTTTTCTGTGGTTTCATCTGGGGACCTCCAAGCCACTTTATGGATGTTTTTATGTTGGAAAATTGTCCCTCCGATGGTCATCACATTTCCTTCACAGAAACTGCACAGTCTATCTTATTTCCCTCACCTACTTTTGCATTGAAGTCACCCAAGATGAGTAGCATACCATGCTTGGGTATTGTTTCTACTGTGGATTGGAGGCTGTTGTAAAAATCTTTTAATTCCTCTTCAGCTGCTAATGTTGGTGCATAACAAACTATAATAGACAGCTTCATTTATCTTGAGTTGAAACATGCATGTAATAATCTCTCATTTACAGGGGTCCATTTCAGCAATGCTCTTAATGCTTCGTTTGTTATAATCAGTTCTACTCCTCCTTCATGATGATCTTCTTTCCTGACCATATTATTGTATCTTCTGTGTGCTGTGTTGTTAATTTCCTTCTGGCTTGTCCTGTCCATCTTGCTTCTTGTATTCCTAATATGTCTATTTTGTATTTCCTTGATGGTTTATGCTAGTTTTCCAGTCTGGTTTAGTGTTCTTACATTCCAGCTGCCTATTTGGATCTTGTGTTTAGGTTCCAGGAGGTCTGCAGTCAGGCTGGGGACTTCCAGTGGCTGGCTTTCATCCACAGCCTTCATAGGCTCAGTTTCCTGATAAGCATTTCTCCTTCCACCTGCGTTTGTTTTTTTTCCCTTGCTTCTGTTTCTGTAGCAGTCTGATAGTTTTTTTACCAGATAGGGTTGCTGACCCTATGCTGAACCCTCCTTAGTTGCCACTTACAGTCATGCATGGTAGGGTACAGTGGTCCTATTCTTTGCAGATCCCAAGTATCACACGGGGGACATTTATTTTTATTGTACAGATAATTATGCAGTATTTTGGAGGTCATGCATTGCACCTCAAAGTTAGTCTTCCAGTGTAGCTCTCTGTGATCAGAGCTGGGTTTGGGCTTTTAAATAAAGCTTGTTTCAGGTTTCTTGATGTCTGCAAGTAATTTTTCTTTTACTGGGACTGCCTGGACCATGTCTCAGCTTAAAACAGTGCCTGACTCAACACCAAATGAAATAGTATCTTTCTGTGTCTTGTACAGCAAGGCCACAAACTGCTAGCATTTCAAGCATTTCACCCGATATGAGTGCACTTAGGACGTGGCCGACCTCAAGACCAGAGGTGCCATGATTTGACTGTTTGCTTCGCTTTATCCTTTCTGCCACCATTTCCTCAGTGGTGCCGCACGGCAACCCCATTTGCACCTTTCTTCATTGGCCAGGAGGAGCACCGCTCCACGCACGGCAGCTGAAGAATCTCGCCAGCAGCGGTAGATGAGCTATAGGTGATACAGCAACACAAGTAACAAATACTTGACAGCAAAACATTACTTTGTTATCCACTTAGTAACAGCATTCAACCCAGTTAAGGAAAACCCCACAGTTCACACAACAACAAAAGGGAGGTAACATGAATGACTGGCTGTCACAGGGATTCAGCAGTCCAAGCAGTCAGTCAACAGCACTAACAGAAAAATGCTGATATAAACAACAGACAAAGTCAGCAGTTACCAAAATCCTTCAGTAAATTTTAATATGAGAAACTTCTTCTTCTTCTTCTTCGTTCGCTTCTACCACCAAGACCGCCCCGTGATCCTACTGAATTTGCACCTGTGGTCCTTGTTAAGTCCCATGGTCCCCTGTGTGGTCCCCAAGAGGACCACAAGAGGTTCAGAGTATCGCAGGGGTTGAGCCTGTATTCTTGGTGAGTCTCAGAAGCGGGATTGCGTGACACTGTGGTTTTCATTGCACCAGTTTAGTCTAGAGTTGGACTTTCTCACCGGAAAACCTTGACGTGTTTTGGGTATCAGTATATCCCCGCTGGGTGAGAGGTGGTAGCCCACCCAGGCCAGAGTTGGACTTTCTCACCGGAAAACTTCGACGTGTTTTGAGATACCCATGTATCACCGCCAGGTGAGAGGTGGTTGCCCATCCAGTCCAGTGTTGGACTTTCTCACCAGAAAACCTCAGCGTGATTAGGATACGCATACGTCCCCGCCGGGTGAGAGGTGGTTACCTATCTAGACTGCCCTGGTCCAGTGTCTCCAACTTCAGCATTTTGTGGTTGTGGCCGCTACCCTTCCTAGTTGTGACCAGGATGACAAGTCCTCGCCACTAGTCTTCTTCTTCTTCTTCGTTTGCATTGTCTGTCTATATCTGCAGTCCTGTCTTTTGGATAAATTTCACTGTTTTTTGTAATTCATGTATGGAACCGTAGAGGTTATCTTCTTTAGAGGTTTCACTGGGCCAGTAATTATTTCTCAGTGTCTTGCCACTAGTGACTTCCACCCCTGGGTTGAGCCGGTTTAGGCATATTATCCCAATATGGGCGTGTTTGAGACGTGACTGACCTCTAGAGCAGAGGTACCGTGACATGCGTAGTCCTCAGCTTTTCACCCCTGGTGTGAGCCGGTTTAGGCATATTTCACCAGTATGGGTGTATATCGGGCGTGACCGACCTCTAGAGCGGAGGTGGCATGATGTGCCTAGCCATCAAGTTTCACCCCTGGTGTATGCCAGTTTAGGCAATTTCACCAGTGTAGGTGTATTTCGGATGTGACCAGCCTCTAGAGCAGAGGCGCCATGGTATGTGTAGCTCTCGCAGCGATACTACTAGACATACCGATTAAACTTCACTTTATCCTTTCCTTCACCTTTTCACATCAGCGCCGCACAGCAGCCCTTACTTCTTTTCTACAGTTTCTTCCTTGACCGGGAGGGGCTTCACCCCATGCACGGCATCCGAAGAGTCTCGCTAGCAGTGTCTTAACCTTTGGGTTAAGCCGGTTCAGGCATTTCACCCGATATGAGTGCACTTAGGACATGGCTGACCTCAAGACCAGAGGTGCCGTGATTTGACTGTTTGCTTCACTTTATCCTTTCTACCACCATTTCCGCAGTGATGCCACACAGCAACCCCATTTGCACCTTTCTTCATTGGCCAGGAGGAGCACTGCTCTACACACGGCAGCTGAAGAATCTCGCCAGCAGCGGTAGATGAGCTACCAAATGTGCCTCTCATTTACCCTAAGTGTCTGGTTTTCAGGCGCCAGATATATGCCTTCGCCCCTTCTCCTGTCAGTTTAAACAGTTCGGCCACGAGAAGGCCAGGAGCTGGACTTGACTGCTAGAGGCTGTTTGAGACGCACGCTGTTGGAGTGGAGAGCGAATTCTCCACCCCACCTCCGACAATAACAGTCCTTAGAACCAATATGAGAAACAATGAGGATGGAATCTTGATGAATGAGGAAAGATGAATTATTAATACAACACATGAGAAATCAATAATACAAGAATACAAACAGCATTCTGACAAATTTGACTTTGCCACAGGAATGTACATGTATCCCAAAAAATTACATACTAACCTCACATTAAGAATTCATTAAGTCTGAAAAAACTCTGCACATCAATCTCTCATCTGTGTCCTAAAAAGTAAAAGCAGACATCTATTCTACATCCTAACTAGACTTCACAAAAACTACAACTCTGTCCCAAAAAGGACAAGCAGACAAGCATTCTTACATTCTAACAACACAACAAATCCAAATTCCCTATCTTATATCTTATATCCTTCCCGTGCCGTTAAACATCACATAGGGCTCGCAAAGTAGTTTGCCAATTTTTCCTGTCTTTGGCAAGTCTTTCAACCTCATCAAAGGATTTTATGCCTGTTAATTTGGCCTCTCTTAACAATGTCCTCTTCAGAGTTTTAGCGGTCTGCCTCTTTTTCTTTGGCCTGTTGTGTTCCATTTTATACCTTGTTTTGGGATTCTCTGACTGTTTCTTCTCATCACGTGACCATCATATGTCCATCTCCATTTCCTGATCACCCATGAGACTGGTTGTTTTTCAGTCATCTGTCTTATCTCTGCATTGTTCTTGAATTCATTCCACTTGATGCTGAGTATTTTCCTTAGGCATTTGTTTTAAAAAGAGTCTAATTTCTTGTCTATTTCTTTAGTTGATTTCCAGCTTTCACATGCATAGATGAGGGTGGATATTACATTTGAATTGAGTAGTCTTAACTTGGTTTTTATGCTTATAATTTTTTAATGCCATATGTTCTCAAGATACTTGAAGATCAATGCTGTTTTTGCAATTCTAATTCTAACTTCCTTTCTGGTGTCACCTTCCTGGTCTATGTAGCTGTCAAGGTATGCAGTTTGATTGACTGCTTCAATATCTGTCCTTTCTGTGTGAATTTTTCCATTTTGATTAATGGAAAGTTTCATTATTTTTGTTTTGTCCTTGTTAATTTCAAGTCCTATTTTGCTAGCCAGTGAAGACGGGATATCTGTTTTTTCTTGCATAGAATTCATATTATTACTGATAAGAGTTATGCCATCAGCAAAATCAAGATCTTCTAGTTGGGTCCTATGTACCCAGTCAATACCTGTGTTGCCTGTGCAGCATTTTTTCATTATGAAGTCTATTGTAATCCCAAAAAGTAAAGGAGACAGTATACATCTTTGTTTCATACCTGTTTCAATCTGGAACCATTCACTCATCCCTTCTTCTGCCTTGACGGCACAAACATATCCATTGTATAAGTCCTTAATGATGTTGACAATTTTAGATGGTATTCCATATAGACATAAAATTCTCCATAATGAATCTCTGTGTATGCTATCAAATGCCTTTTTAAAATCTATGAAGTTCAGTATTAATGGTTTCTGCTTTTCAATATGTTCTTCAAGTATTATTCTGGGAGTAAAGATCTGGTCGAGACAGCTTCTACCTTTTCGAAATCCTGCTTGTTCTTCTCTCATTGCAGTATCCACTATATCCTTAAGTCTATTCAAAATGACCTTGCAAAATACTTTTGACACAACTGATATTATGGTTACTCCTCTCCAGTTGTTACAGTCACTAAGGTTGCCTTTTTTGGTATTTTAACAATGATTCCTTTTTTCCAATTAGAAGGGACCTTTTCTTCTTTCCAAATCTTGTTAAAAATTCACTGTAGTTGTCTCATGTTGTCACTATTGATAGCTTTTAGCATTTTGGCTGTTATTTCATCTTCACCTGCAGCTTTGTTGTTAGCCATTAAATTCACTGCTGTTTCAATTTCATGCAATTTAATTTCATCAAGGTTGACATTTAGTTGTGGGGCTGGTAAGTCAATTTCAGCGTTTAACAATTCTTTTAGGTGTGGTCGATTAAGTATTTCTTGGAAGTGTTCAGCCCATATTTGCTTTTGGTCTTTATTTGATGTTAATAAGGTTCCAGTTTTGCTAAAGATTGGTCTTTCTTTAAATGTAATAGTACCTGTTAGCCTCTTTTGTAAGTTATATAAAGTTTTGCTGTCTCCTGTTTTTGCTGCTTTTTCTGCCTCTTTCACCATATTATCTATGTATTCTCTTTTATCCCTTCTAGCTGAACTTTTTACTTTCTTGTCTATTTCTTTGTATGTTGCTTTCGCCAGATCTTTTCCAAGATCTGTTTTTGCATTCAACATGTCTAATTTGGCTGCTCGTCTTTCATGTATATACTTCCATGTTTTATCTGATATCCATGCTTTTCTATTTGGTTTTTTCAGTCCAGCGCTTGCTTTTGCTGCTGTGATTATGGCTGTGCTGTAAGAATTCCATAATTCATCTGTACCTATCTCCTCAACTTCACTGGGTGTTTTAAATTCCCTATGCTGACACCCAGTCAATACCTGTATTACCTGTGCAGCATTTTTTAATCATGAAGTCTAACTATTCAGTTATTGGGCTGCATTAAATATAGAGCACAACTCATGATTCAGATTCTAAAATATATTCTCCTTTGATCTCTTTCTGAATGAAACTGGATACCTGATAACTTAATATAGTTAGACTTTCCAGTGGCAAGTATCAAGTGCACCTTGTGTGACAAGCTGCTCTGTCATTGCATGCGTAGGCGCTCAAACTTTGATGGCTAACTAAACACATAAACTTTGATGGCTAACTAAACACATAAACAATTTCCTGAAATTATAAACTCATCTCAAGTAACCCAGGTAGCTTAATTCACAAGCATGACGAACAAGTAATTCATCATATGAGCCAACTCCAGTCATCTAAGCATGTGAGCATTTATTGCATGCAACAGATGATGATGGAAAAACAAGCTGATGAATGATGTACGTTGAGTAACATCTGAAACGAAACAGGCTTCAAGTGGCTAAATAACAACAGGTTAATACCGCCACCATCAGAACAAGAACTGATCTTTCATACCTTCACATCCAAACCAGCCAAGACCAAGTACAGCTAACTCAGCAAGAACACCATCTGCACACTTCAACTTCCCATTCAAGACTCCATTTTCCCACAAGGGTTTTCGCTCAAGTCTCACTCAGACCTTTTACTGGCATCGCCTGTCACACTCTATGACCATGAAGTCAAGGGCGACTATAATGAAAATAAATATAAGACATGGCAGCTGAGGGCGTTAACCCAGCCCAAGTTAAGCTAAGGTTGTCCACCATTGCTTAGCATATTCTTCTGCTAATGTATGCCTTCTATGGCAAGGCCAGACACACCAGTATGCACTGTACACACATTTGACAGTATATCAGTGGAAAATTAATATTCATTTCTACATACTAAGTGAGCACACAAGGTGTTTTGTCCATTTTCACAGCTGCTAACACTTTGTCATGTAAGAGCAAGTATTAGTATGTGATAAAATGATATATTAATTTTTGTAGGAATCCGTCTGATCCTTGAGGAGCTGCAGAAAGTGGGTCACATGAATGATACGCTGATAATATTCACATCTGATAATGGAATACCTTTCCCAAATGGACGTACTAATCTGTACACTTCGGGCATGGCTGAACCTTTGATTGTATCATCACCTGAAGGAAAATCTAAGTGGGGACATGTAATGGAATTTCTTGTCTTGTATTTTCAGTGATAGACATTTTAGATTGGGCACCTGAGTAGTAAAGTGGTTAGTGCATATATCTGTCATGACAGGGTCAGTAATTCAAGTCTGACCAGATGCACCCCAATCACCTAGTTGTAGAAATGGGTACCTGACTCATTTATGATCTGGAGCAAGTAAAGGCAGCCAGGCATGATGCTGTCGACATCACTAGTATCAGTACCTGCAGTATCAGTAGAAATCACATAACCAAGGATAATACTTTAGCCATTTGGCATGAACCAAGTGGCTCATACAGATGTCTTATCATATCATATGACACCTAGAATTTAAATAATACTTGTAACTCACCAATGTTGTCACTAGTATCCTGTCTTATACATATATTGTAAACTGCAGCTACAGTGGTTTTCAAGTCAACTGTAAATACCACCTGGGAACAACTGTGTTAAGAACACACCTATCTTAACATTGTCTTTCTGAGACAGGGACATAGATCTGACTGCTTCTGACCCACTTCTGTAGCCCAGAAGCCTGTAGCAGTCAACACTAATTATAACTGTTATTTTTATAACGTGTAATGTCAGGATGGTGGACGGATGGGGACATTGAGATCACCTGCAGGGATGAGGAAAATCTGATGTGAAACCAATGAATCCAGGAAGTGACAAGGCTGTGGGTCTCTACGACAATGGCTATCAGAATGAAGGAAAACAAAACAGAGCCAGCAGAATGGATGTCGTTGAAGCACTCATCGGATTCCTCATCTCAAAGTCAGAGTCTCTCTGGAACTGTCTCAAAGCCATTGGGCCTGATGTGGAGAAGGGGTTGAAGTACGGCCACCAGAGGCTGGAAAACAAGTTTTAACCAGGCCAGCCTACACCACCATCTTTTTCATGGCAGTCCGAGCAAGACCACGGTCTGCCCTAGTAAGGAAAGTTGCTGAAGTCAGAGGTACCCCCAACCAGAAGGCACATTGCAAAAATCAGGGTACCACGCACTATCGCTAATGAAATGGTCGTATCTGCAGTTTTTAAACATGGTGCTCGCCCTGTGAAAACTAACCAGGCAGGTGCATTCTCGAGCCCCCTGCTATGCTACTGGAGGTCCTCTCAGCTCATCTTGTGCCCTCGATACCATACCCAGAGAAGCTCGTAGGGACTATAAACCATACTGGTCTAGTGAGCTGGGAAAATTACATGATGACATGGAAACAACTCGAAATCAAGCAGAAAATAGATCATGCCAAGAACATCATAATAATTGCCAACAGTCTAAGGTCAAATTTCAGAGAGCTAAGATGCAAGCCAGATGGGAAAGTTGGTGAGAGAAAATAAGGTCTTTAAACTTTGAAATGGATGGAAGGAAATTGTAGAAACTAATCAAACAGTTAACTGATGAAAGCACTTGGAGAAGTACAAAGATTACAGTTATAGAGAATGGGAAAACCCTTACAGGTAAGCAAGTAGTAGATCACTTTGCTCACATGTTTGCACAAGACTGAAACATTGATAGCCCTCTAGAGAAACACCATACAGTGTACACTGACCCACAGAAAGAAAAGGAAGAAGGTGGAAAAATGGAGATCCTGGATGCACCAATCACACGCAGCGAGTTAGACCTAGCAGTCAGTAAATTGAAACCAAGGAAATCACCAGGACCAGATGGAGTGTCCAGTGAAATGATCAAGAACCTTAGAATGGCAGCAATGGGAAAGCTGTTGGATATCTTCAGTATGTGCTGGAGCACAGGTAAGTTACCTCAAATCTGGAAGGAAGCAAGCATGGTACCACTGCTAAAGCCAGGGAAAAACAGTGATACAGCCTCCAACTACAGGCCAATCAGTCTCACTAGCTGCCTCTGCAGAACGATGGAACGCATCACTGACCTGAGGCTAAAATGGTTCCTAGAAAGTGAAAACTTTCTCTCTCCACAACAAACATTACAAAAGATCAAGTGACTTGTATCTCTCTAGAGATTGAGGATGCATTCCAGAACAAAAGCTGTTTACTAGCAGCATGGATAGACCTGAGGAAAGACTTTGATAAAGTATGGAAAACAGCTCTGCTGTGGAAACTAAGAAACTACAATGTGAATGGAAGACTGTACAACTGGATAAAGTCCTATTTACACAATAGAAGAGCAAGAATGGATGGACACAAAAGCCAGAAAGTACTTCTGCGACATAGTGTACTACAAGGAGGAGTCTTTTCACCTACACTATCCTGGTATTCATTAATGACCTGGTCAAGGAACTTCCCTATGGAATCAAAGCAGCACTGTATGCAGATGATCTGGTCATGTGGTGTACAGATGAATATGTGACAGTTGCTACACAGAGACTCCAAAGAGCAGCAGACATCTTGACCTCATGGACAAACAAATCGCGTGTAAGTATCAACACAGAGAAATCAAGTACCACTTTGTTCACTCTCTCATCTAAACAGAAAGCAGGTAAGATCTTTGTAAACGAAATATCCTTAAGGATGGACAACCAAACCACTTACTTAGAAGTGACTCTTGACTCAAAACTGACCTAGAAGCAACATATCAGCAAAAGCCAGAAGAAAACTAGCCATATTAAGAAAATTGAGTGGAACCACATGGGGAGCTAGTGAAAAAATCCTCAAGAATGTATATCAGTAAAGTATTCTACCACATGCAGAATCTGGCTCAACATCTTGGTGCACAGCATCAAACACTATGCTGCATAATCTAGACAAGGTTCAAAATCAGTCACTACGGATTATCACAGGTGCCATGAGGTCCACACCAGTAGTAGAGATGCAGAAAAGAGTTGGTGTTCAAGCGCTAAAAGAATGTAGAGACACAGTGGTCATGACCTTGGGAGAGAAATTCCTCAGCTCTGTAAGCCATCCCCTGAAGGAGAGATTCAATAACCTGGCACTAAGATGACTTAAAAGATCAGCTTCATTCATCAGGCCAAGCGTATGCGTAAGCTGATACCTGACCTTCCAACTGTAGTCTCTCCATTATCATCTGTACCAGAGCATACACCATGGAAAGAAGCAGACTGTACACAAATAACTTTTCAAACTGAAGTGAAAGGTGTGCAGAGTGGTGAGATGCAAAGCAGTCCTGTAAGATCAACAGCCACACTTAGTTTGCTAGGTGACAAATATCCATGTGACACCTGGATACATCTGTATACAGATGGATCTGCACAATATGCCATAAAGAATGGAGGGGCAGGAGCACATATTGAATATCCAAACAACACCACTGACAAGATTTCCATACCCACTGGAAAATACTGCAGCAACTTTCTGCTGCTGAAAAACTATCAGACTCCAGAATTGATACATGCCTATAGTATTTCTCATGGATGCAAGATCAGTACTGGAAGCTCAAATACAACAAACTACCAGACCTTAAGGATGCCTTGTCAAAATTTGACTTACAACACTGAGTCACCTTGCAGTAGATTCTATCCCACTGTGGGATACCAGGCAATGAGAAAGCTGACCGTCTGCCCAAAGAGGTTACTGAAATGGAGCAACCAGACATACCAATCACCTATAATCAGAAGAAAAGCATGATTAAAAACCTACAGGAAGCTACAAACACCACCGCATGATGACTATCACGTACTGAACAGAAAGGAACAAGTCACTATTTTCCATCTCCGAACAGGACACAGCTGACTTCGAAGTCATATGTATACAAAGTTTAAAGCTGGTACTACTACTCTTTGTACATGTGCCCAGGTGCCCCAAACTGTGGAACATATCCTCCAAAACTGCACCAACTATGAAACACCAAGAGGCAGTTACTGGCCCAGTGAAACTGCCAAAGAAGATAAGCTCTATGGTTCCATACATTAACTACAAAAAAAACAATGAAATTTATCCAAGAGACAGGACTGTAGATGTAGACAGAATGCATACGAAGAAGAAGAAGAAGAACAATTGCAAGTGCTGATATAATGATTCTGAATCCCATATGGATCCAAGTTATAGTTTTTTAAGCTATATATGAATACATTCTGTAGTGATTTTCAAATCGTTTTACATCCATGATACTATGGTTTTTTTAAGTCATTTATACATATCCAGGTTATAGTGGTTTTCAAGCTGTAGTATATTTTAAGTAAATTATAGATATAAGCAATAATGATTTTCAGCAAAAATGACCCATTTATTCATTTTATATTTACATAATTTTAAGTTATAGGTTCAAATGCATCATTTGGAAAAACTTGACACTTGATATTCAAGATAGAAAACTCTTTCTTATAAAGTGCAGCACTCTAGAATTTAGAGGAAGTAACATCCCCTCTCAGACAAATAATAGGTCAGATGGGTCCCACTGGGTCAGGATTCCTGGAGACTGAGTTGTTAGACTGGATTTTTTTTACCATTCTTCCTTTTCTTTTCCTGAAGTTGAACCACAGTCTTTCACATGGTGTTGAATCTTCTTCTGCTTTCAGTTTCATATGCTCAGTCATCTAGACAAAAAAAAATGGGTCATCACCATGAATCCCATCACCAGCTCTACTGTTTTACTGGGCTCTTAAATCACTATCAGGAATGCAGATTTTATGCTGATTTTTTAAAATACTGTTCTGTGTTAGTTATGATATAATCATCATCATCATCAGATGCCATGCCGACTGTCGTTGGCTATTATGCTTCTCCAGAGTACACGATCCTTCATGCAGGCCATAAGCTCAGTTGGTGATCACCTCTCACACCATCCCGTCAGACTGTCCAGTATTTCTCTTGGTCTTCCTCTGGATCTTCTTCCCTCTATTTTTCCTGTTGTTATAATATTTTCAGTGTCCCCTCTTCTCATTGCATGTCTTATGTACATTGTCTCTCTCTTATTTTTTTGACAAGATTTGTTGTCTCTCCAGCTGTACTCATACATTCATCATTAGTTATTTTTGCCGTCCAGGGGATTCGCAACATTCTTCTAATAAACCACATTTCTGCTGCGTCCAATTATTTTTGTACAGACCAGCCTATTGTCCATGATTCACTTCCATATAACAAGATAGGTTCAATATAGCATTTTAGGACTGGTTTTATAACATTCATTGATAAGGATGTGTTGCATATTATGTTTCTCATTCTCTGAAATGCAGCCTTTGCTTGGCCTATTCTGTTCCTAATTTCTGTTCTGCATTTCCCATCTGAAGTTATTACTGCTCCAAGGTATTTTAATTTCTCCACCTGCTTTAGAATAATTCCATTTAATTTTATATTACATATTGGTGAGTTCTGTTTCTTAGATATAACCATAATCTCTGTCTTTTTGATGTTTAAAGTAAGGCCTTTCTGTTCACTTCCTTTAGCAACTTTATCCAAGAGATTTTGCAGGTCTTGTTGGTTCTCAGCTATCAGTACTGTGTTGTCAGCATACTGAAGGTTGTTAATATTGTATCCTCCAATTTTTATGCCTGGTTTGTGATAATCCTTCTTAGAATATTCTCACTGTACAGAGAAAAAAGTTCTGGAGATAGTACACATCCTTGTCGCACCCCTTGTTTTATAGGTTATATTCCAGTTCTATTTTCAACTCGAATTGCTGCTTCTTGCTGCCAGTATAGATGTTTTACAGTCCTCAGGTCTTTGCCATCTATATTGATATCTTCAAGAATTTTAATAATTTTGTTATGTTTCACCTTGTCAAATGCCTTGGTGTAATCAATGAAGCATAAGTAGAGATCTTTCTGTACTTCTAAAGCTCTTTCCGTTAGTGTTCGTAAAGCATAAATGGCATTGTATGTTCCTTTTCCTTCAACAAATCCAAACTGTTCATCTGCTGTTTCCATTTTTATCTTTTTCCTTGTTCTTCTCATAATAATTCTAAGAAGTAGCTTCGTTATGTGACATGAGAGGCTGATAGTCCGATGGTCATCACATTTCTTTGCACCTGGTTTCTTTGGTAGTGCTATAAACATGGATTTATGATATAATAGCACTAGTAATTATGAAAAATCTTTTAATTCCATCTTGTCTAATGTTTTCTGTATCAATCTATATTCATTTTTTATTTCAAAATAGTCTTCTTACATTCTCCTTTTAATAATGGGTTATTCTTTTATTTATCTGTTATCAGAGAAATTCTGATATGGTCAGTTTGCTGGACATTGTCCCTACTATACTGGACTGGTATGGCTTGAAGTATCCATCTTACAAACTTGAGGGTAACCCTGTACGTTTGACAGGACAGTCACTCTTATCTTTGGTCCATGATAATGTGGAGTCACAGGTAAATGAATTTAAGAATGTTCCTATGTGACATAAAGTTTATTATTTATGCTTTCATTCTGATTGTTATAGAAAAAGATGTAGATGTTCTCCTAGAAATCATGAAATATTTAATATTAATGAAAACCATAAGGAAAAGATGTTCAAAAAACTCAGGACATGTCATGAGAAGATAGAAGTTACAGAACCTGGCATTCACTTACAAACTGAAGAAAGAAAGAATCAGAGGGCCCATTCATTCATTCGCATGTCTCTTGCGGAACTTTGCCTCCCTAACAGCACTCTTGAAGGCCTCTCGGTTGTGAGCAACATGGCCTGCTGCTGATGCATCCATTTGCAGATCATCAACAATGTCTTGCAGCTATCTTTGCCTTGGTGTTCCTGTCTTTCTTTTTCCCATTATGTACCCTTCCAAGATAGTCTTCTCTAGATTATCATGACGTTTAATGTGTCCAAAATATTTAAGTTTTCTCTCTTTAATCCTCTTTACTAGCCAGCCTTCTTCAATATTAAATTATTGTAGTATGGATATATTTGTTCTTTTTTGTGTCCATGATATTTGGAGAACTCTTCTGTAGCATTTACATTCAAAGGCATTTATGTGTTTCTCAGCTGTTTTGTTAAGTGTCCAGGTCTCACAGGCATATGTTGCAATGGGAAAGATGCATGCCCTTAAAAATCTTATTTTTGTAGTTCTGTCTGTTCCTCTCCACAGATTCTTTAGTTGTTTTATTTTCTGAAGAATGATAGATGTCCTCCTTTTAATTTCCCTCATTGTATCTCCATTATTAGTTAGTAGTGATCCAAGATATTCAAAACTCTCCACTTCTTCCAGTTTTTCCTCATTGATACATATTTCAGCTGCCTTATTTGTTTTGTCAGTTGTCATTAATTTAGTTTTCTTCACATTAAGATAGATGTTTTGCTCTTTGCTGTTCTTACAGACTGACATAATTAGTTTTTCCGTTCCTTTTTGTGTTGTGGACAGTAAAACTATGTCATCAGCATATCTAATCTCTGATATTTCATAACATCCAATTGTTATGGCATCATAATATTCTTTGTCTACATCTTCTCTAACATTCCTCATTATATTTTCAGTATACAAGTTAAATAAATAAGGAGACAATATGCACTCCTGACGGACCCCTTGTTTTATGTCAAACCAAGTTGTTGTTTCACCATTTATTCTTACTGCTGCTTGTTGGTCTAGATACAACAGTGATGTTAATTGTATCAAATGTGTTGGAAATCCCATTTTTTTCATTATTTCCTAAAGTTTCTGGTGTTGTACACAATCAAATGCCTTTGAGTAGTCTATAAAGGATAAATATAGATTCACATTAAACTCTCTGCATTTCTCTATTATTAATCTTATATTGAATATATCATCTCTTGATCCTCTTCTTTGCCTGAAACCAGCTTGGACTATATTGACTTCAACTATTTTCTTGCGAAGTCTACCCATTATGATTTTTAACAGAATTTTACTGGCATGACTAATCAGGGCAACAGTTCTGTAGTTTGTGCATAATTTCAGGTTACCCTTTTTTGGCAGTGGTATGAATACAATTCTTTTCCATTCTTTTGGCCAAATACCTGAATGCCATATCTTTATGGCATGATAGATTGTAGTACATTACTCCTGCATTAATAAGTTCTGCTGTTATCTCATCACATCCTGGTGATTTACCATTTTTCAGATTCTTTATTACCCATAAAACTTCTTATATTGTCAGTTCGGGTTCTTTCTCTTCCAATAATAATTCACGCTGTTGATTTCTGCTTTCACAGTCATTTGTTTCATACATTCCTCTGTAATATTCCTTCCATCTTTCTAGAATTTCCTCTGTCTCTGTCAAGGTATTCCCCATCTCATCACAAATTACATTTAGCTTAGATATGACATTTCTCGTCAATGTCTTCATTTCTTTAAACATTTCACTATCTCTTCCATACTTCAGATATCCTTCTATTCTTTCACAACAATCTTGTATGTATTGTTTTTTGTCTTTTCTTATGTTTCTTCGTACTTCTTTTGTTAAAGATTTATATCCTCTTTGTTGTTGTTTGTCACTTTCCATTGCGTCTTCATTTCTCTACTTTGTTTTATCAGTTCTAGTGTGTCTTCTGAATCCATCCATTCTTTTGCGTTTTCTTTACTGGAATCATGTCTTTAGCTGTTGTTATTAAGATATCTCTGGCCCAGTAGAGAAAATATGTGAATATACTGACTGAGTGGCACAGGAAAAGAAAGGTAGCTGATCTGATTAGGAAACACACAAAACGGAGAAACCTGATTAGCAACAAATATGGTGCAAAATGAATGTAGCCATATTCTGTCAGTTTGACTTTTATAGGTCACTACAGATCAAAATCCTAAATGTTTGTGATTGTTTTTGTTGCAGCTTTACTCAGACTCCATCACAGCCAGAGATACAGTCTTTGCCAGCCATGATCTTCATGAGATCACCATGTTCTACCCAATGAGGTCAATTCGCACCAAGGATTACCACCTCATCCACAACCTTAATTTCAAAATGCCCTTCCCCATTGACCAGGACTTCTTTTTGTCCCCAACATTTCAAGACATTCTAAACCGTACCAAGCAAGGTCTTCCACTGCCCTGGTTTAAGACTTTAGAAGAGTATTATTATCGATCTGAGTGGGAGCTTTATGATCTTCTGAATGATCCTCACGAGGTAAACAATGTGGCCAACAATCCTCGGTATTATAATGACCTAGTGAATTTGAAAAGAGAGCTGAAAAGCTGGATGAATATCACGGCAGATCCTTGGATATGTGCCCCAGGAGCCGTGTTTGAGTTTCAAGGGAAATATAAGAACAGTCCCCAGTGTTTGTCTATGGAAAATGGGCTTGATAAAAACTCATATTTATACCATAAAGCAGAGCTTAGTAGGGAGGAGGAAAAAATAAATGCGAGGGCACTTTTTCTTAAATCAGATTCCAGTCAGATCATTTTTTATTTTCTTGGGCTAGAATTTTTTCGCTTTTTGGTGTGCCTCACATTTGCACTGTTTTATATAAACCTGCATATGCGCTGGAAGCATTATATGTCTCATAAGAAATATCCCATGAAGAGTTGCACTGAGAACAGCCTTGAAGAAAAGTGTTGGTCTGAGGAGTTGTAATACTGCATTCCATTGTATAAATTTTTAATGACTGAGACTAAAGTTCTTTTAGGAAGAATAAATCAGCAGTCACAAAGTTTCCCCTGTTTTCTTCATATGAACTTCCTCATTGTGGAGATTACCATTCATAACCCTGCAGGTACACTGGTTTTCATGTTTGTGGTTGTGTTTCTTCTTCAGCATCACTGAATATTCTCAGATGTCATCCTGGATATCTGTGAAGAAACCAAGTAGTTCATTTTAGGTTTGTCTGCATCAATATACAACCTGGTTTGGACTGCCATGTGTGCCTCTTTCCTTCTCTTATATGGAGCAGTCCCGCAGCAGATACTGGGCTATCACTTTTCCAGTCTGTCGTGGTCCATGCAGAGTCTGAAGATCTTGTTCTGTTCTTCACTGTCTAGATGCTGATAGGAGTCATTTTGTCTGATAACCTGGATGCTCTCTTTCCTATTTGTTTTAATATTTGGCCATCATCCATGTCCTGTCTTCATTGTTTGAGTAACAGTGTTTGACAATTGCAAAGTATGCTTTAGATATTATTTGTAAAGTGTACTTCAGATATTATTTGTAAAGGTCATAAAACAGCTTTCACAGTTCATTTATAATTTCTGTGGTATTCTTTCTGTTTGTTTTATTTCTTGATTGTTCCTGGGCATTTCTTCCAAAGATTAACTTCTCCAATCAGTTTTATAGCATTGTGCTAAAAAGATCTCTCTTAATTACCTTAGATGTGTGAATATTTTTCATCTTTTCAAGCAGCATAACAAGTTATCATCATCTTTTGTGTTCTTTTACCAAGAAATCTTTATATTTAAGACAGCAAAATACAAGTAAAAGAATTCAAGTATCTTGGATGTATGTTCACAGAAGATGAGAAGCTTGATAAAGAAACTGATGTTAGAACACAAAGAGCCAATGCTGTTGCATACCAGTATCCCCACTGCATACACACTCAGACATCCCACTTGAAACTAAGAGGAAACTAATTAATAGCACTCTCATACCAACGCTGTTCTACCAGTGCCGACATGGGCACTAACTAAGAAACAACAAAATAAAACAACCACATGTGAAAAGGGATGTCTTAGGAAAGCGGCAAATGTCACCAGGTTTGACAAGCTAAGAAATTACACTGAAAGTAGGAACTACACCATGTCTATGACACATAGAGAAGCAAAGAATCAAGTGGTTCAGCCATTTAATGAGATTGACACACTTACAGCCAGCCACAAGAGCCTTGAACCAAAGAACTGCAGGACACAGATCAAGAGGAAGGTCCAGAAAGAGATGGGTAGATGGTATCAGAGAAACACTTGCTATTTATGGAATTACCATCACTGAGGACACCCGTTTGGCCCAAAAATGCCAAATGGATTTGACCTCGACACTTCATGGTACAAGAGGAAGGATAAAGTAAAGTAAATAAGTACTGAGAAAAGCAATGGTGATATTTCTCTTCTGCATTCATTTTACACAATTAACACTTTGTTAACTGCAGTTTCTTTTTTTTTTTTATTTCACTTTTAAAGTGGAAAAAAAATCATTTTTTAAACTATTAACTTCATCTCTGAAATACAAGCAGTTGAAATGAGCTCTTAATATTCTTATATTTTACATCCTTCCCGTGCCGTTAAACGTCACATAGGGCTATCATAGTTGTTTGCCAAGATTTCCTGTTCTCTGCGAGTCTTTCAACTTCATCAAGGGATGTTATGTCCACTAAGCTGGCTTCTCTTAACAGTGTCCTCTTTAGAGTTTCACATGGTCAGCTTCTTTTTCTTTGGCCTGTTGTGGTCCTCTTGATAGCTTGCTTTGGTCTTCTCTGATTGTTTCTTCTCATCACATGGCCTACATATGTCCATCTTATTTTTTTGATCACCCATGAGACAGGTTGTTGTTTGTTCATCTGTCTTATCTTTGCGTTGTTCTTTATTTATTTATTTATTCCAAGAATTTAATTGCTGCATATATATTATTATATAATTGTATATAAATTATATTTTGTTCTTTTTTACATATAATAAAAGGTAAAGGTAATCCATCCTCTCATGCCTTAGAGGCACGTAGGGATATGGTGTTAAGGCAGTCAAAAAAAGTTCAATATTATATCATCATGCTACTTTTATTTTAAATTGCATGGATTAAAATTGTTATTGTTTTTCCTTTCATTATTTATTTTTTTGCAATTGTACTTTTTTCCATTAGCATTCACACGTGACATAGAACTGTCTATATGAAAATTTTGGTTATCATTGAATGTCATAATTTGACTACTTGTGTGAGTGTGACACTAATAATTTGACATGTTTCATTGTGACATCAATAATTTCACAGCTTATGTGAGTGTGTAATGCTGGTAATGTGACTGCATGCTTGCCTGTAGATAACCATGGCTGGAGAAACCACCACACAGTTTTGAGCACATGACACATCACCCTAATTACACTAAGTGACCGCTGACCACACACTACATACTGCATGCACAGTAAGAGACAAGAATAAGAAACTATGAAACACCACCTGCTGAACTGCAGTGTGTTGAAGCATCTTCATAAAAAACCAGGAACTACCAATCTCCTATATCACAACATACTGTACAGTTTTAAAAAGTCCTGCACTTACCATAGTACAAAGGAAAAGAAGTGAAAGCTTATAAACCCAGAGGTTGGAAAAGTCAGAAGTCAGCCATGCCTGGTTGTATGAGATGGAGGCAGGTTTTATTGAATCTTGAGAACACATGAACATTTATGTCAGCATGAGCATTATATCAGTAGACTGAAAGAAGTACCTGGGCAGTTTAGAGTAGGTCCTGCATAATCTTGGTGGTTTTAGATTAATAGATTTTTTTTTTTTTGTAAACTAAGACAGACAAAGAGAAAGATCCCCACATCAGAGTGATAGACCCAGAACATCGCACAACTCTGAAGAAGAAACAAAAAAAAGACTGGTTAAAATCCAGATGCATTTCAGCTCAGATAACAGTCTGCTCATCAAAAGGCCTGTAGATGAGAACATTCCCATTTATGTGACACTTAGTATTCAGAGAGAGAGAGAAAGAAGTTACATTTACAAGCACAAAATATTCCCACCACAAACTTCAGATACTTAATCCCCAAAGTGTAGCAGAGCTGATCATAATCCAGTCCTCATTTAGAAGCATGTCTTTTGTTAGTAATGCATTCCATTCTTCTTCTTTATCATTCACTCAGGCATTGAGACCAATCTCTCTAACAAATGCAGCAGTCCATCTCAGGATTCATTCCATAAAACTCAGTTTTCGATAAAAGAACATACTGAATCAAATATTTCCTTTATTTTATTAAATTTGTTCAAAATCTGCAACAGATTTTACATAAACAGTAGCTTAGAAGCTACAGCACCATTAGCTAGACTCTGACATTTAATTCTGTTAAACCCCAGCAACCACTAAAACTCATCTGTCACCACTAAAACGTATCTGTCACCACTAAAACTCATCTGTCACCACTAAAACTCATCTGTCACCACTAAAACTCATCTGTCACCACTAAAACTCATCTGTCACCACTAAAACTCATATGTCAGCACTAAAATGCATGAATACATTGAACAACAGAAAAAAAAAGATCTGCACTCTCATAAACTGACACAAGGGAAGAAATGAAAACATGAAATATCATTCATGAAAAACTGGTATGTGAAAAAGCTGTAATGTCATTTTGATAAGCAAAGTAAACAAAAAAATGTAATTTTTTTTTTATTCACAGACTACTGGATTTTTACTTTAAGATTATTGTTAATTAAAAAAAATAAGAAATAATTATTATTATTTGGAGAATAAAGGTGTCTTGGTGGGAGATAGAGCATTTATCAGAATAAGTAGATCAGAACTATCAAAGTTCTACCACTCTGCAATGCTTGTGAAATCAAACAGCACTATAAGGGCTGCTAGGTGTGTCATGCTATTAAGGTTTACCGCAACACATGTGAATGTTGATCATTTATCACGTGAATGTTGATCATTTATAATGTGAACATTGATCATTTATCATGTGAACATGGGGGTGAAGACGCCCGATAAGGTAATCAGCGACCCATAGCTAATATGCCAGCATCAGGGTTAGCGACCCATAGCTAACCAAGACCCTGTCCCACCTCTCCGTGGTACCCCCAGTAACATGCATAGCTTGGCTAACGGGGCAGAGATAGCCATAGTCCTCATGGTGGTGAAGTCTGCTAAAGAAGCATTGCACACCCTCTGCTTTTTAGCTGTACTCCGGGACTGAAAAAGTAGCTGCCATAACCAGCTCCCACGCTGATATGATGTTGTGCCTCAACATCTTTAAAGCATCGGCTGCAAAGAACAACAGCTCGCAGTTACAGGAGTTTGTACAAGTATCATGTGAACATTGATAATTTATCATGTGTCTTCTTCTTCTTCTTCGTTAGCTTCTACCACCAAAACCGCACTGTGATTCTACTGAATTTACGCCTGTGGTCCTCTTTAGGTCCCATGGTCTCCTGTGTGGTCCCCGAAAGGACCACACGAGATCCACGAGAGGACCACAAGGGGTTCAGAGTATCACAGGGCTTTAGCCTGTATTCTTGGTGGGTCTCAGAAGCGGGATTGCGTGACACTGTGGTTTTCATTGCACCAGTTTAATCTAGGGTTGGACTTTCTCACCGGAAGACCTCGACATGTTTAGGATATCAGTGCATCCCAGCTGGGTGAGAGGCGGTAGCCCACCCAGGCCAGAGTTGGACCTTCTCACCGGAAAACCTCGACGTGTTTTGAGATACCCATGTATCACCGCCGGGTGAGAGGTGGTTGCCCATCCAGTCCAGAGTTGGACTTTCTCACCAGAAAACCTCAGCGTGATTAAGATACACAAACATCCCCGCCGGGTGAGAGGTGGTTGCCTATCTAGACTGCCCTGGTCCAGTGTCTCCGACTTCAGCATTTTGCGGTCGTGGCCGCTACCCTTCCTAGTTGTGACCAGGATGGAGCTTTTGTCCAGGAGGACGAATCCTCGCCACTAGTGACTTCCACCCCTGGGTTGAGCCAGTTTAGGCATATTATCCCAGTATGGGCGTGTTTGGGACGTGACCGACCTCTAGAGCAGAGGTACTGTGACATGCACAGCCTTCAAGATTCACCCCTGGTGTGAGCCGGTTTAGGCAAAATTCACCAGTATGGGTGTATATCAGGCGTGACTGACCTCTAGAGCGGAGATGGCATGACATGTCTAGCCATCAAGTTCCACCCCTGGTGTGTGCCGGTTTATGCATATTTCACCAGTGTAGGTGTATTTCGGACGTGGCCGGCCTCTAGAGCAGAGGTGCCGTGGTATGTATAGCTCTCGTAGCGATACTACTGGACATACCGATTAAACTTCACTTTATCCTTTCCACTACCTTTCCCATCGGCACCGCACAGCAACCTTTATTTCTTTTCCGCATTTCTTCCTTGACCGGGAGGAGCTTCACTCCACGCGCGGCATTTGAAGAGTCTCGCCAGCAGTGTCTTAACCTCTGGGACAAGCCGGTTCATGCATTTCACCCGATATGACTGCACTCAGGACGTGGCCGACCTCCAGACCAGAGGTGCCGTGATTTGACTGTTTGCTTCGCTTTATCCTTTCTACCACCTTTTCCGCAGTGATGCTGCGCGGCAACCTCATTTGCACCTTTCTTCATTGGCCGGGAGGAGCACCGCTCCACGCACGGCAACTGAAAAATCTCGCCAACAGCGATTTATCATGTGAACATTGATCATTTATCATGTGAATGTTGATCATTTATCATGTGAACGTTGATCGTTTATCATGTGGACGTTGATCATTTATCATGTGAAGGAGTTGTTATTGAACTTGACCATGGAAGTAGGCAAGGTCTTTATCTGTCTACGAGAGTGGGAAAAAGTGATTAAACTAGAAGTATATGTGTGAGATCGTATGAGCTGGTCTTGTGCTTGGACCCGTTCTTCTGTGCAGATTGTTCCTGTGTAGCAGTGAGAGTCAGTGTGAAATGTCTGTTTGTTTGGATGTCATTGTATGCTGAGCTGTCAGTGATTTACAGCATAATCTTATCCACCACTGGATCAAGCTGTACACGTTAAATGTGTACAATCAGACTGTCATGTCACCTCAGCCTAGGTTTCTAGTGATTCCCTGGATGGCGAAGTGAGATAAGAAGTCTTTTTTGTTTTCAGTCTGAGATTTAAAGAAAATCCCTCCAACCATGCAATGGGCACCTAAATGAAAGATCTGGGGAAGGGGTAAGAGTGGCAAAGGGTATAAGAATGAGCACACACAAAAAAAAAGTTTTTTGAGGGAGCTAAAGATGTGGCCTGAAAGACAATAGGTGGCAACTCAAAAAAGTCTGAGAACCGCTCGGATGTTATATCAAAAAGTAAACGGTAAAGGTAATCCTGTCATGCCTTAGAGGCACATATAGATATGGTGTTAGTGCCCATATTTATATCAAAACTACATACATATGCTTCAGTAAATTACTGCACTTGTGCACATTACTACAAGCACACTTGCTGTCAGCCGCTGCTATTCAAGTATCGCCGTGCTGCCATATTTGGGCCGTGGTATAGTTCTCATGGACCACGTCTGCTCCAGCTATCAACTGGATTCTCATATAACAGAGTTTATCATTGTCCATTATCTTATAGCTCTCTTTACTTCCACTATCACAGGAGACGCGAACTTTCTTGGGTGCTTGCAAAAGACTGGGCGGGAACCGGTCTATTCAGTTCTTCTGATAAATTCAGGTACCCAATTCCCATGAAATCGATACAAGCAGATACCTGCTGGTGCCTACTTGGAACTGCATAAAAAACAGATGCCAAAGCACATACGAATGGAAGCGCTTACTGACTGGCAGCAGTGTTGACGGACTGACATCTGATGACGGAAGATTGTGTTTGAAGGTCGTGTCATCAAAACTATAAAGTCATCATGCCATGTGTGCCCCTCCCCTTTTTTTTCTTTTAATGTGCATCACTTTCAGTGAAAACGTAATTTACAATACGCCAATGTATGCAATCTTTAGTAGCCTAAATAGTTAAAAATTTACTTTGCATTGGAAGAGTTAAGCTTAGGTTGGACTTTTTATTATTTGATGTGCACATTTCTCTGCAGAACGAATATAGCAGCCAATCATGGACTTGCTCACCAGTCATTTGCATAACCCAAGAAATCGGCTCCAGGAACCGATTACACCGATGAAGATAGATTATTCTAGCTACCGACGAATACTTGCTAAACTGGTTTAGTTTCTGTTCCTAGAAACTGTAGGACCCAGCATGGTGCATGCGTAAACTGGCTACGTGCCACTAAGAATTTTTAAGTATGTTGAAAAAATTTCATTCGTGGCCATCTTTGCCTCGTCCCCTAAATTCTCCACGTATATCTAGCAATAATTCGGTGGTATATATCTATATTGTACCGGGAGTTGGACATAAGGTTGACAACCTTATCGTGGGACCTATCTAGAGGCGGCTCTAGATACGGCAAAAAGAACCTGTTATGGAAACTCGCAACGAAACCAACAACCAGTCTCATGGGTGACCAGAAAAAGGAGGTGGACATATGCTGGTCATGTGATGAGAAGAAACGATCAGAGAATCCCAAAACAAGCTTTCAAGTGGAACACAACAGGCCGAAGAAAAAGAAGCCGACCACGGGAAACTCTAAAGAGGACATTGTTAAGAGAGGCCAAATTAATAGGCATAAAATCCCTTGATGATGTTAAAAAGCTCGCTGAAAACAGGAAAAATTGGCGAACTACCTTGCGAGCCCTATGTGACGTTTAACGGCACGGGAAGGATATATGATATATCTATATAAAAGTAATGTTCTCTTTATTCTTTCGCCCCAGACGTTGTCGCTTTGTTTGTTTATTTATTCTATGGACATTGTACTCACAAGAGCAGATGACTGTATTCCTTCCTTTTACGTGATCCTTTTGTTCTTCTAATCAGATCTATTGCCTTTCTTTTCCTGTGCCAGTTAATCCAATGAGACACATTTCTTTTGGCAACCTCTTTTTTCCATTGTTTTCTAATGATTACCAGGTTCTATAACTTCTGCCTTGCCATGACATGCCCTACGACTTTTGATCATCTTTTCCTTGTGTGTAACATATTGCCTATGTTGTATCTAAAGTATTATACCAGCTGTAGTAGTGACTGAATCACCTGCATCTGTTTCGCTTCTGATCTCTCGTATGATCTAACAGTTGTGCCTCATAAAAACAAGTAATGAAATGAATTCAACCGTTTCAGATAAATGCGTCTCGGCGGCTTATTCATAAGCGACATAAGCTTTTCAATTTTCTGCACTGTGTGTACGTGTTTATGTATGTCCATTTTTTGTTGTGTGTGTATACGTCATATCTTATACAGTTTTTTATGTTAATTTTATTATTGCTATTGTTACCTGTTTTTTTAAAAATATCATATATTTGGGCTTCATGTCTGTCACTGCACGCATATTTCGTGCAGCTGCTTCTGTTGTTGCTATTTGTACATGGCTTCTTCATGTCGGCCTTTTCCTTGACTGTGACAACTGTTTTCCTTGTTTACCTTCTTCGTGGGCAGAAAATATTTGCTATTTCGCGGAATATTTACTTTGTGAACCGTCTCTGACTAGCTTTAAGACTGCCGTACCATTCACGCAAAACTAACTGACTAACTTTATGGCTGGTGTACCATTCACGCAAAACTAACTCTGACTAACTTTATGGCTGCCGTACCATTCACCCAAAATTAATTCTGACTAACTTTACGGCTGCCGTACTATTCACGAAAAACTTTCACACTTAAAAATATATTGCCCATTGATACCAATTGGCCTAGTTAGCTGAGTGGTTAAGGCCCGTGATACTGACTACATCACACTTTCATGTGCCGAAGGTCATGGAAAATACGGGCCTAACGCCGTATTCCCAAATATGCCTTAATGGTATAAAAACGGAAGTTTTACTTTTTTTATTGATACCAATTAGGCGATTAATTTCACAGCTTTCAGTGATTCTCAGTTTGTCTTAAGTATAAGCATTTACTCCCCTCCCTCCTCTTCCTTCTAGTGCCGCGCGAGTGCCATTAAACTGGTGGACGAGAAATTATTCCACATTCTCATGCTACCACTGCCAGGTAGAACAGTCTTGCTTGGCTATGGTTCGCCAATCTTTGCACAATCTGCCAGCTGTATGGTAGCTGACCGCTTTCTCCTATAGCTTTAGAACTCTTGTCTTTACACAGAAAATCCCTTCTTCCTGTGGCTTCTCTTTCGCAGAATGTTGCTCTTTTGATAATCAGTCTTAAAATGTCTCGTTGTCTAGTTAGGAAGCCTGTTTCAGTGAATGTGGTGTTTACAGCATCAAAGATATCTTGGATTTATTGTCAGTGAATGTGGTGTTTACAGCATCAAAGATATCTTGGGTCTATTGTCTCCACAGCCACCGGGAATCCTGTCCTCTATTATTTTCTTTGTGTTATAATGCCACTTAACTCTTTCGCTCTGAAATTAATTCACATCCCCCTGCAACAATATGTTTGACGAGCAACGTTGGTAGAAAGAAACTACATGATGTTATCATTTATCATAAGATCTGTAATCAGAAACCGGCATCCCTGCACTCCGGGTGTTCTCATACCGCCTTCCGTACCAACATCCACTGGAGCGTGGGTCTGCTGATGGAGCCAGTCACACACTGGGTGCGGGTAATGCGCGCTAAACTACTTCATTCAGAAAAACGTCGACTGATGGAACCAGCCACACACTGGTTGTGGGTAATGCGCGCGAAACTACTTCATTCAGAAAAAAACCTCGACTTCCCATTTCCTCCCCTAGTTCGATCATTCTCCTGGTGTGATTGTTGTCATTCAACCCGATATCGTCCTCCATTCGCAACATATTCAAAGTGGCTCTTGCAGTCTCCTCCCTGTTCATTTTTAGGGTGTCCTGAAATGAAAACATAAGAAATATAGATCAGGTTAGAATGTGTTTTTTAAAGACTGCCTAAATATCGCTGTGAGCAATGACTCGCATAAATGTGTAAGATCTAACAACCCTGAGAGAGTTGTTTTGGAATGAAAGAGTTAATAAGACAAGCTTTCGTCCTTCTCGTGCCGCCGTACGTCTCGTTCACTGGACCTCTACATTGATCACACCCTTCATGAAATCTACACGCTTCGCCTTCCCAGTACCTAACGCCCTGGGAGCATCGCACATCTTCACAACTCCAGCGTAGACGAGATATCATGATCTGGGAGGGGCCAGTGTTTGTTGGAAAAAAGAATTATGCATTCAGGTGGCCATGAGCCAGCTTAGGAACACTAAATTCTATATCCTTCGTCTTCAAGATCAGACTCTGGCCAACAATCACCAGGTTCATGATACGATCAACGAACTCAACCATGAGACCGCTCTTTCTCCTTCTGCTACACATCCATGACAGCTGTTTAGGGAAGCCATCCTTTTATCTATTTCCTAAAATACACAAACCAGGCAACCCATGGATGCTCATAGTTTCAGCTTGCTCCTGCCCTACAGAACAAAGCTCTGACTTTCTGGATAGTATCTTTCAACCTCTTGTTACTAGTCTGTCTACATATCTGACGAACACAAGTCATGCTCTGAGTGCTTTTGAGACCCTTACACTCCTGCCTGGTCACACTTACATCTTCAACCTTGATGTAGTGTCCCTGTACACATCCATCCCTCATGATCAGGGACTTCAGGCTGTCGAGTTTTTCCTGAAAAAAGACAACATTCCTCTGTTCTTGCCTCTACTGTTCTGCACCTTACACGACTTGTCCTTCGCCTCAACTCGTATGAATTCAATGGTCTGACCAGATTAGCGGTATGACCATGATCACCAAAATGGGCCCTAGCTACGCATGTCTGTTCATGAGTCATTTCGAACACAAGGATTTGGAATCCTGCAGAGGTCATTTTCCAGCCTTCTATAGACGCTATAGATGATGGCATTGGGGTCACATCAACGCCAGAGGAAGACCTTGGCAATTTCAACAGTTTTGTTAAAAAGTTCAGTCTTGCTACTTCTTTCACCTCCCATGTCTCTATAATTTCTGTAAACTTTCTTGACATTGCGGTCACTATCGGTCCTTCCGGACTTACCACGTTTGTCCACTGTAAACCTACGGACTCTCACAGCTATCTCTTGTATTCTATTCCTCTTCCCCAGCTTCTCAGGTTACGACGTTTATGTACCGAGGATGTTGATTTCCATGACCATGCTCACATAATGTTGGATTTCTTCCGCCAACGCGGTTATCCAGAACATGTTCTCACTTCCTCCTGTAACCGCATCAGCAGTATATCGCGACAACAAGCCCTCACCTCTAATTCTTGGACAGAGTTAAACTGGTCCTCAGGCACCACCCCTATATTTTGGCAGTTAAGAACATACTGTTTCGCCATCTCCATCTCCTCCAGACCGAGCCAGATACACGAGAACTCTTTGGGAAACCCTCATTGGTGGCCTACAGACGGAACAAGAATCCAGGGACCTATTAGTTGGAAGTCACCCTAACGACTTTTTATGGTACCAGACGTTGTGGTCGTCGTAGATGTAACACTTGTTCGTTTGTTGTTGAGGCCAACCTGGTTTCCTTCCCTATGTCCGCGTTATCAGTTCAAGAGGACTTCATCTGCACTTCACGCAATGTTATTTATGCCATTATGCGCAAATGGTGCAATATGAAGTATACAGGAGAGACGGGTTTACGATTAGGAGATCGTTTTCGTCAACATCTTAACCACATTTCCAAGAGGCCACGGACACCTGTGGCAAAACACTTCCGCCAAAGAAACTACCTAGGAAAACGGGACATTTTTGTTAGTGCAATCCGTTCCTGTTCTTCTGATGAACGATCTCGGAAGGCTCTAGAGCAGGTTGGCTGTCTCCATCCAGCTGGAATTAACAATAAGTTCTTAGTCTCACTCATTTCGCTGCAGTTTTTCATTCATACGTTTTAGCATTGTCCCCTAGCCCTCCACAAGGAGGTATTTATAGCTTCCTGGTCTCTTTCCTGCTCCTCCCCCTCCCCATATTGTTCTCTTCTTTTTACCACCTACACGTCGCTGATATCTGACCGGTCGAAGTTGTTTTTCGTTGTCATCTCCAAGCCATTTATCGCTCCCACTTTCTCCGTGTTTAGGGCACATTTGTTGTATTCTGTGCTAGAAGGATGCCACAAAGCTTAAGTTTTTAATTTTTCTCATTTTTTATTTATGTATTATCTTGCTCATAACAACCAGTCTCATGGGTGATCAGGAAAAGGAGATGGACATATACTGGTCACTTGATGAGAAGAAATGATCAGAGAATCCCAAATCAAGCTATCAAGTGGAACACAACAGGCCAAAGAAAAAGAGGCAGACCGCGTGAAACTCTGAAGAGGACATTGTTATCTTCTTATATCTTATATCTTATATCCTTCCCGTGCCGTTAAACGTCACATAGGGCTCGCAAAGTAGTTCGCCAATTTTTCCTGTCTTCGGCGAGTCTTTCAACCTCATCAAAGGATTTTATGCCTGTTAACTTGGCCTCTCTTAATAATGTCCTCTTCAGAGTTTCACGCGGTCTGCCTCTTTTTCTTCGGCCTGTTGTGTTCCACTTGATAGTTTGTTTTGGGATTCTCTGATCATTTCTTCTCATCAAGTGACCAACATATGTCCATCTCCTTTTCCTGATCACCCATGAGACTGGTTGTTGTTCAGTCATCTGTCTTATCCCTGCATTGTTCTTGAATTCATTCCACTTGATGCTGAGTATTTTCCTTAAGCATTTGTTTTCAAAAGAGTCTAATTTCTTTTCTATTTCTTTAGTTGTTTTCCAGCTTTCGCATGCATAAATGAGGGTGGATATTACATTTGAATTGAATAGTCTTAACTTGGTTTTTGTGCTTATAACTTTTGAATTCCATATGTTCTCAATATTCTTGAAGTTTGATGCTGCTTTTGCAATTCTGATCCTAACTTCCTTTCTAGTGTCACCATCCTGGTCTATGTAGCTGCCAAGGTATGCAAATTGATTGACTTCTTCAATATCTGTCCCATCTATGTGTATTTTTCCATTTTGAGGAGAGGCCAAATTAACAGGCATAAAATCCTTTGATGAGGTTGAAAGACTCGCTGAAGACAGGAAAAATTGGCGAACTACTTTGCGAGCCCTATGTGACGTTTAACGGCACGGGAAGGATATAAGATAAGATTATGTTGCTCGTGTAAATAATCATTGAAAAAGGAAAAAAAATATGGGATGCTGCACATTTTTCATTGATAGATTCTGACCTTACTTTCATACTTTCTGCCATTTGTTTTTTTTTTTCCTCACGTTCCTCATTCCTCTGTCGCTGTGTAAAACTGAACCATAACCTCTGTATACCTTTATTACGTCACACAGGACTCCCAGTGTGTCTCGCCATGAGTCTCTATTCTCGGCCAGCTTCTCAACCTCATCAAGGGATTTGATGTCAGTCATCTTGGCCTCTCTGGTCAGTGTTCGCTTTAGGACCTCTCGAGGTTGACCTCTTTTCCTTTTCCCAAGATGTTTCCCAGGTGATGGCTTGCTTCGTGATTCTCTGATTGTTTCTTCTCGTCACATGTCCCACATGTGTCCCACCTTCTTCTCTTTATCACTGCTGGGACTGCTGGATGCTCATTTCTCTTATCTCTTCATTAGTCTTGAATTTGTTCCATTGTATACAAAGTATTTTCATTTAAAAAAAGTATTTTTGAATGTGTCCAGTTTGCCTTCTGTTTCTTTTGTTCATTTTCAGCGTTCACATGCATATTTTAACACGACAACAGAGTATATTTTATTGACAGAACCAGTTTTCACCCACATGTAGTTTTTCACGCGTGGTTTTGTTGCTATCCTTATTGTTTCAAGATATTCTGAGAGCTCTTCACAACATCTCATCTCGAAAGATGTGATGCTCTTTTCTATTACTTGGGCTAATGTTCAGTATATGCAGCTGTGTGTAGGTACTTGAAAACTACGTGATGTGAGAAATGTTTTTTTCCCGTGCCGTTGTTTTGCCACATGTTTTTCATGTCCATTAATCTTTTCGATGATGTTAACGATCTCCCCTTAATCTTCCGCGCAACCAACATTGTTTATTGCTAGCAATACCGCTACAATTCAGCAACACGTGCAGCTTCTAACGGACCTCATTTTCTAAACAGCAGCAGCAGCAAACTAAATGAAAGCTTAATGCAATTAAAAAGTGAAATAGCAACTGAGCATCAGAGTCCTTACAATTAGCCTTTCATATTTACGATAATGTGTAGGGATGGGTTGAGTTTTCACTTACGTCCTTTCACAACAACTTTTAGTCAAATGCTCATTTCTAGCTGTACCCCACAGTAATCTATTATTTCTTTTGCGTGGTTTTGACTGACGAGCAAATTATAAAGTGAGAAAGACATTCTAACCGTCTTATGTTACAGGCGAAAGTATTTTTTTTTTTTTTTACATACCTTGCGCATGCGCATGTCGTTCGTTGTAATATATATAACCGCTTCCGGCGTCAATGGGGTCGCGATTCATTTCATCGTCTGCCTTTGGCGGCCTTAGAACGTGTCGTAGACTCTCGGCTACTTTACTACACTTGGATATCTGTAATTTCAGAGATCTCGGGCGCAAAATGGCGTTCTCAATTGTGGAAAGAGGTTCACCAAACACAGAGAACTACAGAGTGTTTTTCAGTAAGTATAAATATCCTTGGAAGACTCTGATACCGGGCGAGAGTGAAGGTGCTGATGAAACACGGCTTCACGTCGGCATGGCCCGAGGAAAGGGGGTCAGTTGTATAACCAGCTTTTTGTTACGTGTTATACGGTCCGGTTATAACTTGTATCAAATGGTAGATAATGTGGTAAGAATTTGTAATAGCCATAAATTCTGAGAAAATTGGTGGTACATCTCAGGATTTGTGTTCCAGAATGATAATGTTCAATCAACTAATTCATTCATATCTAACGTACAACTCCCAACTTTGCAAATTCTCGCAATCGATATTGCCTCGCATAGCCAAATCGCGGGAGCGACCACTTTATTTCTTTCGATTCCCATTCTTATGTTTATGTATTACATAAAGAAATTACAGTGGTCCTCAAAATTTTGTCATACTACAAATTTTAAGTCCAGAAACCTGACCTCATCTTTTCAAGGAAGGCTTCGTGGATCTTAGCATGCTCAATTCTCACGTCTTTTTTTATGTTGTTCACCCAATCTGTATCATTGTCATCATCTTGCTTCCCCCCCCCCCCCTTTTCGCCTCTTATCCAGTATGGTTGTCATAAATGTATTATATTTTTGATATGACTAAAATATAATGTCAGGTTCTGATGGTTTTCATTTTTTCTTATTTCAATATTGAGATATATATAATACTTTCTTTTACATCCGTGGAATATGCCCCATTCTTCTGTATATCTTCATTCCAATAGCCTCAATTTTCTTTTCAATTTTCTTATTTAATGTTCATATTTCTACAACACGGGGTATATTTAGCAACACCTAGTTGTGTTTGAAGTAATTACCAGTGCAAAGCTCTGGGGGCTGAAGTGTATGAAGAAAGGTGGATTTGGTGGGGGGGGGGGGTTAGTTACAAGATGTCATTTGAAGGCAGTGGTGCCATGATGGCAGGTGTTGGTAATCATGCTTCCCTTTGCTATTTTCAGTCAAGTTGTATTCCTTTTCCCATCCCATATGATCAACTCTTTAAGAATTTTCTCATGGTGTCCCTCTCCTTTGTCTTGCCAAAGGCCATCATCTTTTGTCTTCTTGTGATATGTCTGAAGAATTTTGTCCTTTCTTTATAACTTTGAACAGTTTTTTTATGTTCTTTAGCTTCTCTTATAAATCTTCATGTGTTTTCAGGATGCGTAGAATATCTGTTGCATCTCTCACTTAAATTACATGTCTGCTACTTACAGTTCTGTTGTATTTGTTTATTGTTCAAGGTCTACACACATAAAATTAATATCAGCTCCTTGTAGCAGTGTAGAACACAAATGTAGTAATAAAGACATGTTTTTTCAGGGTGTAATAGTAGGAAGAATGAGTTGTTTGGTTGGTAGCAATAGAGTTTTCTGTTTAATGTGACAGTTTGCCAGCTGTGTGTACAAGTAATGATATTTTTCCAGTTGTGTGTGTACAAATAATGCATTTTTGTTTTCACCTATGTGTACAAGTAATGACATTTTAGCCAGGTGTGTATATAAGTAGAGAAACTTTAGCCATCTCATTGCACACATAATTAAAGTTTGCCAACTCATTGTAAAGTAATGAAATTTTCACCAGCTCAGTATGTACAAGTAATGAAAAGCTGATGATACAACATATATTTAACTTACGGCTGGAACATTAGAGACAACAAAGGCACAAAGAAAGACAGATACAAAATTATATAAACATTATATTTAACATGAAATTATATGAAATGCTAAGAAAAGAAAAAAAAAAGGAAGCAGTTCTACAGCAGTAACACAACACTCTTTCCTAGAAAACCAGAATGGCGTACCTGTCTCACCGTTTCATGACATACCTCTGGTAGCTAATGCAGAAAAAAAATATTTCAACATGGTTGTGGAAATTCCAAGATGGACCAATGCAAAAATGGAGGTAAGGTCTGATTATCAGAAAGGTCCTTAGTCGTTGTACATAACATTTTTGTTTCTGTGTACATTGCATTTTTTGTTGTTGTTGCTATAATGTTGCCTTCAGTACTTAAATGTTGCTATTTTTGAGTTCACATCAAGAGTACCAGAGAAAAAATAATAAGCAAAATAAAAAAAAAATTTGTTTAAAGTGTGAGGAAAGCCATGGTAAACAGGAGTATGTTAACTCTGGCCTCACGCTTACAGCCATACTCAAATATGCCTTGTTTTTAATTTTGTTTTATTGAAGTGAAATTAATGCTGGCATATAATTGTGGAGGAGAAAAAAAAAACTAGCAATGTCACAAACTGGACAAGCAAGCAAATATTCTCAGAATGTAATCTTTTTAAACCATGAATGAGCTTAAAATTCACTGTGGTCTTAGTAAGAAAAAGTCACTATGGAGATGTGACATTGCTAGTTTTTTTTTAATTTTTAAAAACTTTTTTCTATCTTTTTGTAAACCTGGAAAAGTGAAGAAAGTGGGCAGAAACAACAACACAAAGTAAGATGAGTATTTATATAAACATACAACAATCCAGTATTTCAGCGAAAGCCCTTTTTTCAGGAATCACATACAAAAACAACACAACAGATACAAACATAAAAAATGCTATTTTATTACAAGGAGGAGATAAAAAAAAGTTGAGTGTTTAATTTTTCATGTTTTTATCTGTTTTGTTGTTCTTTGAGTGTGATCCTTGAAAAGGGCTTTTGCTGAAATATTGGATTGTTGTATGTTCTTCATGCGTATATGTACTCATCTTATTTTCTGTCATTCTTGTTTCTACCCACTTTTCTCACTCATCTTTTTTTTTTTTTTGTAAAACTAAACCATACACCTCTGTTTACAGATTTTGAGAATAAAAGCCTTTTTTTTTTAATTATTGAAGAAAGAACTAGCTGTCATTATTTCCATCATTTCGGTACCTTTTCATTAGTTTTGTTTTCTCAGTTTGTTTTTTTTTTTTCCATCTCCCATCCTCCCTTCTCCACATAAGTTTCTGTTGAGAAATGATGCTGTTTAAAGCAAGGTTGTTTTCCTGGGTCTAAGCTTCTGATTCTCATTGCATCCCTCAGGGCAGTCTTTGCTGTTGCAGTGTGTACATCTAGGAATGGTTTCCAGGCAGGGTGGTCATTTGTTGGTCTAGGTCTAATCTTAAGACATTTTGTAGAGATGATGATAGTGTGTAGTCACTGATACATTTCTTTCTTTTCTTTTCTTTTCTTTTTTTTTCTGAGAAAAATTTGTAGTCCAACTTTTACTTAAATTCATTATGTGCATTCATGCACACTCATATACACTCGCACACTAACTTTTAAAAACTAATTTTGTGGGGAGTTCTTGAGAATAAAACATTGATTTATGATAATAAAACTTCTATTTTGTGATCTTAGAATGATTTATGTTCCATTTATTTCAGCATATTATCTTGTCTATTATGCCTTTCCTGTCCTCATTTCATCCCTATCTCTCTCCCTGTCCACAAGGACATCCGCTTATTTAAAAAAGTGGTATCAAAACATTCAGATAACAGTAAAACATTTATGTAGAATCAGATTACTAGTCATTAATTCTAGTCCTCCTCTCAACCCTCCATACAGTTTGTGTATAAACATGCAGTAGATTTGCATACCTTGGCAGCTATGTAGACCACGATGGTGACACCAGAAAGGAAGTTAGAATTGCAAAAGCAGCATTGATCTTCAAGAATCTTGAGAACATATGGAATTCAGAAGTTATAAGCACAAAAACCAAGTTAAGACTGTTCAATTCAAATGTAATATCCACCCTCATTTATGCATGCGAAAACTGGAAAACAACTAAAGAAATAGAAAAGAAATTAGACTCTTTTGAAATCAGATGCCTAAGGCAAATACTCGACATCAAGTGGATTGAATTCAAGAACAATGCAGAGATAAGACAGATGACTGAACAACAACTAATCTCATGGGTGATCAAGAAAAGATAGACATATGTTGGTCACGTGATGAGAAGGAACAGTCAGAGAATCCCAAAACAAGCTGTAAAGTGGAACACAACAGGCCAAAGAAAAGGAGGCCGATCGCATGAAACTCTGAAGAGGAGATTGTTAAGAGAGACCAAATTAACAGGCATAAAATCCCTTGATGAGGTTGAAAAGCTCACCGAAGACAGGAAAAATTGATGAACTACCTTGCAAGCCCTATGCGATGTTTAACGGCACAGGAGGGATATAAGACATAAGATAGGAAGGATGTGTATATACTGTCTTCTTCATTGTTTGCTTAGACAGCGGCACCAGCTCCCTCACAAATATGGTAGTTCATCTCAGGTTTTAAGCGTCACTGTAGAGCTTCTCTTGTAGAGGTCTGGACAAGTCTTTTGCCATACTGGGTTGTGTGGCTGGCAGATCTGGATGATGTGATGTTTACTGCAAGTACATAACCCTTCTGGGCCAATTTTCAGTTTTTGGTATAGATGGTGTCTCAGCCTGCAATGTTCTGTTCTCAGTTGGAAGATTATAATTTAGTCATTTCTTGAGATGTTTATAGTATTTGTCATCTGTTTTTGCTTTGGGATGTTTTGTCCATTTGTTTTTATATATGGCTTTTAATTTCTTTTTCTTCATGCATTGTGCTTCTATCAATCTGTTGCATTATTCCTCCCTCATTTGCCAGTCTGTATGCCACTTCATGTCCATGGATGTTACTGTGGACGTTATATGCATTACATGGCTGTTTTATTGAATTCTGTGCTTGCTATTGATAGGGCTACTGTTAGGCTGTCCAGGCCTTTAAATCTTTTGGGTATATACTGTCATAAGAAAGAAACATCTTCAGCTGTTAAAACATGTCTTTACCCAATAAATGGAGAAAACAAAACCTGTCTTGTACTGACTCTTCCGTCTTCCACAAGAAAAGACGAGTGTTAATGACTACACAGCGTGCACAGTTTTCTAGATCTTTGTCCGGATCGATTTCTGGGAAAGTCAAGCACGGGTTAATAAGAACATGGTTTGTAACAGGAAAGGGAGATAAAAGAAGGTATTTTGGTAGTCTTATGTTACCTTAGGTTGCTAGATCGTGTGTGTTCGTGTGCGGTTGGGGGAGAATAATACTTTATTCTATACTCTTTTTTTTCACCATTGCTAGTTCTGAATCATTACAGACCGTGTATTTTTACATGTACATATAACAAAACACATGCTTTAAACTTACCAACAGCAAACTCGACTTCATTGAAATGATAAAATTGATATCTTAGGAAGTTTCCACACTTACAGAAGATGTCTTAGTTTATAAATTGTGACGGTGGTCGCTTCTCGGCTTTTTGGCTAAGATCAAGTGACTGAGGTCAAAGTGTCCTCTTGGCAGGTACCCAGATCAACATGCCCTTTGGTTAAACAAAAGTGTCGTTATTTTTTAACAAAGTGATATGTTCAAGGCCTGCCCTGCACATTGAATGCCGGGGGCAGGGTCCACGTCTCATTACGGGTGGACCGGGTTTGCAGTACCATCGGGTCACGGCCAGTTGTTTTCATCGTCTTTAAAAAAAGTGACGGTGGTTAAAGGGCCATAGAGTAAAAACGTTACACAAGTATAGCAGATGAAGGAGATCTGTAGCTTGACTTGATGCACTAGGAGGTTGTCTGTGGATTTGACAGGAAACAAAAAAATCTTGACCTTTTGTGTGTCTTTTCATAGCTCCTCGCACACTCTGCTCATATTGTGAGACCATATCTGTTGTAGTCGTTGGATTTCATGTTCTCTATGCAGTTACTGTTACTCCGTGTTGTCCTGAACACGTGGGAGACTGTTACAATTAGGGCTGTAGCTTCAACGTGGTAGTGTGAATGTGCCAGCAGGGGGGACAACACCGATTAACGTGAAAACGGTGCAAACATTTCAGTCTGTACAGTACACAAGTGTGTGACGAACGAGACAAACAGAAGGTTTCACAGATGCACACAAACAAATTATAGTAGGCACGTAGCAGTATTTCTGTACCTGGTTGTGACATCGATTACTATGTAGTGTGGCTGAATAGTTTAATAGACAAAAGTCACAAGGGGGCTCACGCGTGACTTCGTCTAAACAAAGTTGTTTCCCTTAGCACAAATGAGCTGCGCGGAGTTACTTTCCCCAATCTTCCCACAGTTGACCAAGTGCGGTCTGTGTTAGTTTGCCATCCATCTCCACCGAGTCACTTGCCAACTTTACGTGTATCAGTGAAATGAAGGGAAGAGGGGGGGGGTATGTCTCAAAACATACATTTACATTTTTAAAAATGGCGTAAAAACGATGTGACATGAGATGAAAGGAAAAACAGTCATATATTTTTTCCTCAGTCTTTTTCATTCCTCTTTTTTTTTAAAATCTATTCTTTCATTTTTTTTGTCCATTCATTCTTTGTCTCCATGTTTATGTTATCTGACATGAAAGACTGACTGAACTTTTGAACAGATTAGCAAAGAAGAAAAGCTGAACCCAATCAAACAAGATGTGAAGAAAGGCAAGCTGAGATTTGTGAAAAACATTTTCCCTCACCATGGTTACATCTGGAATTATGGAGCTCTCCCACAAGTATGTAAAGAGAGTGTGTCTGTGTTCGTGAGAGAGATAGAGAGAGAGAGAGAGCACTTGTGCTTGTGTAAAAACTACAGATAACTAGTAGAGTATGGAAACCTACACCCCAGCCTGTGGAAGTCTTGGAGTATTCAGAATAATTCTTATATTGTAAAAGAAAAAAATAGCACAGTTCTGTGCTGTTAGCCTGAAACATTGACAAACAGTATTAGTACAGTCTTATGAAAAGCTTGTGTAGATAATGTTTTTATTGTTTGATGAAGAAATGCAAGATAAAACCTAAAAGGAGTATGGACCTCTTTAGAATAGTTGTTGGAAAGTACTAAAAAGATTAAATTCATATTGTTACAAGAGAATATTACTATTTTATCAATGTTCTTTACTTGTATGTAATTACATGTAACATGAGTATACATGTGAGATCAGTTTACTTTTTTTTATTACTGTTTAACTTGTAGTCTGTGAAAAGTATGACCATGACTGTCAGTCATGTACAACTGTTTATCGGTAGTAGTCATCTGTTGTCTGAGACAAGGTGGAAATTACAGGGAGAGAATTGCTTCTTGTGGCAGACAAGAACTTAGTTTTCTGGGAGAGAATTACTTCTGTGATGAACAAGAGCTTAGTTTGTAGGGAGAGAACTGCTTCTGTAAGAGCTTACGTTGGAGAGAGAGAACTGCTTCTCTGCAGACAAGCTTAGGTTGAAATATATGATCTTTTCTTTTGCTTTTCAGACTTATGAGGACCCAACACATATCACCCCAGACACTGAGTGTAAAGGAGATTCAGATCCCATTGATGTCTGTGAAATAGGTCACAAGGTAATATATACTCATTTGTTGTGATTTAAACAAATAATGGAATGATATCTCTATAAGAAGAGGAGTTGAGGCTGCTAGAAGTACTCTGAGTAAGAGCTATACATTTGACCCTCTTAGTCCCAGGTGGGACTTAATATTGAAGAAGGCTGGCTAGTAAAGAAGATTAAAGAGAGAAAACTTAAATATTTTGGACACATTAAATGTCATGATAATCTAGAGAAGACCATCTTGGAAGGGCACATAATGGGAAAAAGAAAGAGAGGAAGACCAAGGCGAAGATGGCTGCAAGACATCGTTGATGATCTGCAAATGGATGTATCAACAGCAGGCCATCTTGCTCACAACTGAGAGGCCTACAAGAGTGCTGTTAGGGAGGCAAAGTTCCGCAAGGGACATGCAAATGAATGAATGAATGAGTCCTAGGTGATAAACTCTCAGTGTTGATCAAACTGTTGCTCAGTGAGTGTGCAACAAGACAATATGTGCAGAAGTGTTCATGGCATAAAACTTGACAAGCATAGATGTTGCATTTAGTCAGAAGACATTAAACATGGCAAGAAGCTGTCTTTTTATAAGACTGCTGGGCAATGGCAGCGCAGGATGTTAGTATCAATAGGTAACATATATATATATATATAATGTATATAATGTCCAGCTATCCCACGGAGCTGCCCCTCTTTCTTTGTTCTGCTGCAATTCTCCCCCGTTTCACTGACTAGAAATTGTCTTATATCTAAGGCTGAATGAGCTTGGTGAAAGCTATATTGAGCTTAGGTTGTGTTTCGGGGGAAAAATATGGGGGATTTCACAGCCTGATTACAAATTCAGACATAACATTTAACCGTGGTATGCCATAATAATAAAAAGACATTCAGTGGAACAGCGAGTCTGATGCTGTCAACAACAGCTAGGACAAATTATTCTTATTTTATGAACGGAAAAAAAACTTGCACAATTTTGTGCTTTTCCTCTAACTTTTGGTTTCCTTTAATTACAGATAAAAGCTTTTGTCTTTCAGCATATACAGACATGAATGTTACCAGTGGATGTGGGGTGCTTTGCTCTTTCTAGGATAGTAAATATAAAACTTATAATCAAATTTGTTATTATAAAAAAAAATAAGAAAAAAAAAGATAGAGCATGTCGCACAAGATTACTTCTAATGCTGAAGCCTAATCTGATTGGTTAATGAAGCTGCACATTACTTTGTTATAGTTATCAAGTTATTGTTGATAGCACACTGTTTATATTTACTGATGTTGATAGTATGTCATTTAGCTGTCTGTAGCTAACTATTAGTTAAGCTATCTTCACAAAATTCATCTTGTTAAATTACCTTCAGGACCTCCCCCCCCCCCCCAAAAAAAAAACCAAAAAAAACAGACTGTTAAAGTCCAATTACCTTCACAAAAATCATTGGTGTTATACATAATGACATAAGATCTCAACATGGGCAAGTAATACTAGTTATCATATTTCAGTATTTCTGAATGATCATCCTGAATGTTAAGGATATTTTTGACCTATTATTTAACTGTATTAAGTATTTTATAATACCTGGGTCCTCAGAAAGATGGAAATATGAGATGGTGTTGACCAAACGTCTTGTGAAAACATTCCAGCACAGCATATGTTGATCACACAGAATGGTAACCACATAAGTTGAAATACCTGACTGGGATATCGTTGTTTATTCTTTAACACTGAAGCCCAGTAACCCAAATCTCATCTTGTTCTATCTCATGTTCTTTAGATCCATGAAAGAGGTGCTGTCATTCAGGTAAAAGCTCTAGGAGTCATGTGTCTCATTGATGAAGGTATGTAGTAACTATCAGTAGATAGTGCTGGTCTGGCATTATTTTGCTGTTATTATTTCAAATATTTTTGGTATAACAGGTCTTAATTGTGCTCTCACTTGGAAACTCCTGTTGTGCATTGCTTCATTGAAAAAAAAAATTAGAAAGAGGGTTTTGTATACTTTCAAGCTTGTATTGGGGATTTTTGTATTCTTTCAAGATTTTATTGGTTTTTGTTGTATACTTTCAAGCTTGTATTGGGGATTTTTGTATTCTTTCAAGATTTTATTGGTTTTTGTTGTATACTTTCAAAATTGTATTGTTGTCCATATTTTCAAGACTTCATGAAAAGTCCACTGGTTGTGACATGGCATCCCTGGTTAGCTTGAAGCTGAGAGTAAAATATGGTTGCACATTACTGGAGGATATGTTGTTGTGTTATCTCCCAGCAACTGCCTGCAGGATATTCTTAGCAGTTGATGTTGTGAAGATGTGCCAAATTTGAGGTGGCTGAAGACCTCGAATACTCAGAAAGTAAGCTTCTTAACAGACTCCACCACCAGAAGGACCACAGTATTGTTAGCCTGGCAGAGAGATTGGACACAGCTCTTGCTGCCTCTGCTTTGCCAACACTGGTGACTGTACTACACTGTGCCATCTGACTGTAGGGTATATTAAGGAGGCAGTCTGGGAGAACACTTAAAAGAGACTTACCCAGAGTTTAAAGATGATAAACATAACCTAACACAGTGAAACAAAGCTAGTGTCTGATATTTAGAAAATGTTTATAATGAATGGGTGTTCATTCATTTCCATATCCCTTGTGGAACTTTGCCTCCCTAACAGCACTCCTGTAGGCCTCTTGGTTGTGAGCAAAATGGCCTGCTGCTGATGCATCCATTTGCAGATCATCAACGATGTCTTACACCCATCTTCGCTTTGGTCTTCCTCTCTTTCTTTTTCCCATTATGTGCCCTTCCAAGATGGTCTTCTCTAGATTATCATGACGTTTAATGTGTCCAGAATATTTAAGTTTTCTCTCTTTAATCCTCTTTATTAGACAGCCTTCTTCAATATTAAGTTATTGTAGTATGGATATATTTCTTTTTTGTGTCTATGATATTTGAAGAACTCTTCTGTAGCATTTACATTCAAAGACATTTATGTGTTTCTCAGCTGTTTTGTTAAGTGTCCAGGTCTCACAGGCATATGTTGCAATGGGAAAGATGCATGCCCTTAAAAATCTTATTTTTGTAGTTCTGTCTGTTCCTCTCCACAGATTCTTTAGTTGTTTTACTTTCTGAAGACCGATAGATGTCCTTTTAATTTCCCTCATTGTATCTCCATTATTATTTAGTAGTGATCCAAGATATTCAAAACTCGCCACTTTGTCCAATTTTTCCTCATTGATACATATTTCAGCTGCCTTGTTTGTTTTGTCAGCTGTCATCAGTTTAGTTCTCTTCGCGTTAAGATAGAGGTTTTGCTCTTCGCTGTTCTTATGGACTGACATAATTAGTTTTTCCATTCCTTTTTTGTGTTGTGGACAGTAATACTGTGTCATTAGCATATCTAATCTCTGGTATTTCATAGCCTCCAATTGTAATATTCTTTGTCTACATCTTCTCTAACATTCATCATTATATTTTCAGTATACAAGTTAAATAAGTAAGGCGACAATATGCACCTCTGATGGACCCCTTATTTTATGTCAAACCAAGTTGTTGTTTCACCATTTATTCTTACTGCTGCCTATTGATACAGCAGTGATGTTAATTGTATCAAATGTGTTGGAAAACCCATTTTTTCCATTATTTCCCAAAGTTTTTGGTGTTGTACACAATCAAATGCCTTTGAATAGTCTATAAAAGATAAATATTTGAATGGGTGTTACAAAGAGAAAAACTGTTATCAGAACATGCAATACAATTTCTGTAACAGGTGAAACTGATTGGAAAGTACTTGCTATAGATGTAAGTGACCCGCTGGCTGATAAACTTAATGGTAAGTATCACAGAGGTCATATTTGCTAATGATAGTATTGTAGTCTGCAGATTAAACTAGTTACATTTGCTAATGAATTCAGCTATGGAAAATTCAGAGAAGTCCTATTTGTTTGATCTGACAGCTTATCACAACCATCCGCACTGGAGGACAAATATTCATTCAGGGGATCATTTCACTAGATTAGTGGTGGATCATTTCACTGGATAACGGTTGATCGTTTCACTAGATTAAGATTGGATTATTTCACCACATTAACAGTGAAACATTTCACTAGATTAACAGTGGATCTGTTCGCTAATTAACAATGAATCATTTCTCATGGACTATTTGGTCTGTTGAGAAAATGAAAATGGCTTAATGATCTTATATTGAAGTCTTTTTCTTCTTCTTCGTACGCATTGTCTGTCTATATCTGTAGTCTTGTTTCTTGGATAAATTTTACTATTTTTTGTAATTTGTGTATGGAACCATAGAGTTTATCTTCTTTAGTAGTTTCACTGGGCCAGTAATTATTTCTCAGTGTCTCATAGTTGGTGCAGATTTGGAGGATATGTTCCACAGTTTGGGGCACCTGGGCACATGTACAAAGATTAGTAGTACCAACCTTAAATTTTGTATACATATTAACTTCGGAGTCAGCTGTGTCCTGTTCAGAGATGGAAAATGGTGACCTGTTCCTTTCTGTTTAGCATGTGATAGTCATCATGTGGTGGTGTTTGTGGCTTCCTGTAGGTTTTTATCATGCTTTTCTTCTGATTATAGGTGATTGGTATGTCTGATTGCTCCATTTCAGTAACCTCTTTGGGCAGATGGTTTTCTCATTGCCTGGTATCCTACAGTGGGAGGGAATCCACTGCAAGGTGACTCCATGTTGTAAGGCAATTTTTGACAAGGCATCCTTAAGATCTGGTAGTTATTGCACTGAAAAGCTTCCAGAACCGATCTTGCATCTGTGAGAATTACTACAGGGCATGTATCAATTCTGGAGTCTGATAGTTTTCCACTGCAGCAGTAATTGCTCTAACTTCTGCATCATAGTTGTTGCAGTATTTTCCAGTGGGTATGGAAATCTTGTCCATGATGTTTGGATATTCAGTATGTGCTCCTGCCCCTCTATTCTTTATGGCATTGTGTGCAGGTATCCAGGTGTCACATGGATATTTGTCATCTAGCACACTAAGTGTGGCTGTTGATCTTACAAGACTGCTTTGCATCTCGCCATTCTGCATACTTTTCACTTCAGTCAGAATTTGTGTACAATCTGCTTCTTTCCATGGTGTATGCTCTGGTACAGATGATAATGGAGTGACTACAGTTGAAAGGTCAGGTATCAGCTTATGCATACGCTTGGCCTGATGAATGTAGCTGCTTTTTTAAATCTGTCTTAGTGCTAGGTTATTGAATCTCTCCTTCAGGGGATGGCTTACAGAGCTGAGGAATTTCTCTCCCAAGGTCATGACCTTTGTGTGTCTACGTTCTTTTAGTGCTTGAACACCATTTTCTGCATTTCTACTACTGGTGTAGACTTCATGTCACCTGTGATAATCCGTAGTGACTGATTTTGTACCTTGTCTAGATTATGCAGCATAGTGTGTGATGCTGTGCACCAAGATGTTGAGCCAAATTCTAAATGTGGTAGAATACTTTGCTGATATACATTCTTGAGGCTTCTTTGCTAGCTCCCCATGTGGTTCCACTCAGTTTTCTTAATATGGCTAGTTTTCTTCTGGCTTTTGCTTTTGCAAATATCCTTAAGGATATTTCATTTACAAAGACCTTACCTGCTTTCTGTTTAGATGAGAGAGTGAACAAAGTGGTACTTGATTTCTCTGTGTTGATACTTACACACCATTTGTTTGTCCATGATGTCAAGATGTCTGCTGCTTTTTGGAGTCTGTAGCAACTGTCACGTATTCATCTGTACACCACATGATCAGATCATCTGCATACAACGCTGCTTTGATTCCATAGGGAAGTTCCTTGACCAGGTCATTAATGAATACCAGGAATAGCGTAGGTGAAAGGACTCCTCTTTGTGGTACACCATGTCGCAGCATTACTTTTTGGCTTTTATGTCCATCCATTATTACTCTTCTGTTGTGTAAATAGGACTTTATCCAGTTGTACAGTCTTCCATTCACAGCAGACCTTTTTTCCATTATCAGAGGCTTTCTTCAGGTCTATCCACGTTGCTAGTAAAAGGTTTTTGTTTTGAAATGCATCCTCAATCTCTTGAGAGAGATAGGTCACTTGATCTACTGTACTGTAGTACTGCCTAAATCCAGCTTGTTGTGGAATGAGGTTTTCACTTTCTAGGTACCATTTTAGCCTCGGTTCAGTGATGTGTTCCATCATTTTGAGAGGCATCTAGTGAGACTGATTGGCCTGTAGTTGGAGGCTGTATCACTGTTTTTCCCTGGCTTTAGTAGTGGTACCATGCTTGCTTCCTTCCATATTTGAGGTAACTTACATGTTCTCCAACACATATTGAAAATATCCAACAGCTTTCTCATTGCTGCCATTCCCAGGTTCTTGATCATTTCATTCGACACTCCATCTGGTCCTGGTGATTTCCTTGGTTTCAGTTTACTGACAGCTAGGTCTAATTCGCTGCATGTGATTGGTGCATCCGTGACCTCCACTTTTCTGACTTGTTCCTCTTCTTTCTATGGGTCAGTGCACACTGTATGCTCTTTCTCTGGATGGATATCAGTGTTGCAGTCTTGTGCAAACATGCGAGCAAGGTGATCTGCTACCTGCTTACCTGTAAGAGTTTTGTCATCCTCTATTAGTGTAATCTTTGTACTTCTTCTAGTGCTCTCATCATTTAACTGTTTAATTAGTTTCTACAGTTTTCTTCCATCCTTTTCAAAGTTTAGGGACTCTGTTTTCTCTCTCCAACTTTCCCGTCTGGCTTGCAGCTTGGCTGTCTTAAATTTGGCCTTAGCACGTTGGTAATTATTGTGGTGTTCTTGGCACGTTCTATTTTCTATTTGCTGTCGAGCTGTTTCCACGTCGTCACGGAATTTTCCCAGCTCACTAGACCAGTATGGTTTATAGTCCCTACAAGCTCCTCTGGGAATGGTTTCACGGGCGGCCTGAAGGATACAAGCATTGAATTCCTTCACTATGCTGTTAATATCCTATGGACAGCTGTCCCACCAGGATACCTGTACGATGTATATTGTCCAGTTTGCTTTTTTATAGCTCCATCTGGAAAGAGGGTTACTGGTGTGTAGGAGTTCATTTTCTGTTGTCAGGAAGACTGGTCGATGGTCGCTACCTCCAAGTTGTTTTCCAACTTCACGTGTAATGTTCCACTTCAGATCTGGAGAGTGGAATGACAGATCTGGTGTTGAGGTTGTATGCCAAGCCCTTGAGTAAATTGTTGAGGGATCCATTAGCTGGTTGATCAGGAGAAGTCCATTATCATCCTGCCAGCTCTCAACTTCCTCTCCTCTCTTGTCTATGTGGTCATAGCCCCAGCTCTGGGAGTGGCTGTTAAAATTGCCACAGACCATCAGTCTCTCTTTATGTGGGATTGTTTCTAGTGCAAGTGGGCAGTCATTAGGACAGTAATAGTTAAGGAGATGGAAGTCTGTATTACTGGTATTTAGATGGGTTATCTAGTATTCAGCTCCTTCTGTGTACACTCCCACCTGACATGCGCTGATGTTATTCTTAACAAGTGTGAGTATTACTCCTTTTCTTCTGTCCTGTCGGTTTGATCTAAAACACTGGTAGCCTCTGATTTTAAAGGCGGCATCTTTGGTTAGGTGTGTCTCCAATAAGCAGCATATACTTACCTTCTTTGCAAAGAGTATGTTCTCTAGTTTGACCTTTTTGCTATAGCCATCTCTAATACTGCTGACACTCTCAGCATTCCACTGCATTATTTTAAACTCTTGCTTTTTGGCAGTTTTCTGATGTCGTATTTTTTTGGCCAGTAGCTCTACTCTCATGTCTCGTGGCTCCACAAGACGAACTAAGAGGACCTCCAGTAGCATTATGTTGAAGTGATGGGACACATTAACCCAAATATTGTATCTTCCTGTTTATTTCAAAGACCCAGTCAATATAAACACATTATGGTTTATCATCCATGCTGAAGTGATTTATTGAACTATTAATTTTTCAGATGTCTCTGATATAGAGGACAATTTTCCTGGCCTCTTGAGGGTATGTATATTATATATATTATATCCTGTGATAGCTAGCTCCTTTATTTTCGTCTTAATTTATGAAATTAACAACACGGCACACAGAAGATACAATAATATGGTCAGGTAAAGAAGATCATCATGAAGGAGTAGCAGCATTGATTATAACAAAAGAAACATCAAGAGTGTTTCTGAAATGGACTCCTATAAATGAGATACTATTATATGCACACTTCAACTCAAGATTCACGAAGCTGTCTATTATAGTTTGTTATGCACCAACAGAAGAGGAATTATAAAAAAATCTTTACAACAGCTTCCAAGCCACAGTAAAAACAATACCCAAGCATGGTATGCTACTTATCTTGGGCGACTTCAAAGCAAAAGTAGGTGTGGGAAATGAAGATAGAAGAAGAATCATGGGAAGAGAAGGAATCAGAGAAATAAATGAAAATGGAGAAAGACTGTGCAGTTTCTATGAAGAAAACATGATAACCATCGGAGGGAGAATTTTCCAACATAAAAACATCCATAAAGTGGCTTGGAGGTCCCCAGATAAAACCACAGAAAACCAAATCGATCACATACTAATAAACAACAAGTGGAAACGGTCACTGCAAGATGTGAGAACAAGGAAAGGAGCAGATGTAGGAAGTGATCACAACCTTCTGGTAGCAAAAATAAAATTAAAATTAAGGAAAGCCAAAATCAGAGAACACAGAAAGAATCATTTTGATACAACAAAACTGAAAGACCAGCAAACAAGGAATGAATTCTCAATAGTACTTAAGAACCTCTTTGGTGTCCTACAAGACGAAGCAGAAATATCTATACTAGAGTTCAGTAAAACACTACAGGAAACAGCAAAAGAGGTGCTGGGATATCGGAAATGAAGAAAAGAGGACTGGATAAGCAAGACCACATGGGAAAAGATAGAGCAAAGAAAGGAAATCAAGAAAAAATTACAGAACATCAAATCACAAAGGCTAAATGAACAAGTTTTAAGTAATTATGCACAAAAAGACAAAGAAGTGAAGGAATTATGCCGTCAAGATAAACTTCAATACTATGACAACTTAGCAGAAGCAGCAGAGAAAGCAGCATATGCAAATGACATGAAAACCATATACAAAATCAGAAAGCAGATGACAGGTAACTTCAGCACAAGATGTGAGAGTGCAGTAAGGACACATAAGGGACAACTAGTCAGCGGAGAAAGAGAAAAAATTGAAAGATGGAGGGAACACTTTAACACTCTACTAAACAGAACACAAGCAGCACAAACAATAGACATACCTGAAGAACTAAACATCAATACAGGACCAATAACAATAAGTGAAGTAAAGGAGGCAATAAAGAAGTTAAGATTAGACAGGGCACCAGGTGAAGATGAAGTGATTGCTGAGATGTTGAAAGCAGAAGCAGAAACACAAAACAACTTTTCCAGATACTACAACAAATTTGGGATCTAGAAAAAGCTCCAGAGGAGTGGAAAACTGGTCTTATAGTAAAACTACCAAAGAAGGGTGACCTCAGAGATTGTGGGAACTGGAGAGGCATTACCCTACTGCCACTCACCAGTAAAGTATTTTGCAGAATAATCATCAACAGAATTGTACCAGCACTTGAGGGAAAACTTCGGAAAGAGCAGGCAGGATTTAGGAAAGGAAGATCATGCATAGACCACATATTTGTACTTAGACAAATATTAGAACAGGCAAATGAGTGACATAGCACAACATATGCATTGTTTATAGATTTTGAGAAAGCCTTTGACAGTGTCAGCAGAGATGCACTGTGGAAAATCCTAAGATGGCATGGCCTCCCCCATAAGATAATGAATGTAATCAAAGCCCTATACGAGGGTTTTCAGTGCAAAGTTATCTGTGGAGAACATACCTCCAGCAGCTTTAGATGTGAACATCAGAAGTGTACTCAGAGTAGATAGCAAGCTAGTGGAGGAGGTCATTGAATTTGTATATCTTGGCAGTAGAGTAGTAGAAAATGGAGACAGCATAGAGGACATCAACAGCAGACTTACTAGAGCAAACCAGGCTTTTGCAGTGCTGCAGACTATATGGAAATCTAAAAAACTAAGCATGAATATGAAAATCAGGATGTTTAATGATCTAAGTGTACTACTCTAAGGAAGTGAATGCTGGAAAATCACCAAAACCATAGAAAACAAGTTGAATTCTTTCTAGACTAAATGTTTACGAAGAATTAGAAAAATATTTTGGCCAAACACCATAAGAGATAACATCTTGTTGGCAGAGATGCAGATGAAGCCACTGACAGCAGTTATTGAGGAAAGACACTGGCGATGTTTGGAACATGTGCTCTGAATGACTGACAACTCACTACCAAAAATAGCACTAAGATGGGACACCACAGGATAACAGAAGTAAGGGTAGACCAAAATAGACATGGAAAAGAACAACAGAAAGGATGTTGAGCAATAGAGGGCTCACGTGGGCAAGAGCAGAAAAAAGGAAAAGGATAGGCATTAGTGGAAAACCCTTGCGGAAGCCCCATGTGCAATGGGCACTTAAGGTTCAGAGAGAGAGAGAGAGATAAATAAATTAAAAGCTGTTTAATTGTTAACTTGTCATACCACTTAACATCTACTTACACCATGTAACTTAAGTGAACTCACTGAAGCAGTAACCAGTGGGAAAACTTAGATCATTTTAGCTGCAGTCTGTGCTGTTTTAAAGCAGTGGGAGGTAAATATAATAGTTACTGGGAGCAGTGAAGTAGATTGCCTTAACTACTCACCTCATCATTTGCTGTCATTCTTAACCCGCAAATAGAGAAAAATGGCGTATAGGAAAAGATTTTTATATGATGATCAGGTGTAATGTTAAAACTGAAATAATTGTGCATTGTTGTGGAGGAGGTAGGTGGCAGTGATGAAGACGTAAATAGGACATACATTAATTTACGTGGCTGGAGTCAGTTCTTTAAACTGTAGGTTAAATGAGAAAGGGATTAAAGAAAATATTTTTTTAAAAACTTACAGTTATATGGTTTGTTCCATAGTGTGGGGTTCTGATTTTAAAGCTGCTGTAAATAGGCATTGTGCCAATTTCCCAGTGAAAACTACTGACCATGATGAGTAATAACAAGAAGTGTTCATGTGTTGTTTGATGGTCTAAGAGTTTATTATTTTTCTAATAATGTGCAGCACCCGTTTCCACTTTATGATTTGGAACTTATTTGGATTTTTGTAAATTTTCTTTGTATCTGAATTTCTTTTCTGTCTTTTTACACAGTTATTTAGTCTCGTCAGTTTTATTCATTTTAAGGAGAAAATTACTGGAGCATACGTAATATCTTTGATTTTCTTACCCTTTTTTTTTTTCTTCTTGATCGCAGGATGCAGAGATGTGGTTCTCTTTACTAATTACTGTTGAATACTGTCAGATTTTCTTTAAACCATAACCACTTGTATATACCTAAAAGAAACTATGTTCATTATGTGTGAAAATGCTGAAGTAACTCATGTTAAAAATATATTTATTTTTAAGTTTTTAGACTAAAGTGAGAATGGTTGCGTTATGACATAATTGTTATCTTTAGCAAAAAAAACATTTTTTAAAAAAAAATTGCAGATATTCTGCTTTACATACTTTCAGGCCACACATGAGTGGTTCAAGTTCTACAAGGTCCCGGATGACAAACCAGAAAACCAGTTTGCTTTCAATGGAGAAGCCAAGAACCGTGTATGTATTTGCATAGTGAGATTTCAGTTTATAGAAACAAGGGCCATTAATGAGGTTACACCATAGTGAAGTTTTTATATCTTAAATATTGAGCTTTTGTTGAGGGACTTTCACAGCAGCGAGTGGGATGACCAGCCACACTCCATGGAAGGAGTGTGGAGAGTGAAAGTTGTTGGGGATCTTGAAAGTTATTGGAGATCTTGAAAGTTGTTGGAGATCTTGAAAGTTATTGGGGATCTTGAAAGTTGTTGGAAATCTTGAAAGTTGTTAGGGATCTTGAAAGTTGTTGGAGATCTTGAAAGTTGTTGGGGATCTTGAAAGTTGTTGGGGATCTTGAAAGTTATTGGAGATCTTGAAAGTTGTTGGGGATCTTGAAAGTTGTTAGGAATCTTGAAAGTTGTTGGAGATCTTGAAAGTTGTTGAGGATCTTGAAAGTTGTTGGGGATCTTGAAAGTTGTTGTGGATATTTTATGTTGATGAAGAACTGGAGTCTAAGAATAAGCCCCTACATCTACATGTAGAAGGAAGTGCTGGCAGGGGCAGGGCGAGGGAAGAATGAACTAACTGAGGATAAGGCAGAGTGAGAGAAGAATAAACTCTGTGGACAGAAGCAGTGAACTAACAGTCAACAGAAAACTGGGGCAGTCAGTAGAAAGATGTTACTTTGGTGACTGGAACAAGCTCTGGAGCAGATACAGGAATGTTCTGACTATAGTAAACATTTCAGTTCCAGAAGTGCAGTGTGCATGACTTCCTTATGCACAATTCACTGTTGTTTCAGGGAGTGTTGGGTAAAGCTAGCACTTTTCTTTTTTTCACATTTTAAGCAAACAATGTAGCCTAGATTGAAAAAATACTTAACACTTTGTGGACCACAGTTATTTACCCTGAAAAATCTCCAGTTCATGGTCATTTTTCTGAAAAATATTTTTTGAGTGGACGTAGAAAAACATGCATATCTCTAGTTACTGTTGAGAAAATTTAATCCAACCTGGTGGACAGACTCCCAAGACCCTCTAGTAGAGTGTGTGATAACTTGTGGAATAATTGTCTGGATGCAATGAGACTTGACAATTTTTACAAATAAATCTTGTTTCACTCCTTTTCCCATTGACCAAGCACACTCTGCACTTCCTAGATGGTGCTTTTTTAATGCCTTGAGCCTCAGGCTTCACCAGGACATGATCCTTTACTAGTCTGGATAGTCTTCCTGGAGGATCCTTGTTTAGAACCCTTTTGGACTGTTTGGTAAAGGGTTCATTCTCATCACCTGCTTCCAAGATTTCTTGAACAGTAGAATTGATTCCAGAGACCCAGAATCTTGCCACTTCAACAAATACTGCTTGCAGGTCTTGTTCCTGTTTAAGGCTTTGTAGACTGTATATGAGTTAAAATAATACACAAATAATAAGATATCTCTCTCTGAACCTTAAGTGCCCAAGGCACATGGGGCTTCCGCAAGGGTTTTCCACAAATACCTGTCCTTTGCCTTTTTTTCTGCTCTTGCCCAGGTGAGCCCTCTATTGCTCAACATCCTTTCTGTTGTTCTTCTCCATGTCTTTTTTTGTCTACCCTTACTTCTGTTCCCCTGTGGTGTCCATCTTAGTGCTATTTTTGGTAGTGAGTTGTCAGTCATTCAGAGCACATGTTCCAACCATCGCCAGCATCTTTCCTCAATAATTGCTGTCAGTGGCTTCATCTGCATTTCTGCCAACAAGATGTTATTTCTTATGGTGTTTGGCCAAAATATTTTTCTAATTCTTCGTAAACATTTAGTCTAGAAAGAATTCAACTTGTTTTCTATGGTTTTGGTGATTTTCCAGCATTCACTTCCATAGGGTAGTACACTTAGAACATTACTCTTAAATATCCTTATTTTTGTCTTCGTGCTTAGTTTTTTAGATTTCCATATAGTCTACAGCATTGCAAAAGCCTGGTTTGCTCTGCTTTTGTTGGTGCATAACAAACTATAATAGACAGCTTCATGAATCTTGAGTTCGTGCATATAGTAATATCTCATTTATAGGGGTCCATTTGAGCAATGCTCTTGATGCTTCTTTTGTTATAATCAATGCTACTCCTCCTTCATGAAGATCTTCTTTACCTGACCATATTATTGTATCTTCTGTGTGCTGTGTTGTTAATTTCCTTCTGCCTTGTCCTGTCCATCTTGCTTCTTGTATTCCTAGTATGTCTAGTTTGTATCTGTGCATTTCCTTGATGGTTTGTGCTAGTTTTCCAGTCTGCTTAAGTGTTCTTACATTCCAGCTGCCTATTTGCATCTTGTGTTTAGGTTCCAGGAGGTCTGCAGTTGGGCTGGGGACTCTCAGTGGCTGGCTTTCATCCACAACCTTCATGGGCTCATTTTCCTGATAAGCATTTCTCCTTCCACCTGCATTTGTTTTTTCCCTTGCTTCTGTTTCTGTAGCAGTCTGATAGTTTTTTTTACTAGATAGGGTTGCTGGCCCTATGCTGAACCCTCCTTAATCGCCTTTTGTGATCATGCTTGGTAGGGTACAGTGGTTCTATTCTTTGCTTCCCTGGGTACCACATGGGTGAAATGATGAGAAATAATCCTACTTTTTTGTTCCATTTCACTGTCTTCCTCAAGATGTTGATCAGCTCTGTCTACTCCATTCATGTGCTCGTTGTAATCAACAATGCAAATTGGTTTCATCAGTGGCTGTCCAGTTTTTCTATCAATCTTCCTAGTAGCAGCTATTTTTGAGTTGTGCATTGTTGATATCATGCGGACAAGTTGTTTTGTCTTTCCTTCATCAGTTGAAAGCTGCTGTTTTGGTTTATATAACTCCTGAAACTTAGGCAAAAAATAATCCAGCAAAATGTTACTAATTCTGCCTGTTTTTGGGAGTGTCTGAGAGTTGTCAGAGAAATGCAGAAGTGTCAGAAGATGCTCAAATTTAGCTCTGCTCATTGTTTTTTGAAAATATTGGTGTTTCCAGAAGGGGGTCTATTGTCCAGTACTCTTTCCAGTGTGGCTTCTTAGTCTGGCTCATCAAAATGATCAGTGCAAAGAATTTGTTCGTGTCTGCAGGTGTTATATTTTCAGACAAAAAGCCAGTAGGTTTGTGCATATGTTGGGTCTGTGCACATGATGAGCTAACAGTTAATTATACTGAAAATTTCTTCTATGCTGTTTGGTTTGTTTACATTCACTGAAACAGCAGGATTTCCCAGAAATTTTTCAAGAACTGGTATAGAATCAATGTTGCTCCATACACCTACATCACTGCCAACTAGATGACACGAAAAATGTGAAATACTTACTGTTGGACCATTATATCCTGACATTGAATCACAATCACTTGTCACTTGACCTTTCACTTTCTGACACAGCAACCCTGTGCCTAGTAATCGTAGGCATAATCCGATCACCGTCACAAGAATCGCCTTGAAACACATCAATTTCATTACTAGAATCATTACACAGTGATTTTTAGTCATCACTGAGGCAGTCTGACATATTCAATCACAGTGTCATTGAGAGAAGCATACTCCGCTATTTCCACAAAATACCTACTAGTGAAATCTTGTAAACATATGGTCACAACAGCTCACAACGTGAGAATAGTAATTTTTTTTAAGCTATGAAGATTGAAAATAATGTTTTCTTATTTAACTTTGCGGTAAAAATACAGGCAATCAAAAATTACTTTAAATAACAAGGTAGAAACAGTTTGAATAAGGTGACCATGGAAAATGGCAACTCCACCCTTCGGCCAACAATGCTTGGAAAACCGGACATCGGATTTGCTCGTCTGTGGCCCTGGAAGTGTTAATTGAACTTGGAATTGATAATCTGTAAGCAAATCTTTCTAAAATGTTTGATCAGTACATGCTGGTCATTTTTGTTGTATATGTTTTTAAGACTTAAATACCTTTCCGTCATATACATTTATGTGTGTGGAATCTATAAAGTCATGACTTCCTGGACAAAGTGGACAGTAATATTTTGTTGATATTTGGCAACATTACAGTTTGTAGTATCATTTTTTTTTAATCACTTGTGCTGGATAATTTTATGATTATTCATTGCTTTAGGAGATAAGAATCTTTGTCTGTAGAAAAATTATTTGTAGTGGTCATTAACCTGTTTGCACTATGAACTATTATCTTTAGTGGTCATTAACCTGTTTGCACTATGAACTATTATCTTTAGTGGTCATTAACCTGTTTGCACTATGAACTATTATCTTTAGTGTTCATTAACCTGTTTGCACTATGAACTATTATCTTTAGTGTTCATTAACCTGTTTGCACTGAAAATATTGTCCTTAGTGATTATAATCCTGTTTACTATGAACTATTATCTTTAGTGCTCATAATCCTGTTTCATTATCATTAGGTGCTGTGCTAATAGGCAATGGCGGTCATATCTCTGTATATCTCAGTCCTTAATATTTTCCATCAGCTGTCTTGGTGACTTATTTGTTTTTTGTAATCCTGTTTCAGTAAAAAAATATCTTTAGTGGTCATTACCCTGATTGTTGAGGAGATGCTATTTGTAATGGTTATAACCCTGTTCGTTGTGGAGATGTTATTTGTAGTGGTTGTAACCATGTTCAGTATGGAAATATTATTTTTACAGGAATATGCCTTGCGTGTGATAGATGAAACACATAAACAGTGGAAAACTCTCATCGGTGCTTCTAAAGAATCATCTATAGCCAGGTAGGTCTTTGATTCTTGGATGTGGGTGGCAAAATGTTTGTTGCATCTTTCTCTATCTGTTTCTGTTATGTTCTACTTTTTATTTTGACAGGTGCTTGTTGGTCTTGGTTGGGTGATTGTATGAGCTGGAGTTGTGAGATGTATATCCTGTCACTGTCAGTTATTTTTCATAGCTTTGTCACACACAGCAGTTTCAAAGTTGGAAGCCTGGCATTGAGCTCCCATGTGTCACATTAACCTGTCACACAGTCTTGACTGATATGCAAGACAGGCATCCAGGGTCCAGAACTAATCACACAGCTTTGCCCCCTCTACTAAAAAGCCAAAACCCAGCTCTAGCAGTGGGGAGCACTATGCAGGAAGACAAGCTTTGAGGCTCATAGCATAGCCTGCAAAAGACTGCACAATTTATCTGGACAATAAATATAGATGTCTGAGGCTAGAACTATGGAGTGCAGAAGAAGAAGATGACTGTTATTGGTCCAAGGCCATACAGGGAAATTAAAATGACTACTGAACATAACTTTCTAAGAAATGAAGGTGGTTGGTAGACAGTTTCAAATGCTTTCTTATCCTTATTAAAAAAAAACCTGCCTTTTTGTTAAGATACTAAAAACAGCTTTTTTGTTTGTGATGCTAAGTTTTGCTACATTTACTGATCCTGCTGCTATATTGTCATTCTTTATGTGGTTGCTTTTCTCAGAGACAACATATCTGTGGCTGGAAGCAGTAGCTTGATTGATAACAGTGCAGCTCAGAAGATACTTGAGAGTGTAAGTGTGTTATTGGGTTTGTTTGTGTGTTCAGTAGCTGTCCACAGAGCAAGAGGTTGTGTACTAGTGTAAAATCTAGTTTTTTTTTTTCTTTTGTTTTATATGAAAGGAAAAGGGGTCATTTAGTCTGTCTTGCTGAAGAAGTAGCTACTTGATACCCGTGTTATGGAACAGAAGCATTGAGACCAAGAGCAAGTTGAGTCAGCAGGAAGCGGTGGCATAAAAACAAGCTGCACTGGCAAGAAAAGATGATATAGAGCAGGCTGGATCAACAAAAAGTGATGACATGAGAAGAGGCTGGACCAGGAAGAAGTAATAACATGAGAAGAGGCTGGACCAGGAAGAAGTAATAACATGAGAAGAGGCTGGACCAGGAAGAAGTAATAACATGAGAAGAGGCTGGACCAGCAAGAAGTAATAACATGAGAAGAGGCTGTACCAGCAATAAGTAATAACATGAGAAGAGGCTGGACCAGGAAGAAGTAATAACATAAGAAGAGGCTGTACCAGCAATAAGTAATAACATGAGAAGAGGCTGGACCAGGAAGAAGTGATGACATGAGAAGAGGCTGGACCAGGAAGAAGTGATGACATGAGAAGAGGCTGGACCAGGAAGAAGTGATGACATGAGAACAAGCTGAACCAGGAAGAAGTGATGACATGAGAACAAGCTGAACCAGGAAGAAGTGATGACATGAGATGCTGAACCAGGAAGAAGTGATGACATGAGAACAAGCTGAACCAGGAAGAAGTGATGACATGAGAACAAGCTGAACTAGGAAGAAGTGATGACATGAGAAGCTGAACCAGGAAGAAGTGATGACATGAGAACAAGCTGAACCAGGAAGAAGTGATGACATGAGAAGCTGAACCAGGAAGAAGTGACGACATGAGAACAAGCTGAATCAGGAAGAAGTGATGGCTGTAGGACAGACCAGATCAACAAAAAAAATGACAACTGCAGTTTCAGCCTTTGTTTTTCATCATTTCCTTTAATGATAATTTAACTGGAGAAAAGATAAATATTTTATCGTTTATTCTTTGCAGTTGTGGTGGTGTTCTGCTTATGTAATGTTTCCAGCAGTGAGTTATTCTTAGTTTTTTCTGTTGTGTCTCTACTTATTTCATAGGTTGTTGTTGACTGATTTCAGACATTACGGGTGTCATTTATCTCAAAATTTAAGTGTAAAACTGCTCCAGTTCACTGACCGTCTTGTCAAGATTATAGAGTAGTTGGGGGTTAGTTTTTTTTATTTTTGTTATGCTCAACTTCTAACTGAGTAATTTGTTCTACTTCCAGGCACCAGTGCTACAGCAGTCGGTTAAAGTTTCTCAAGAACGTAAGTTTTTTTTTTTTTAAAACTTTTGTTTTTCATTATGTTGTCCGAACAGCTGTCTTAAATGTCTTTCTTTATATGGAAACAGTTGTCTTTATGGCTTATGGTCTGGATCATGTACATAGATGAACTCTGAACATGTACATAGATGATCAGATTCTTTTCTCAACATATCCATCAGCAGCTTGTGGCTGATACTGCCTGTCCTGTGTTGGTTAACAAGTCCCCTCACATGTCCAGTATGCCTCTCTTTCCTGGCCGTGCCAGTCTGTACTCCCAGCTCTGTCTAAGCAGCGATGTCCATTTGCTGCTTTTAAAGTCCTCCACTCTGCCTATCATTAGTTGTCTTAATGTCATGTTGTATGGTGAACAACAGTTTGTCATATGTTGTTTGTGAACAGCAGTTTGTCATATGTTATAGTTTTAATCTGTGAGCAGCTGTCTTTCCTATTGTGCCTCTCTGTAACTGTAAGCCATGACCAAAGTAATGAAAGACACTGTAGGTGGCTTTCTTTGTATCAAGAGTTTGCTCTGAAAAAGTCACTGGTTCCGTTATGTCACAGTTTACAGTTATGTTGTTTCAGTCTCACACATCTGCCTTATTTTTACAAACTGGTTTGCCTTTTCATTTGATCTCTTATCATGTAGTCTTTCTGTAGCGCTTTCTGAAGGGGCGCCACTGGGAGGCAGAATAGGCTGTTGGTCAGCTATAGTTTGCCAATCCTGATGCAAGGAGTGAGGCCTGGTTTGCTGACATCTACCTCATTCATCTCGAGTGTCATGTCTTCACTGACACCATCACCACCCACACAGTTCACTCCTGGCTAACCAGTGCACAAGAACCTGCTACCAAAGACACCAGAGTGTAAAGTCAGGATAGTTTGTTTATTTGCAGTGACAGTAGTGCCATCTCCATCACCAAACTGTCTTGATACAAACACTTTATCTAAGACATGCTTGCTCATCACTGTTCAGTATTTGTCAAGTTCAAAGGTCACATATAAGTGAAGTTCTGAGATGGTCATTTTACAAGCCAAGTATTTAGTTGAATTTGTAAAGTTTTATATCTAAATTGATTCAGAAAAAAAAAAAGAAAGAAAAAAAAAAACCACAGTTGATATTTAGGTTTGTCTTGAAAGAAAATAGTACAGATTACAAACTCAGAAATATTTTTTTTTTCTTAACTGCACTGGATGAAATTTTTGTGTGAAAATTCTATCCACAGACAACAAGTGGTACTATGTTATACCTCAAAAGTGAATGCAGAATTCCTGACGCTGACAGACAGACAACATGGTTAGTTATATTTAACTGTTTATGCAACAGCAAGTGAATTTTGTGAATCACCTTTGTGACTTTTCTTGTGGTTTTTATTTTATTCAACATAAATGTAAACTTGTATCACATCTTGGTAAACATCACTGATACTCACATACATGACGTAGAAGCTATGTAAGGCTGCGTACTCTAGCAGTGTTAGTAGTTTGTTTGTTGAGCTTGGGTCTTTATTTGAAAACTTGTTTTTTTTACATAATGGGGTTTCTAGTTACAGTAGACATTAAGAGTAGAATCGGGGTCATGCTGATGGCTCAGTGGTGTTATTTAATTTAAAAGTAAATGATTGATCTCTAAAAAGTTTAATTCTACTTTCCGGTGTTTACATGTGTATGTTTTGCATGTCTTGAAAGGAAAGAAACTGTGCTATTGAATCATGTTAGCTTTCTGTTTGTTATAATAGTGAAGATGTTAAACTTGATTGATAAAAGTTTTATAGAAAGAAATTACAATTGTTACGAAGAACTTACAACATCCATTTTTTTTAAAATGTAATTGTTGGTGGGAAAATGTTTTCAGAAGTTTACTTTTTCTCCCTGTGAAAATGTTTTTGTTTTCCTGTTTTGTAATAGCGGTTTAAAAAAAAATGTGGGAACTTTTATATTTATGAAAGTTTGCAATTTTTGTTGATGTTTTTCAAATGTGCTATCCAGTTCTGCTTCAGTTTAAAAGCAGGAGGTATATTTTACAAAATAAAATGGTCAAACTTAAAAAAAAAAGTGTGCTATTATTTTGTGGTTTGTGTGTTACAGAAATTACCATAAAAATGGCTGCTATGAGGCTCCACTACTGTTAGAAAGATCAAGGATTTGGTTGAGGGGGGGGGTTCCTGTATTAGGAGTTAAGTCATTATATCCATATGCCTGTTTCTGTATACAAACTCAGTTGTGAGAATTGACTGAGTGTCTGTAATTATTTCATTTTGGGTCTTTTCTTCCAATAGTTATTGTTGCCAGTTTTAGCAGTTATAAAGCGGTCAGTTCAGGATCTACGTGTTAATTCCTCAGCCTTAAGTGATTACATTCTTGACGTTTTTTTTGTTTTTGTTTTGGTACAGCAGTATATATGAAAGTAGCAAATCACATAATAGTAATATAGCTTTACATCAAGTTTTGAACTACTTTAGTTTTAGTATGATCTTTCTAATCAGATTTTAGTCAAGTTGATGATAGAATGGAAGTTGATACTTTTTTTACTACAGCTCCAAGAACATGTGAAACCTGTAATATTGTACTTTATCATAATGTGATGAGCGGTGATCTTAGCAAAATCAGATAGTACCACCATCATCATAATCTTGTTGTTGTCAAGGACTGATCAAGCTTGAGAAAAGATTTTGAAAAATGGGAGGAAAAAAATACAAACACAAGCAATATTTTGGCAAAATACTTTCAGAGACAGCAGAAAAACCAAACAGTAAATGAATGTAGTCACTTTTATAAGCATACTTTTTATATATATATATATATAGTATTGAAAAGCAAGTTTTTATGGAATAAATTTGGTGGTATATGTATTAGCCATACCTCATTACATATGCATCATCATTTGCTCATGGTATTTTGTTTGCTCATTTCCTGATAGATGCTTAAAATCTTAGAATTCTAATTAAAATTTGGTCTCATGAAAAAAAATATCTATATTTGTTGTGAAAGATAAATGTCATTACATTTTTTCTGATTTTACTGTGCAAACCACAGGTCAATTATTAAACATAAACTTTTTATCACAGACCAGAGTGTTCTCACTTTCTCTAGGCACATTAATACTCATGAATCACTTGATAACGCATGAAGAAAATCTCTCATTGTACATGTCTAGCAAAACAAGAGACTGCCAAAATGTGTTAGACAGAGCACACAAAGACATTTGATAACATAGGAGAGGCACTTTGTGTAGCCCCTGGAAAATTAGGAAAGCCAGTACACTATCTTTTATCAACATTGAACTGAAGGGCAAAGAACAAAATTCTGTTGCATTTAGAACAAGAACAAATACCTACAGTACATACTTTTGTGAGGACAGAACTGCAGTCAATTGTAAGGGATACAAAGAGATATGATAGTGATGTTCCAACCAGTTTTTTGTCATGGACAAAAATGGATTGTTTGAAGTAACAAAAACAAGAATGACTGAAGTAACATAACTCACATGCCCTCATCATTCACACTGGTCAGACTATTTTCCAAAGTCTAAATCCTGTGACACTGAGAAACTGACAGAATAAGGCAAATTAAATAATTAATGGTAGAAGATTAACCAAGGGTCACTTCTGCATGAAGAAAGTGAATGCTGACAGTGATTCCAACAAATGAAAGAATGTAGATGCGATATGAAATGTTAAATTATATGGGCATCCTAGTTTCAAAGTTAGCTGACGCACGAGCAAGATTGATGGTAGACTCCACCACTGCCTGGACTCGAGCCTACACCAGGCAGGAGTGCACCAGCCTGCTACAAGGAGCATCTTGAAGAGGAGAAGAAGAGGATTGACCAGCCTAAACTTGATAAATGGGACAGCTTCATTCCTTGGCCATCTAACATTTTCTATGTGATTCAGCCCAAACTCTCATTTTCATGTTACTTCTTTGTCTGTAACTTTAAATTTATTTTTATTTACACTGTAGATCACAAGAATGACAAGGTATAATGATGTAAATGGGGTCCAAACAAATGTGAAAAAATGTCCAAATTTTCAGTGGTGCTGAAACAAACCAAACACCCTCTTGTCATGTTTTGAGGACACAAACTAATACTTTGTCACAACCTGAACTTCCCACCAACAGTTACTTTCAAGTTTTACAACAAAACATAACATAAAAAAGCAGAACTTCATTGGTTATAGATCTAATTTTTTTTATTTATTTGTTTATGTTGATATAGACATTTTTATTTAAAATGACAAATACACCAGATGATTTGATTGTTTAAAATGACAAATACACGCAGATGATTTCATGAGAGAATTAACAAAAAAATTTACAAACAAGCCATGACAGAATATACCCGCATACAATTTGATTGAATGAAAAAAGAAAGTGTCTTTATAAGAATAAGTGAACTGCTAGAATTGTATTCTTGTAGTTTTATTACGCTGGTAACATTTAGGGTAAACACACAGATTTTTTTTCTTCTTAGTACTTCAGTAGTTGTTAGTTAACTACAGGACAATGCCAGGGCAGGAAGATTCTACAGTAGCACTTCCCCATCTGCAGCTGTGACTCAAATTAAGGTTGTGGAGTCATCTATGTATGATCACTAGATGTGAGAAACAGGCTGTAGTGATGTAGTTCAGAGTCTATGCTGGCAGATGTGAGAAACAGGCTGTAGTGATGTAGTCAGAGTCTGTGCTGGCAGATGTGAGAACAGGCTGTGGTGATGTAGTCAGAGTCTATGCTGGCAGATGTGAGAAACAGGCTGTAGTGATGTAGTCAGAGTCTATGCTGGCAGATGTGAGAAACAGGCTGTGGTGATGTAGTCAGAGTCTATGCTGGCAGATGGTTTTTTTTTTTTTAAAGTACAAGATTTTCTGAAAATCCTATTAGTTTACATTTTCAAATATAAATATTGAAATAACAACCACACTTGGTACTATTCACTGAAGTAATATTTGTTGAATTTCTTTTTTTTTTTTATTTTGTTTTAAAGGGTCATGTAGCACTGCTGGTTTTGGCATGGTTGGTCTCAGAAAAATGTTGGAACTGCTGCTTTAGAGCAGTTTGTCAAGTTTCTGTGAAGTTACTTTCATAAAGTTCAACATAATGTGCTATGACTGTGGCATGATCCTAAACATTTTTGTGTCCTTACCTTTTCTTCTGTGATTTCTCTAGTGTTGTTGTTTTTTTTTTCACCGAGTTTTGAGACATGTAAAAATAACATGAACTTGATGCGCCAGTTGTGCTTATAGAAAATACCATTAAATTTTAACTTGTTTATATGCTCTGCTAATCTACTTACTGTCTCTCAGTGTTTCTGTGATGTGTGTAAGACCTTGGTCAGTGCCTACGTTCACTCTAGCATATCTTCCCCTCATGACTCCCGATAAAATCCTTTCTATCTTTACTCATTTTAATACCATTGTTACTTAGTTTTTTAAAGTATTACCAGATTACTGCCCCTACCTTTTTTTTTTTCTTTCTTTTGTACAAACACAGAAGTGTAAATCCTGAAGAATGTAATGTTTACCTTCTAGGCCAAGCCTTGTTGGCATGGTTTATCCTGCCATAGCAGAGATTAGATGTTGAGAAGCCGTCATAACATGCTCAGATAGTCTACTTTATGTCTGTGTCTGCTGCTGGGGGCCAGACTAAACAAATCCTGAACAATTACATCTGTTATTCTAACAAGTACATGTAATTTTCTAACATGAGGTTCAACATCTCAAGTCCCTATTTTAAAAAAAAAATGTTATTAAAAACTTATATTTATGCAGAAACTATTTTCCTCCATCTTCCAATACATGAGATAAATAAAACAAAGTGAAACACAACTCTTGGTTCAGTCTGAATCTTGTTGTAAAGGACAGATCAAAAAAGAAAAAAAAACCTGAGGTAAATGAAAATAAAAGATAATGCAATAAATGAGTGTGGCATAAGCTAGTTCATCAAAAACTTATTTTACATGAGAAGAAGGTAAATGCATAAACTGAGGAAATCACTATCAGATATGGCAACATGACAGCAGAGAAGTCATGTGTGTGCAAGCTTCAGCACAAAGTAATATGTCACACAAAACACTCACACAAAACTCATTATTAAAGCAATGATCCACAACGTGTAGTTGCTAATAATACCATCTTTAATTTCATACAATCCAGTTTGTGATCACCTGTGCTTTACCATGCATTCCATTCATCATGGGGGGGGGGGGAATGACACTGTGGCTACCACAATCATGTGAACATGCAAAGATCATACAACACACCATGCTTTCCTTGTATATGTGTAACTTCCTACACACAGACTCTTCATCTCACATCTACATCATCATGGCTAAAACTAAACAAACTGGCAAATGTACAGGTACACCAATGCTTGAAATCAAATGCACACATTTTTTTCTTGCTCTTCTGTGATGTATGAATGTTATAATAAGGAACTACTCACAACTTTGAACCCACAGTTCAGTTTTTTCTGTCAGTTGAAAACAATGGCAGGTCGTCTTAGTCTCATGAAAACAGCAATAAATGGGAAACTAAAAAGTGTTCAGGAACAGATGAAATGAGATACAAGTACCATGATGAAATAAAATCTGTCTTAAGGAACAGATGAAATGAGATACAAGTACCATGATGAAGTAAAATCTGTCTCAAGGAAAGGCTGAAAACTGCAGACTTTGCTATCTTGCAAAATTTTTCAAACTTTGAAATGAAGAGGACATTTTCTTAGTTAATTCTTCTAAGTAATTCTGACAAATGTCAATATGGAGACAGACTCAACAAACTTGACGAAACTTGACAAGTTATGCTAGAATTACATGGCTAGAAGTATGCATGGAAAAGAACAGAGAACTTTTTGTGGATGTGATTATAATTATCTTTACAGACTTTTGCAACCACATCATCAAAATCTGTGTCACACACACAGCTTCTAGTTTGAAAACAGAAATTATGATAGAAAATTACAAACAAAAATGTCCTCAACGTAAGAAGTTTGCATGCCTAATATTTTGTAGGTTTCACTTTCAGCTCGGCATCAGCACAGCGCGTGGGGTAAACAGTCTAGCCTTTGTCAGGTACAAGTTGTGTAACCTCTCACCCACTCAAACTTTTCTGCATAACAAGAAAAGCGAAATATTTCTGTCTAAATTATGTTCACTGTGATAATAAATACGCTATAACACCTTAGAATGATCAGTCTGTTTCTGTGAGTGAATGAAGAGCTCTATGATACTATCTATCCCACAAACATCCAGGACTGTAGCACACAAACATCCAGGACCAGCATATAATCAGGACTGTAGCACACAAACATCCAGGACTAGCACGCAAGCAAAACTTTCTTGGTCTCAGATATCCAGGAACTTCCAACAGACTCGCCTTCATCCACATACCCACACAAAGATTACAGGAAAAAAATTCAGCTCAAGGCATGTACCCTATGCTCACACATCCATAAACTCACATTATCATGCCTAAAATTCATCTCTATGCTCACATATACAAATATAATACACTTGTATACATCGACCACAAATATATTAACAGTGCAGAATCTGAAAAGACAACAAAACAAATAATTTTCAAATGATTCCTTGTGCATTATGCTTACATGAATAAACAAACTGCATTGAAAAGTGTAAAAAAAATGCCAGTGAAGAAAATGAAATGATTCAGGTATACACTGTCACCTTGTCACATGTCTACAAAAGTGAATCTGTGGGTTGACAGTTCACACAGAATGTCATATACAGGATAAAACATACTCTCTCTACGTGTTAATATTGTCCAAGAAATCTCACATGTCTAGTCACATGACTTCTTCCCAACACTTCCACAAAACTCTACCTGAACTCATGGAAGCTTTACACACAAAATGTGAAACATTCCAAGATCCGAGTCTCAGATTTCAGGTCAATTCTAAGCATCTAAATAAACACTAAAACCAGGAATGGCAGAACCAATAAACACTAAAATCAGAGATGGCAGAACCAGAAACTGTCTATTATACCTGCATTTTTCACAGCTGTATGTTCAAAATGTATGTATGTATGTATCAGACATTACCAATATTCCAATACCTGTTTTTTAATAAATGTACTTGCTTCATAGATGCATATAAATACATTTCATCAATATAAACTTCATACACTTGAAATAGTTTAACAGATTACACTCATCTTTTGTATACATCCTTAGACTTGAAATAGTTTAAAAGATTACATTCATCTTTTGTATATATCCTTAGCTCCTATAAAAACAAAGTGCAGATAATCTGAGTTGAATAATTCATCAAGTCAAAGTCTATGGCATGCACATCAGCTGATGGTCATAAACTTTTGTCTCTAGGATAGAAATTATTTAAGACACCTGAGGTAACAAACCACAAACAGTTTTTGGGTATAAGTATATATATATGCCCTCTGTTGCTCAACATCCTCTCTGTTATTCTTCTCCATGTCTCTTTTGGTCTACCCCTTACTTCTGTTCCCCTGTGGTGTCTATCTTAGTGCTATTTTTGGTAGTGACTTGTCAGTCATGAGCACATGTCCCAACCATATATATATATACATTTTTTTTTTAAAAAGATTAAATATATAAATATACACAGAGCCACTGCAGTAAAGCTGTGATAACAAAATATCAAAACTATTTAAAACACAAGTAAGAACAGCTTTATTAATGAGCATACAATTTAATGTTTTGTCCAGTATGCTTTTGTATGATCAAGGGGTAAAGCTGAAATCTGTCTGCTTGTTAATAAAGCTATTCCCACTTTTGTTTTAAACAATTTTAACAGAGACAGTAATGAAACTAGCACTGACTCACTTAAACAAAACAAAGAGATCTGAACATGTCCTAACTATGAACTAACAAATTTATAATGAAAAGCCTTACACTCAAGTAAACTACAATCAATGGCTGTAAAGTACCACAGAAGTCTGAGAAAAGGTAAGTTTTCATGAAAGAATAACTCAAACAATTCAAATACATAAATCATTTTTTAAAATTCCACTGCAAAACATGATCAAATAAAAAAAAAACTATTAAATGCTGTTAAAAATTTTTGCTTTCTGCTAAACAAGGGATTGGATAAATCTTCTATTTACATGTGAAGTCTATCTATGAAGACTAGATCTGCATGTTAAAACTCATCTGTGATCTTGCATAAAAATAAAATACAAAAATATATTCTAAGAAAATATAATCCACACACGTGTTTTCTGATAAATTTATCCAAGTTCGGAGTAAAATATATGAACTAAACATAAGGGAAGAAATTCTAAAAATGTTTTATCTCTTGTGTTATAAATTCTACAAATGTTTTCTCTAGTGGCAGACATTCTATAAATGTTTTATTTCTTGTGGTAGAAAACTTATTAATGTTTATCCATTGTGGCTGAAATTCTACATTTTATCATCTCTCATGGTTAGAAATTCTATCAATGTATATCTGTCGTGGCCAAACTATATACAGTAAATGTTTTATTATCTCCTGTGATGGAAATTCTGTTTTATCATTTCTTGTGACACAAATGCTATAAATGTTTTTAATCTCTTGTGGGAGAAATTCTATAAATGTTTGTTGTGACAGAAATTCTACAGATTTTTTATTTCTTCAGGCAAAAATTCTCTAAATTATCTATCATCCATTGTGGCAAAAATTCTATAAATGATTTCCCATCTCTTGTGGCAGAAACTCTATTGTTCCATCTTTTGTGACTGAAATTCTATAGATATTTTATTTCTTCTGGCAAAAATTCTTGAAATGATTTACTATCTCTTATGGTGGAAATTCTGTAAATGTTTCATCTCTTTCATTCCTTGACCAGAAATTGTATAACAGTTTAACAGCTAAACATGTATATATTATACAGTATTTCCTATGTTCTATTAGAAATCTCACACACTGTAATAACTTTGTACAACTGTCTCCCTTGAACTTTGTGCTCAGAATTCTTCCAATGAAGAAAATGCTACTTTCTTGAAATAAGGTAAAACTCCACATCTACAAAATCTGAGAAAAAAAAAAAACACACACACAGAACAAAATAACGGAAGAATTCATGTTACCTGAATTTCCATTTCATTTCATTCAAATTACACAAATGATAAAAACCTTGTCCATAAAAACATCTGCAGTTCATGTGATTTCTTTCATGTTTTTTCCGAAAAACCTAACTACACATGTTTTCACAATTTGTTTCAATACTGAACTATGTTATTTTGAAATCCATGCACATTTTTCTTCTTGCACCTAATCAAAATACAAGAATGTTTGAACAGTGGAAGTTAAAAAAGTGGAAATAATATATTTTTTTGAAAAAGACAAAAATGGGGTGGAAAAAAAAGCATCAAGAAAAGGAAGCACACAAGAGGAAACAGAATTCTAGATTTTCCAGAGTTTATAGTGCAGCTCTTTGAAAGATGCAGTGGGAGTATAAAACTACTTGAGATCAGTGGTTCCAAGTATGGCTAGAAGCACCTCCAGTCATTCCAGAGCTGCAGAAACAGGTACCTGGCCCCTGGAGCTTGGGAAGTACAGGTGGCCATGGCTGGTCCTGACCACATGACCACTCTCTAGTGTGCCAAAAGCTGCTAGTGCCCATATTTTCCACTAGTCTCTATGAAGACTATCTATCAAACCACTGATAAAGATGAAAAGATGATGAAAATGAAGATGACAAATGAAAAAGAATGAGAATATGTAGATAAATGTTGCAGAGGTTTTTACACTAAATTCTTACTGTCTCATAGCTAGCAAACAAGTTTCAGTGTTTTATTTTCTAAACAAAACTAGAAGCCATCAAATTCTCCAATATTTCAAGTACTGAATAAAACTTGATCACATTCTTCATATGTTTTGATATAAGTATAGAGAGAAACAGCATCCAACAATGTCTTTAAGACATGCTACAACAATGATTGACTGCCGTCTGAATCTTAAACTATTTCAATGTATTTTGTCACAGATTAGCTCAGATGACAGGCATTCTGCTGTACTTTTTTTTTTTTTTGAATGACAGAACATGGCTGAATGTTGTTTACACCAAACTTTGTTGTTTTTGCAATCTTTAAAAAAAACATTTATGACACTCAGAACTACGGTGAAAATGGAGAGTTTTTTCCTGGTTTTGGTCAACTAAAAAATGAATGATAAAAATCATATTCATTTCTGCTGTGTCTCCAATGCTACCACATGCAGACAAGCCAGGCTGTGAACCACTGCTGTCTTGAGGTGAACATCATCACAGCCAGGCTGACAACCACTGCTGTCTTGAGGTGAACATCATCACAGCCAGGCTGCCAACCATTGCTGTCTTGATGTGAACATCTTCACAGCCAGGCTGACAACCACTGCTGTCTTGAGGTGAACATCATCACAGCCAGGCTGACAACCACTGCTGTCTTGAGGTGAACATCATCACAGCCAGGCTGCCAACCATTGCTGTCTTGATGTGAACATCTTCACAGCCAGGCTGACAACCACTGCTGTCTTGAGGTGAACATCATCACAGCCAGGCTGACCAACCACTGCTGTCTTGAAGTGAACATCATCACAGCCAGGCTGACAACCACTGCTGTCTTGATGTGAACATCATCACAGAAGCATCAAGGCTGTGCTGGAGAAAATCAGAGAGGTACAGCCTACTGATCTGTCTGAACTGCAGGTAAATGAGACACACAGGTGATTCAAGATGAGACTGTTATCTGGTAAATGAGATGACAACACCCATCTGATATTACTGATGACAAGAGTTCACACCATCTGGCAGATCTAGACCGCTTCATCACGGACCGGTCAGAAAAGAGGCTTAATGTCAAATGAAAAGGTCAGCCCATTTGACACTCGTTCATGTGGGAGGATAAGGTGCTGGTGAAGTGAGGGGAGTCTGATGTACGTCAGGGGTGGAGGAGGGGCTAGAGGGGAGGGTGGCATGTGGTAGGGCATATGAAGAGGGGATGGTGAGATGAGAAGCGAGTCCACTGGATGAGATGCTGGATGTCTAGGCTGTGGTGGCTGAGAAGATAAGCAAAGTGGTGATGGTGTTCTAGATGTGGCTCCAATAAGAAGACCTGGTTCTATCCGCCTCCGGCCAGGCACTCCTGGCTTCTTGGTGCCATCGTAAATGATGGGAGACAAGAATGGTGAGACCTTGTCAGTCCGGCCACTCACTTCACCTAAACTATCCTGCGAGCCCCTCTCATGCTCTGCTATGTCAGGACTGTCAATATGGTCGCTCGAATCAGACTCGTGCCCCGATACGGCTGTAGAATCTAGATCCTGACCCAACAAAAAGTCCTCATCATCATCTCCTCCAGCCTCTCCATCGCCAAGTTTATAACGGATGCACTTCTTCTTTCGTCTGGAAATAAGAGAAAGTAATAAAGGAATAACATGATAAATTATCCTGCCATCTTAAACGTAACATTAACTAATCTGAACACAAAGTGCTTGAACCCAGAATCTGTTCTAGACCTCAGCTCAACACAAAATTTAGAATTAAACTTAAATCCCACAAAATTATTATTACTCTTAATTCCTCTCAAACTGATGACTAAATACACTGTATGGAACAACCAGAAAGACTGGCTACTTTTCTGTTAACAATGTGTTGTGTTAGTAAAATGATAAATGCTACATCACCAGCAACTCCTTTGTTCTTATTTCATCCTTACAGAAAACAAACACTTCTCTATTTTTAAACATATTTTTATAGTTTGATTTTCATGCTGTTTATGTGCATGAAATGACAGCCATATTTATCAGTCAAGGCAATTATTTGCATGGCCCTTGTGGAACTCTGCCTCCCTAACAGCTCTCCTGTAGGCCTCTCGGTTGTAAGCAAGATGCCCTGCTGCTGATGCATCTATTTGCAGATCATCAACGGTGTCTTGCAGCCATCTTTGCCTTGGTCTTCCTCTCTTTCTTTTTCCCATTATGTATCCTTCCAAGATGGTATTCTCTAAATTCTCATGATGTTTAATATGTCCAAAATATTGTTTATACATCAGTTAAATGTACCATAAGTAAAATAAGCTAACATAATAAAATATAAACTTAGATTTCATAAGCATACATTGGCAGCAACGTAAATAGAAAATACATTCACAGCTCTTATGGAAAACATGCAGCACACAAGATTCATCTTAATGCCCAGAAGAAGAAATAAAACTTTTTAAAAAAGCACAGTAAATTTAAAGTGCTTCTACACAATCCATGGTGACAAAACTGCAGCTCAGACATACAAGCAACAATAAATATAAGGTCTGTTTCTAATTGTACATGCAGTGTGTATGTGTCTTTTTTTTCTCTACATCTACATGCAGCATGGCTTTTCTCTACTTGTACATGCAGTGTTTTTTTTTTCTTTACAACTTATATGCAGTGTTTTTTCCCTCTACACTTATATGCAGTATTTGTCTCTCTATTCTTACATGCAGTGTTTTCTTCTACAGAAGCACAGAAATGAAGAGACACGCGATATGTTAGCAGCAAGCAATATGTGGCAAACATAAATTACCCATCTCTAGCAGGTGTCTGTACTATCACTTGGATATAAGAGGATAGTACAGTATCAGGCAGATATAGTAAACTAGTGAGTATACACTATCAGACAATTATAATATGCTGGTGAGCACACACTATCTAGCAGATATAGTTAGCTGGTAAATATACACTATCAGGCAAATATAAGTTGGTACGTATACATTATCTAGAAGATATAGTAAGACTGAGCATACACTATCAGTCATACAGTAAGCTGGTGATCATACACTATCTAGAAGATATAGTAAGCTGGTGATCATACACTATCTAGAAGATATATAGTAAGCTGGTGAGCATACACTATCTAGAAGATATAGTAAGCTGGTGAGTATACACTATCTAGAAGATATAGTAAGCTGGTGAGTATACACTATCTAGAAGATATATAGTAAGCTGGTGAGTATACACTATCTAGAAGATATAGTAAGCTGGTGAGCATACACTATCTAGAAGATATAGTAAGCTAGTGAGCATGCACTATCTAGAAGATATAGTAAGCCAGTGAGCATATACTATTAACCAGATATAGTAAGCTGGTATATTATCATGTGGATACATCAGGCTAGAACACTAACATTTACATGTAACATGTATCACTTGTATCACATGTATCACTTGTATAACATCACTCAAGAAAAAAAACAATAAAACCAAAAAAAAAAAAGTTGTAATGTCAGAATATATGAGAACTGAACACACGAAGACACTGTTAAAAAAAAAAATGTTCATATGTACATATACACCAAGAGAAGTATAGCTTGACACATGAAGAAGAATTCTGTGCAAGTTTATAAAATGTGCTGAAAATAAGCCATTAGTAGCACACAAATGCAGAATTCTGACTTGTTTAAAATCCTATATGACCACGTAAGGGAACTGCAATCATAAGCCATGCTGGGGACAAAAACCACAAGTATCACTGTCTCCTTACACAGATATATCATGTATTATTCTGTCTTTGGATTCAACAACTTGCAATTTCTGAAGTCAGAAATGTAACAGGAGAAATAGTGACAATATACAATAACAACCTGTACACTTCAGGCCAGCAATATAAGAGAAACAGTAAGAAAATACAATGTTTCAGTATCATCCAAAGAAAAAGCTGTAAGCCATGCAAGCCCTGATAAAGGTCTCATGTTCTCTAGTATGTTAGCAGCTACCCTTTCACTTCAGTACTTTATCATGTACCAAAGATCACACTATCATTTACTTCAGGTTTACTACTTAGTCATTCATCAAAAACTACGGTAATTTATTCAATAATTCAAAATAACCTGAAATATAGATTAAATAAGCAAAGTTTGTCTTAAAGTAAATGTACAATCCTGCTAAGATAATGATGGTGACAAATCATACAATCACAAAAGTTGTTTTAACTTTTCATTTATAAGATTATCATTTTTTTCTGTCACATTACTCATGAAAGTAAATTTTAAATACTAAATTACATCTTACAATCTTCCTGTGCCATTAAACAGATGTCCTTAGGGCTCACATGCTAGTACCTCATCAAGGGATTTTATGCCTACTAAATTGGCCTCTCTTAGCAATGTCCTCTTTAAAGTTTCACGTAGTCAACCTCTCTTTGGCCTGTTGTATTCCACCTGATAGCTTGTTTTGGGATTCTCTGATCATTTCTTCTCATCACATGGCTTACATATGTCCATCTTCTTTTTCTGATCACCCATGAGACAGGTAATTGTTTGCTCATCTGTCTTATCTCTACATTGTTCTTGAATTCTTTCTGCTTTATACAGAGTATTTTCCTTAGGCATTTGTTTTCAAAAGAGTCTAATTTCTTGTCTATTTCTTTAGTTGTTTTCCAGCTTTCGTATGCATAAATGAGAGTGGGTATTACATTTTAATTGAATAGTCTTAACTTGGTTTTTGTGCTTATAACTTTTGAATTCCATATGTTCTCAAGATTCTTGAAGATCGATGCTGCTTTTGCAATTCTAACTCTAACTTCCTTTCTGGTGTCACTATCCTGGTCTATGTAGCTGCCAAGGTATGCAAATTGATTGGCTTCTTCAACATCTGTCCCTTCTATGTGTATTTTTCCATTTTGATTAATGCGAAGTTTCATTATTTTTGTTTTGTCCTTGTTAATTTCAAGTTCTATTTTGCTAGCCAGTGGAGACAGGCTATCTGTTTTTTCTTGCATGGAATTCACATTATTACTGATAAGAGTTAGTCATCAGCAAAATCAAGATCTTCTAGTTGGGTCCCATATACCCAATCAATACCTGTGTTACCTGTGCAGTATTTTTTCATTATGAAGTCTATTGCAATTCCAAAAAGCAAAAGAGACAATATACATCCTTGTTTCATGCTTGTTTCAATCTGGAACCATTTGCTCATCCCTTTTTCTGTTTTGACTGCACAAACATATCCATTGTAGAGGTCCTTAATGATGTTGATAATTTTAGATGGTATTCCACATAGACTTAAAATTCCCCACAAATGAATCTCTGTGTATGCTATCAAATGCCTTTTTAAAGTCTATGAAGTTCGGTATTAATGGTTTTTGCTGTTCAATATGTTCTTCAAGTACTATTCTTAGAGTAAAGATCAAGTCGAGACAGTTTCTCTCTTTTCGAAATCCTGCTTGTTCTTCTCTCATTGCAGCATCCACTATATCCTGAATTCTATTCAGAATAACTTTGCAAAATACTTTTGACACAACTAATAGTAAGGTAACTTCTCTCCAGTTGTTGCAATTGCTAAGGTTGCCTTTTTTTTTTTTTTTTTGGTTGGCATGTTAAAAAAATTTTTTTTTTTCCATTTAGATGGCACCTTTTTTTCTTTCCAAACTTTGGGACCTTTTCTTCTATCCAAACTTTGAGACCTTTGCTTCTTTCCAAATTTTGGGATCTTTTCTTCTTTCCAAACTTTGGAACCTTTCTTCTTTCCAAACATTGGGACCTTTTCTTCTTTCCAAACTTTATTAAACATTCTCTGTAGCCGGCTCATGTTGTTAACTGGTAATAGCTTTTAACATTTCACCTGTTATTTCATCTTCATCTGCAGCTTTGTTGTTAGCCATTAGGTTCACTGCTGTTTCAGTTTCATTCAATGTAATTTCATCTAGGTTGACATCTAGTTGTAGTATTAATAAGTTGGTTTCAAGGTCTATTAATTCTTTTGGGTGTTGTCAATTAAGTATTTCTTGGAAGTGTTCAGTCCATCTTTGTTTTTGATCTTTACCTATGTTAAAAGGGTGCCAGTTTTGGTAAAGATTGGTCTTTCTGTGGATGTAATAGTACCTGTTAGCCTCTTTTGTACGTTATATAAAGTTTTGCTGTCTCCCGTTTTTTGTTGCTTTCTCTGCCTCTTTTACCATATTGTCTATGTATTCTCTCTTATCTCTTCTAGCTGAACTTTTTTACTTTATTGTCTAGTTCTTTGTACGTTGCCTTTTCCAAGATATGTCTTTATGTTGAACATGACTAATTTGGCTGCTCATCTTTCATGTATGTATTTGCATGTGTTTTCTGATATCCATGCTTCTCTATTTGTTTTCTGCATTTCAGCACTTGCTTTTGCTGCTGTGATTATGGATGTTCTGTAAGAGTTCCATAATTCATCTATATTTATCAACTCTATCTCAACGAGTACTGTGAAATGATTGGCAAGTTCCAGACTGAAATTCCTGTTAGTATTTTCTTCTTGTAGGCTGTGGCTGTTTATCTTTCTGGGTATCGACTTTTTGTGTTGACTTTTCAGTTTTACTCTTATTTTTCCTATACACAGCTCGTGGTTTCTACTGACATCTGCACCTCTATATGCTGCTGGGTTTACTAATCTGGTGGTACTGGGTTCAGTCCTAGCAGTGGGATTTTTTTTTCTAGTACACATCAAAAAGGCCCAAGGGTTCAGCCAGCCTCTAAAAATGGGTACCAGGGAAATCTGGAAAGGTAAAGCGGACAGTGATACTGACCACATCACACGTTCATGTGCCGAAGGTCGTGAAAAATACGGGCCTAACACCATATTCCTCAATATGCCTTAATGGAATGGAAACGGGAATTTTACTTTTACCTTTTTTACCCCTATATGCTCTTGCATCTATCAGAAAAATTCTGAATTGCTTTCTATTACAAAAATGTCTGTATGGTTTCTAGTTCTATCATCTGGGGATATGCATGTTGTTTTATGTATCTCTTTGTGTGGAAATATTGTTCCTCCAATGACCATGCCCTCTATTAGACATATTTCAATTAATCTTTCTCCATTCTGATTTACTGAATCAGTTAATTCTGTCTTCATTTTTCAACATCCGTGTTATCTTTTCCTACCGTGGCAATGAAGACTCCCATGGCAACTAAATTATATACTGCTTATCAATTTCATTTCACGTCTATCTTAATATATTCCTGAAGTAAAAAAATGCTGTTATATTGTGAAGGTAGCCACTAAGTACTGGAACAATGGACCTTGCTATATCTGCAGTAAATGCTGTGATAATGATTCTCATACTGATATATAAAGCAAGCAGAAGATGATACTTTTTTTTTAAAGTGCAGAAGGTACCTTGACAAGTAAGAAGTTTTTCTGGTCTGTTTCGACCATTGCTTGGTCAGACTTTTCATGTAAAGACCTGAAATGTCAATATTTGAGTTATTAAGATATGGGCAAGTATCTTGTGTGGCTGACAATGATGTCCAGGGTGTAAATGACCACCTATTATTATTATTGATTTTAAGAATGTGCTAAATGCACACCTGAAGTCTATTACCTCCCAGTTTTATGTAGTTTACTCTTGTGTCCATGGCCCATATTCTTATAATTTTTTTTTAGGTGTAATGTTTCAGACATTTTTTTAAATGACTGCATGATCTGTTCAACAATGCTGGTTCCTTAGTCTTCATCTTTCTCATTTAATTGATTACAACCTCAATATCAGCAGTCACTTCAGATTATTATCTCAATAATGGCCGTAATTTCATAGACTACAACCTCAATATCAGCAGTCACTTCAGATTATTATCTCAATAATGGCCGTCATTTCATAGACTACAACCTCAATATCAGCAGTCACTTCAGACTATTATCTCAATAATGGCCGTAATTTCATAGACTACAACCTCAATATCAGCAGTCACTTCAGATTATTATCTCAATAATGGCCGTAATTTCACAGAATACTACCTTGTATCAGTAATCAAGTCACAAATTACTACCTCAGTATTAGTAGTTATTTCATAGACTACAACCTCAATATCAGCAGTCATTTCAGATTATTATCTCAATAATGGCTGTAATTTCATAGTATCAGTAATCAAGTCACAAATTACTAGCTCAGTATCAGTAGTTATTTCAGTTGGAAAAGAAGGGCCATGGATTGATGACCTGATGTGGCAGAGGATGGGGACCACTTGGAGTAGACTACATCTTCTTCCAATTCTAGACAAGGAGTGGATGAGGAGATGAATTTTTATGTTACTGACTTTATCAAGTACTTCTCAAGGTAATCCAGAGAAGAACTGCTGGTGCCAGTAGCGTAGACTTTATTCTCTTGTCACTTTCTACCCATTTTGTTTCCAATCTTTGCAAGTTTTTCTTATCTGGTTAATATAATTAAAGCAATAAACCAGAAAAATGATTTTTTTTCCCACAGTAATACAATAAGTGTCTTCAAATAAAGCATTTGCTATTTATCAAACAGTTCACATAAATGTTCATGAAAAATTCAGACAGTTACTAACAGTAGCTGACTGACCGGAGATTACATGCCAACATCCTTGACTAGATTTCCTACATCAACATCTCCTGCTGTTACAGATTACAGAACTATCTTCATTTGTATGCTCTCTGCTAACATCAGAAACAAACAAAAAAAAGTATCCACTGTCTCTTACATTAAACTTAAATTCTAGGAGAACAGCCACATGTATGCAGTTAGATTACTTGGGTTTTCTGATGGCTGAATCATCAAACAGGATGCAGTATCTTTTTGCACTCTCTAAATAACATTTTGGTGTTTACTTCCAGTCTGTGATTTTTACAACCACTCTCTGGTATCCTGATTTCAGGGAGAACAACTGGCTGCTGATCAATACGGCTGGATGTAATAATGGATGTAATGGGATTGCCAGATCACATTCTGTTTTACAATGCTGAAACACGCCGCCTGAAGTTGAGACTACATCGGAGAGAAATGGAAACATTCTCAGAATTCATTTTCTGTATGGATATAATGGGCACTTGTGTGGCACTGCAGTTGGTGCACTCATCTCTCATGTAGAGGGCAGTGGTTCAAGTCTGGGTAGACACACCCCAGTCACCCTTGCTGTAGAAATGGCTACCTGGATCCTGAAGCTGAGCAAGTAAAGGCTGCCACATCATCATTATCCTCTAGTGAGCCATAGGCACCAACATACCTCCTCTTACTGCCACTATGGCATGATAAGGCTATGCTAGTTTATTTATGAATCTAATACAGATATATCATAATAAGAGCAACAGTTATAATACATACTACATTTAAGACACCGTAATGAGATTACTGTTGCAGTAAAAAGCACAAGAATCTTCCCATAATGAAATGAGCAGTTTAAATCTAATAAGAGAGAGGAGTATCTGCCACAGACAACAAAACAATTATATTACTCATCAGTAGAGTACTCTACTCAGACAAACTGAACCTTTAAACTTCTGTCACTCTCAAGTGGGTGGATGAGTCACCTCCATGGCTTATGCCACTTTCAAGTTTCTGTATTATTTTTTTATCACCATCTAAAGCTGGACATAGCAAAACTCTATGTAATATACAGAAGAAGCCAACAGGTGCTAATACCTCCAGAGAAAGACCGGTCTTTAGCAAAACAGACAACCTATTAACATCAAGTAAAGACCAAAAGCAAAGATGGGCCGAACACTTCCAAGAAACACTTAATCGACCACACCCAAAAGAATTAATAAATCTTGAAACCGATTTATCAATCCCACAACTAAATGTCAACTTAGATGAAGTCACACTGAATGAAACTGAAACAGCGGTGAATCCAATGGCTAACAACAAAGCTGTAGGTGAAGATGAAATAACAGTCGAAATGTTAAAAGCTATTAACAATGACAACATGAGCCAACTACAGAGACTGTTTAATAAAATTTGGAAAGAAGAAAAGGTCCCTTCTAAATGGAAACGAGGAATCATTGTTAACATACCCAAAAAAGGCAACATATGTGACTGCAATAACTGGAGGGGTGTAACCTTACTATCAGTTGTGTCAAAGGTGTTTTGTAAAGTGATTCTGAATAGAATTAAGGATGTAGTGGATACTGCAATGAGAAAAGAACAGGCAGGATTTTGAAAAGGGAGAAGCTGTCTCGATCACATCTTTACTCTGAGAATAATACTTGAAGAACATACTGAACAGCAAAAATCATTAAATCTTACACTTTATAGACTTTAAAAAGGCATTTGATAGCATATACAGAGTTTCATTGTGGAGAATTTTAAGACTATATGGAATACCATCTAAAACTGTCAACATCATTAGAGATCTCTACAACAGATATGCTTGTGCAGTCAACACAGAAGAAGAAATCAGTGAATGGTTTCAGACTGAAACTGGCGTGAAACAAGGATGTGTATTATCTCGCTTGCTTTTTTGGAACCGCCATAGACTTTATAATGAAAAGTTGCTGCTGTGCAGGTAAAACCGGCATTGACTGGGTACATGGGACCCAACTGGAAGACCTTGTTTTTGCAGATGACATAACTCTTATCAGTGACAATGTGAAATCGATGCAGGAAAAAAAAAAGATTCCCTGTTTTCCTTGGCTAGCAAAATAGGTCTTGAAATTAACAAAGACAAAACAAAAATTATGAAATTTCTCATTAATCAAGAAGGAAAAATATATGTAAAAGGAACAGCTGTTGATGAAGTAAACCAGTTTGCATACCTCGGCAGCTACATAGACCAGTAAAGTAGTTAGAATTACAACTGCAAAAGCAGCACTGACCTTCAAAAAATCTTGAGAACATATGGCATTCAAAAGTTATAAGCAGAAAAACCAAGTTAAGATTATCCAATTCAAATGTGATATCCACCCTCATTTATGCATGCGAAAGCTGGAAATCAACTAAAGAAATAGACAAGAAATTAGACTCTTGAAAACAAATACCTCAGGAAAATACCTGGTATAAAGTGGAACGAATTTAAGAACAACACAGAGATAAGACAGATGAGCAATCAACAACCTGTCTCATGGGTGATCAGAAAAAGAAGATGGACATATGTAAGCCATGTGGTGAGAAGAAACAATCAGAGAACATCAAAACAAGCTACCAAGCGGAGCACAACAGGCCGAAGAAAAAGAGGTCAACCATGTGAAACTCTAAAGAGGACATTGTTAAGAGAAGCAGGTTTAGTGGGCATAACATCCCTTGATGAAGTTGAAAGACTCGGCGAGAACAGGAAAACTTGGCAAACAACCATGCGAGCCCTATGTGACGTTTAACGGCATGGGAAGGATGTAACATGTAAGAAGGCTGGATACACTAATCTAATCTTCATGTCACTTCTTCCCATGACTCATTTACATCTTGCACTGTTCTGTACTGCATGAGTACAGTAAGGAGGCCATAGTTATGGAGTTACTGTAATATTTCTGAAGCAACAGCAACTCCATAAACCAAATGAATTCTTTTCTGGTGGTAAAGTGTAAACAGAATTTATTAGTGCTACGACAGTGTCCCAGTACCAGACTGATTGATGGTTACTTCCGAAGCCCCATCTAACTCAACAGACTGATTGATGGTTACTTCCGAAGCCCCATCTAACTCAACAGACTGATTGATGGTTACTTCCGAAGCCCCATCTAACTCAACAGACTGATTGATGGTTACTTCCGAAGCCCCATCTAACTCAACAGACTGATTGATGGTTACTTCCGAAGCCCCATCTAACTCAACAGACTGATTGATGGTTACTTCCGAAGCCCCATCTAACTCAACAGACTGATTGATGGTTACTTCCGAAGCCCCATCTAACTCAACAGACTGATTGATGGTTACTTCCGAAGCCCCATCTAACTCAACAGACTGATTGATGGTTACTTCCGAAGCCCCATCTAACACAACAGACTGATTGATGGTTACTTCCGAAGCCCCATCTAACTCAACAGACTGATAAAACTGACATCATATCCCGCCGCTGACTGACTATTTTTGCTCCGTGCTTCTAAAACAAAGGATACCATAAAAGAAAAGGTTATAATGCAGAAAAACATCTCTGCCTACTATTTTATGATCTGGAGTTTATCATAACTGCATGAGCAGATGGTTTCTGATGCCCCATACTCAATCTGAATCCAGATTCTGGGTAAAGTGCTAAATCAGATGGTGCTACACAGCAATGATTATAAACTGTTTTACAGCAAGAATTCTAACAGCTGTGAGCAGGGAGTAAAAAGACTCCTGATCTTACTACTGAAATCTATTTTCCTACATGGGTTTCTTTTCTTTTTTTTTTAAAACCTTTGTTAAATTCTTTGGTTCTTAGCTTTTAATAAAGGACACTAATAATTGGACAAAATGAGATTCTTTTTAGCCTGTAACATCAGAACAGAGGAAGACACTAAAAGGCAAGTCAAGATCAGAACAACAGTGTGGATCAATAGTAAATATTTTTTTCTCATACAAATATCACATACGTTTTAAGCCCACGGCAAACAGGATGCCCAACAGCGGCAGCAGATAAAATGAAGTTGATTAAAACACAGAATTCTGCCATATAATATGCCATTAATTCTGTCCAAGGCAGGAACATCTCCCTCAGCTGCTTCATGTGAATGGGCATCATTACCTGACAAAATATGCTTCAGGCATCTCTTAATGGAGCTACCACAGCAACGTGATACCAATAAAAGCTGATTTTAATGTCTATGGTTATGTCACCAATATAAAAGATGACATATTTTTCTCAGACACTATTCTGTCTCCTGACTGCATATTTTGTTAACAATGCTGACACTGTGTCTAGAGAAGAGATGTAAGAATCTACTAAGCAAGGTTTCAAAGAAGAAAATTCAGTTATAAAAACAAACCTGCAGGGTTTGCACCATCTCGACTGCTGCTCCATGCCATACCGGCCTCGACACTTCTTCTCATTGGGACACTCACCTACACAAACAAAACTCACTTCAATCATATGTACGGATATCCTAAATAGATGCACATGGTGCTTTCTTCATCATTCATATATATTAAATCATTGCATTTTGTGTGTCTGGAAAAGTTTGCAAAGAAAAAATAATAGGAATAGAAGTACTTATATATCACTTAGGTCGTTTCAACAGTCTCACACACTCCCAGTATGCTGTTGACCCGTTCTGTTTACAAACAAATCTTACTCTTGTTAATCAGTAACAAACCCTTACTCCTCTCTCAAAATCTGTTTTTCCTAGGGCTAGCAACACTTACTTGTGTGGGGCCAGTAATCACTCCAGTTACTGATAATTGTGGATGACAATGCAAAACTAGATATTCCTTTAGTTAATTAGGAAGGGCCATCATTTATGCACATTTACATCCTCAAGAAGACACTCCTAGCAGTCCTCTCTTCCAATCAATGCAGGAGTTCATCTTGGCCCTTTCTCAGTTGGTGGATCAAACTGCTTTTCCAATGGCATAGCTAGGTCTCACATCTCTCAATTTCAACAGTGTGTACCCTGCTGTTTTTGTGCTATATGCTAGATATCCCTACAGAATATCTTCTGGGATGTATATCTGTCTTGCATATGTAGACAAGGGTGTCTGATATGGCAACTGTTTTGAACAGATCATACAGAAAGGCTTTGTGAATTACCACAAGGACACTGACAATAGCCTAGCTGAACTGTAAGAATATATACACTAGGAAAAAAGTAGGAACAGCTTTATTACTTAATGAGTGTACTTGTTCAGTAATAAAGCTGCTCTTACTTTTTTCATATTTTGGTATCACAGCTTTACTGCAGTGGCTCCATGTATAGCTATACACTCATACACTAATTACTGTGTGTAAGAACTAGAAGAATTTTATTTCTATAGCTAAAAGAATCCCTGTTCCCATGCCATTAAGGCATATCAGAGATACAGTGTTGGGCCTGTGTTTCCAAGACCATCAGCACATGAAAGTCTGATGTGGTCAGTATCACGCCTGGCTGCATTTAATTTCCCAGGTTTCTATGATACCCAGTCTTACAGGCTGGGTGGACCTCAGGGCCTTTTTTCGTGCGGTGGTACCAGAAAAAATCCTCACTGCTGGGACTTGAACCTATTACCAACAGGTTAGTAAACTGAGTGCCCAACCACTTGGCCAACCAGGCTTCCATATGCATATTTACATAACATTAAATGATAATGAAGACTCCACTGTTCATGCTGCTGTCAAACTTTCTTCTGTTGTCTTTCTATCTTTCTATACTGTTAAAAAATCGGAACGCAACAAATACGATGTTGCAATTTAAATTGAAGTTTGCTGATCAGACAAGGGCAAATTGCCTGAAACGTTCAATTGGACATCAACTTCACGTGCTGACCTAAACTGTACTCAGCAGATGATTCATAAGGACAGAAAAGCAACACTAGTCAAAACAGCATTTTTGACAATAACTCATGACAGGTTCACGAGAATCCCGTGAAACTTACTGAACACAAAACTCACTGACCACGTTATTGAATGCCTATAAAAGATTGGTGCTCCTTGAATCACTTCATTTGAAAATTCAATGAGCAAGTATGGTTCATCTCACTACATAACAATGACTCATCATCACTGGACATTTATAAGACTGGACAATCACAAAGTGTAGTGGCCAGGCAATTTAATGTGGTCAGAAGCACCAGTAGTCGCCTTTGGAGATGATTTCAAGAAACTGGCTCAGTTGCAGACCGGCCGCACAGTGGAAGACCCATAGTCACAACTCCTGCCAAAGACCGCTTCATACAGCTGCGTCACCTCAGGAGTCGATTTGCATCTGTATCCTCAACAGTCCAGTCAATGACAGCAGCTCGTCGAATTTCAGATCAAATGGTCAGGAACTGGCTGCATGACACTGGTCTTCGGGCTAGAAAACCCCACAGAGATCCTGTTCTTACAGACCAGCGTCGCCAGAATCAACTACAGTGGACAAACCAGATTGTCAATGGACTATTGTGAATGATTGGAGAAGAGTTTGTTTTAGTGATGAATCATTCTTTCTGCTCCAGCGACGATAGACGGAGAAGAGTTTACTGCAGAGTCCATAAGCTATGCCCAGAACTACGTGGATGAGGCTCCTCCACATGATGGTGGAGGTGTACTGGTGTGGGGGAATGATAAACTTCAAGGGAAATTGAAGGACGTCTTGAAATTCTTCATCCTTACACTTCTGGCTGCACTAGGGTCGATTTTTCAGCAGGATAATGCTCAACCATGTGGCACAACTCGCCACCCAGTTCCTCACTGACAACAACGTCCAGACCATTCCGTGGCCATCCATGTCACCAGACATGAACTCAATAGAATACTTATGGGATGAATTCAACAGACAAGTCCGCCAGTGAGACGTGGCGCCAACCAATCTCCCACAGTTGTCTCTTGCACTGTAGAAAGAGTGGGCAGCCATCCCACAACAACAGATCCAACAGCTAATCGGATCCATGTCAAGGAGATGTTATTCCCTGATACAGGCCAGAGAAGGTCATACACCTTACTGAAACGGAGGCTACAATCACAAAGAATAAACGTCCAGACCAAAAACATCATTTCATTGTTAAAGTGTTAAAAGTTTCTTCATGCCAAGATTGAAACGTTAATTCTGTAAAATAAAATTTTGATACATGTTTGAAATTTGGTGTCCATTACGACTACAATAGTGTTGCGTTTCTTTGTTTGGACAGTATAAACTTCAAAGAAGAGCACTGATATCAGCACAAGCATTTTTTGTGCATGCTACCCTACTTCCAGCTTAGGGACAATGTACAATGTGACATACAGAATCTTGGTTTGTATTTGAAATTCTGAAATTAAAAGGAAAAGAAACTGTTCATATATTCAGACTTCTCATCCTAACAAACTAAAGGAATGCCTAGTTTTGCTTCATCAACCACAACTATTAGTAACTGGAGAGACAACTGGACTCACACAGGTATGGAATGGTGTTGCAGCACTAGGAAGTTCTACAAGGATTTTCTGTCATTTACCTAGCAATGTTATGTTCCTTTTAAATTGTGTTTGTTCCTTACGTGGAACCAGAGAAATTAAATGAACTAAAGTCTGCAGATGACGAAAGCTTAATACACCAAACAGACGAAGAACTGCAAAATCACATCAGCAGTCTTGACAGCAGATAATACAATATGAAAATAAATACTGAGAAAACAGAAACAATGGTGATATGAAGAACCCACAGAACAGCAAACTCAAGCAGGTTACTGAATTCACATGTCAGGGAAGCATGGAAAAATAGAGTAATCAAATGTAGACTTCACAAAGGGAAGCAATATTACCTATCAACCTGCACCAATCCTACAATATCCAAATATCTTGATGGACACCAAAAACCAACTCTTTCAGACAATATTCACCTCGATTTTGTGCTATCAAAGCCAAACATGGACAGTCCAGCAAATACCATGACAGAAAGATAACATCACGTGAGATGAAATGCTTAAGAAAACAAGTGTGATATGAAATAATCCAGCATATGGTGAGATCAACATCTGTCAAGGACTACATGGAAAAATCAGAGAACTAAGTGGTTCGGGCACTTGATATGCATGAATTCAGAACAACCAGCGGCATGCACATACAACTCTGAAACATCTGGATACAGGGTGTGAGGATGACCAAAGAAAAAGTGGACAGATGAGGTGAAAGACACATTGAGGAAACAGCATGACAGCTAGCCAGGCCTCTCACCTTCCTCTCTACCAATGTCTGAAATTACCTGCAATGCTAATGGCATAAGCTAATGATGAGAAGAAGATGCATTTGTTACTTCGCAAACCCACTTACAGGAGTGAATTAAGTTACAAGAGCTCATTTATAAATCTTTGATTTTATAAGTGCAGTGACCAGTTCTGAACTTACTGAACTTCATAAATGGTATGTCAGTCAGAAAGTAATTTGCATGTCCCTTGTGGTACTTTGCCTTCCTAACATCTCTCCTGTAGGCCTCTCGGTTGTAAGCAATATGCACTTCTGCTGATGAGTTAATTCAATGATGTCTTGCAGCCATCTCTGCCTTGGTTTCTTTTTCCCATTATGTACCCTTCTAAGACTGTCTTCTCTAGATTATGATGTTTAATATGTCCACAATATTTAAGTTTTCTGTCTAATCTTCCTTACTAGCCAACCTTCTTCAATATTAAGTTATTGTAGTATGGATATTTTTGATCTTTTTTTTTGTGTCCATATTTCAAGGACTCTTTAGTAGAATTTACAATCAAAGGCATTTCTGTGTTTCTCAGCTGTTTTGTTAAGTGTCCAGGTTTCACAGGCATATTTTTCAATGGGAAAAATGCATGCCCTTAAAAATCTGATCTTTGTAGATCTGTCTGTTCTTCTTCTCAGCTTCTTTAGTAGTTTTATTTTTTGAAGAGTGATAGATGTCCTTTTTAATATCCCCCATTGTATCTCTATTATTAGTTAGTAATGATCCAAGATATTGAAAACTCTCCATCTTTTCCAATTTTTCTTCACTGATACATATTTCAGCTGCCTTATTTTTTTTGCCGGACGTCATCAAGAAATGGTATGAGAATAAATAAATTTACAGAAAGCTAATGTCAACGTAAGTGAAATATCTAGATGTAACTTATTTAATCCAAACTCACCTGTCTTGTTTTCTGAGTCACCACAAAAGCTTCCATGAGACCCATTTCCCCCCATCATACTGATCCCACTCATGGAGCTTATTCCAGACCCGCCGATACCCGCTCCACCGACGCTGCTTCCACCGCCTCCACTCTGACCATCCTTTTTCCGCTTCTTTTTCTTCTGGTGTGCTGCATAGTTGTCCCTGGCACTCCAGCCAGGGTAGAGCTGCAGGTGAAGCTCCTTCTCTTTCCTAGCCATCTCGTAGTACTTTGCCTGCTCTGACCTGTCTAAAGCATGCCACTGAAAATTGAAAACAATTTCTTTCTTGTTTCCAAAATATACGTCTTCGGTATAAAAAATTATTGTGATCAGATATCATAAGCTGATGCAACTGCCAGTAAACTACAATATGGTGAAAATGATGGTCTTTATGCTACAGTAATGTGCTAATGATACTGCATTTATGCTACAATAATGTGCTAATGATACTGTCTTTATGCTACAATAATGTGCTAATGATACTGTCTTTATGCTACAATAACGTGCTAATGACACAGTTTAATAATTCAAAGACCGTAACTAGTTGACAACATTTCCTGTTACTACTCTTGCAAGCGTGTCTTAGTAGCAAATATCTGTGATGAAATAAAGCACCAAGTCAGGTCACAAGTGGGCAGTTCTAGCCTTCTTTAAACTCCTGGAATTACCCAGCATGCATTTTTCTCACTGGGATTTCTACAAATCACACTGAACACACACTGGGGAATTGCTTATCTCAGGTGGCTACAGCAACACACGAGTCTGTGTCCAGAAGTAATGCCGACAGTGGCCAGTTGTCACTCACTGAACCTATGTTCTCTAACATAATTATCTCTGTTCTCTGGCCTCAGCCACAGCTTGCTGCAACAATTTATGTTGCTTTCTCTTATACTGTGGGAAGAAACTTTCAACAAGCTGGCCGTGGGAATAACCCTGCAATATTAAACTGGACACGTGAGCAGCTTCGTCTGTCTTGCAACCAGACACTTCCATGTCATACATGCAGGCTTTGCTACAATACTAAAATATACCTGGACGTGCTACAATACTACAGAAATAACTGGATATGTGCTACAGTACTATATATATATACCTGGACATGGTAATAATCATTGTTCTATATACAATACAGTGGAGAAATGGACAATTTGTAGAAACATTACAACAATATTCACGAGAGAAAAAAAAAACATGACAAAGGATTACAAAGCTCTGTTTGTTCATAGATTGATTATCCTTGAGCATGCTTACCAGCACAATTATAAATTATTTCCCCCTTTCTCTTGTGGTCATAAAATTTTTTTAAATGTTCTCACGAACCACTTTCTGTGGGAGGTTGTTGAGAAAGCTTATAATGGATGCTTATAAAATGACTGCTAAAACCAAAATCAACAAGTTTCATCCAAACAACAGCTCTCTGAGTGCTGAACATGGATAGACTTTGAAACATTTTTTTTTTTATAATTTAAAAAAAAAAACCTGCTTCTCTGCATGGAGCGGACAAAAAAAAAGTGTTGACTGCGGTTTTGTTACTCACCCTCCGGCCAAGGATCTGGTTTATAGCCGCCGACTCCTTCAAGGTGCACTCAGAGATAACTTTGGGTCTCATTTCTTTCATAAACAACATAAAGGCATTTAAGGGTTTCTTTACATAAGGCTTTTTTCGTGTGTCATCGCCTGTCCCGCTGCCATGATGCGAGGACTTACAACTAGAGTTTTCGTCACCATGAGACGAGTTTAGCTGCCTGTAAAAAGGACCAAACAGAAAAAAAAAAAAAGGGAAGTCGATCACTACATACTCAAAGATAATCAAAATTTCTGACAGAGTTTGTCACATCCCTATCAGCCTAGCTCATGATATCTGCTACCTTACACCTGGCAAGGGTGGCTGAGTTGTAGGACAGGTACACTGACATGTTGGCCGAAGATGACTTACCCTCCGGCCCAGAATTTGGTTGATGGCCGAGGATTCCCTAAGCGTGCACTCGGCAATGACCTTTGGCCTCTGCTCTTTCATAAATAACATAAATGCGTTTAAAGGTTTCTTTATATGATTTTTTTTCTTCTGTGGGGGCTCTGTTGAGTGGCCGGGGGCATTACTGGAAAGAAACAAGGGGACATAAATGAAGAAACCAAAGCAAGAGTTAATCTGCAAATATCATCATGCAACTTAGATCATGGGAAACTCTTGCACAGGGTCTTGGTGGCACTTCTCTGCTAAAGATGTAGTTGCAGGCTGTTTGCTTCAAAATTCTAATTTGTTTCAAGATTCTGTTTCACATGCCAGATGATAATTTAACATCAAGAAGAAAAAGTGCAGGAAAAAAAAAAAAACTCCTTGGCCTTTGGGAACTGTGAATCTGGGAGCTATACCTTCTGAGTAAGAGTTTAAATAGCTGAAGCAATTATTTGTGGGAGTATGACCTGCACTCTTTGAAAGGCTACAGAGCATTTCCTTTTAGTTCTTCTCTCTGTACATGAAACTTTCTTGCCAAATGCTGGATACAAAAATATCTTTTATGTCATGAAAGAATTTTCTTGCTATGTACTGGATAGTTTAACAGCTTTATTCCATGAAAGAAAGTTACCTGCCAAGTACAGTACTGTGTCAATTTATCTTTTATGTCATGAAAAAACGTTTCCTGCCAAATACTGTGTCAATTTAATATTTTTCATGAAGGAAAGTTTACTGCCAAAAAACTGTATCAATCTAATATTGCTCATGAAGGAAGTTTCTTTTCAGAAAACTAGATCCATTTAATATCTTTCTTGAAAGAAAATTTCTTACCAAAAACTGTATCAAACTATTAATATCAAGCTTTCACAAACCCTAAACAACAAAAGTAAACAGATTTTGAAATGATTTTTTTTTTCTGTCACTCATTAATTATCACCAGGATAAATTAAAGATAACAAACACTGGCCAACACATCTGGGTGCCTCAAATGTTAGACCTGTTTCTGGGTATATTTGACCTGCTGATTGCAAAAAATGGCACAGCTTTCCCCCCTATCAGCTCTAGTTTTTGACATACAGAACATATAGCATATACCACTCTTCACTCTGCTCGCCCATAACAAATCAGGATAGTTTAATGTAGTGTTTAAATTGATATCTTTTAAGTAGGAAGGAAACATATTAAAAATTACAAGAAAAGTGTCCTACATAAAAAAATCTACTTATTTCATACCAAAAGCACAAGTTTATGATACAAAGTTTCTACTCATTTGACATACAAGAAGTTCTTTTTGTAAGACTTCTAAGTGCGGGATCTGCCGCATAAGATTCCAATAATAGTCTGCCATCGTGTGTGCATCCCATCATCCTTGGTATCTGACTTCCATTGTTTTTATCTCTTGGTGAAATCTTTCACCATGCTCTTCGCTTAAGTCACCAAGGTTCTCTGGAAAGCGGTCTAAGTGAATGTGCAGATAATGGATTTAACACTCATGTTACAGCCAAGCCTGTTGAAATGAAAAAACATATCCTCTACTAACTGTGTGTAGTTGTCTGCAATCTTGTCACCAGGAAAGCTTTTCACAACAAGAACAAATGATGACCAGGCACATGATCCAATTTCATTCACTGATGCTGTGAAATGTGGCTCATTTATAAGTTGTCTGATCATAGAACATTTCTGCCTTCAGTTTTTCCGTGGTAAGTCCAGGTAACTTGTGCACTATGTATTCAATGCACGGACGAACCGTCTTTATTCAGAGCTTTTACAAATTGTTTCATCAGATCTAGCTTTATAAGTCGTGGTGGCAGTATGATTCTATTTTTATATGTAGTGGTGGCAGTATGATTCTATCTTTATATGTAGTGGTGGCAGTATGATTCTATCTTTATATGTAGTGGTGGCAGTATGATTCTATCTTTATATGTAGTGGTGGCAGTATGATTCTATCTTTATATGTAGTGGTGGCAGTATGATTCTATCTTTATATGTAGTGGTGGCAGTATGATTCTATCTTTACATGTGGTGGTGGCAGTATGATTCTATCTTTATATGTGGTGGTGGCAGTATGATTCTATCTTTATATGTAGTGGTGGCATATGATTCTATCTCATGCTACCAAAGGTTCACTGATTATATTTTGTCCTCCAGTCACCATATATTCCCGCAGAGGCCAATCTTTTCTTGCCCAGTGTTTGTGTTTGGCTCTATTATCCCAAAGACATAAAAAGCAAGTATACTTTGTGTAGCCATATTGTTGACCAAGAAGAAAATTAACCATCTTCAAGTTTACACAATCACCCATTGATGTTCTTGGTAATTTATCTTTTCCAAGACCAAAGAGATGGCCTTGTACTCTTCTATCATCCTGGTGGAATGACCAATTGGAATAGAACCACATCTGTTGCTGTTATTTAAAGAACACATTTCAGACTGTTTTGAAGTGTTGATGAAAAGATGCCACTCACTTGGGTTATATTCTGAAGGACCAGTTTTCTTCACAAAGTTTTTGATATTGCAGATTACTAAGTTGTTGTCTTCGGTAAAGAATTGCACCAAATCCTTTTCTCTCCTTCGATAAAATGTAATTTTCATTCCAGGCTGAAGTATATTCTTTTCCTTTAGTCTGGGGGCAAACAATTCAGAAGACTCCTTGTAAAGATTTTTAAGTCCCTGATCAGATCACTCAATTCATTCTGATCAAATTGATCACTGTGTGAAGTTGTTTGGAATTCACTGTCACTGCCCCCACTTTCTTTACCTTGTGCGATATCAGACATGCAAGACTCATCCTCTGAGAGCTGTGGTAGTTCAAGGAAAGGTGGAACAGGTACAAGATCTGAGGTTGGAACAGGTCTCCTGGCTGAAGGTAGATCAGGGTAAGACCACTTGTCACGATTATTTCGATTAATGCTATGATATTAACAATACAAAAATAAAAGTCATGGAAGTGGTTTTTCTGTTCCCTCCACAACATTGGTACTCCATATGTCAGGCAGCTTCTCTTTCCATTTGTCACTGGCGCATATACTTCGTACAAGTTCTTCATACAATATGAGGAGCCCTTGGCTTATGTTTATCTCCAAGCTTGACACCAAAATAACCTACATATTCTCTTTTTTACAAACTCAGAAATAGGCTTCCTACTTGCTTTCAGTGTGTACCCCTCACAAATATAGCAGAATATGTCAAGATGATTCAAGCAGCTCCGTCTTGAAGTAGTCATAACCACTATGGTGTTCGATTTGCAAAAAGGAAATGGGAATGAGTGGGAACATACACACACCTCCTATATAACCATAACTATTAAACAGCACAACTGTTTTAAAGAGATCAGGTTGAGAAACAAATTTATGTAGTCTATGAAAACTGTCATTTACCATTTTAATTTTTTGCATATAATTATGTAATAAAACAGAACAAAAGTGATTTTGTCATTTGTGCAATACATTTTTATGTCAGTGTGCGGTAGGAGAGGAAGTAAACGAATACTGTAGTTGTGAAAGAAAGGTCACTGCACACAAAACAAACGTGGGTAAATTAAAAACATAAACTTCACATTCATAAAAGACAGCTCGTTTTGACATCTCAATTTTGCAGAAGAGATTTGTTAAAGGTCGGAATAAAATTTTATAAATTCAACCATACCTAAGAAACTAGAGCTGATGCGGTCTATCCAGTGCAATTTTCTAAATCAGCGCCCCAGATAACCCCTGGAACAGGACTAAAAACCAAGGCAGCAAGAAAAAGATGTTTTTGTTGGGCTGTGTAATCAATAGAAGCTTTAAGTTTGGCAATGGAGCAGCATTTATCCACAAACTAAAAGCTCCAATGATCTGCTATGAAATAATCATCAAAATATACTGAAAAAAAATAAAAAGGACAGCGTACTCCTGGATAAACAAGCACATCCCTTGTCTGTTTATGGCAATGTTCAGATGGTCTTTTACTTGAATGTTCCCACTCCTGAACTGTTTGTTCATTCTCATCAGTGGAAACAAAACTGGTAAATATGGTTCACATCAGACTACAGTTACATTCTGAACACACAAGAAGCTAACAGTGAATACATTCTCTGCCCACAGCAGGTATACAATATGAGCTGAGAGAATGACACAATGTGAAGCAGGTGGTACAGTATCACATACTCTCACAAATCTATGCTCTGTTTGTTTAACAGAGCTGTCCTATCAGTTTTATTTGCTGATCATCACAGCTTCTCAAGCTAGGGCTACAACATCTCATGATTTCTCATGATCTCTCAATGAAACTTGACTCTAATGGTGACAATAAACACAATGCATCAATATTGGCAGTCAGGATGAGCTGTTCTTTAACTTGACAATGTATTTGTGCAACCTGAGCAGCACATCCTCTCAGCATTACGCCCCTTCCCTCATGCAGTGATTCTATATCCCAGCTTTTGGAAACTGGTCACTTCTCAGATGTCTGTACTATTCTGCTGATGTATGTTGCTCATAAATACAAATCAAAAAGAGAGTATACAGCTGCAAGGAAAAAAAAAGAACCAAATGCCAGGAGAAAATACAGGACTTACCTGTGAGTTTCTGACAAAAGCTGTGGAGACATGAGCTCAGATTTGGGCCCTGCCCCGAGTGAGGCAGGGTGTGGAATGCCTGGGTGGCCAAGACCAGGGTGGGACAGGAGCCCTGGCGGCCCGTAACGAGATAAGGATGACAATGATGGCGGGAAAGAGCCCGCGAAGGCACCTGAGGTGAGGGGGTAGCCTGGCCTGTGCCTGAAACAATCAAAGATTTTGTGCATTTTAGCGAAGATTTTCATACTTAAATACAGGTCAAATCAATCATATACACACACACACTCTCTCTCTTACTACACATGTACACAAATAAGAGCTCTCTCTCTCTCTCTTACTACACATGTACATAAATAAGAGCTCTCTCTCTCTCTCTTACTACACATGTACACAAATAAGAGCTCTCCCTCTCTCTCTTACTACACATGTACACAAATAAGAGCTCTCCCTCTCTCTCTTACTACACATGTACACAAATAAGAGCTCTCCCTCTCTCTCTTACTACACATGTACACAAATAAGACCTCTCTCTCTCTCTCTTACTACACATGTACACAAATAAGACCTCTCTCTCTCTCTTACTACATATGTACACAAATAAGAGCTCTCCCTCTCTCTCTTACTACACATGTACACAAATAAGACCTCTCTCTCTCTCTCTTACTACACATGTACACAAATAAGAGCTCTCCCTCTCTCTTACTACACATGTACACAAATAAGACCTCTCTCTCTCTCTTACTACACATGTACACAAATAAGACCTCTCTCTCTCTCTTACTACACATGTACACAAATAAGACCTCTCTCTCTCTCTTACTACACATGTACACAAATAAGACCTCTCTCTCTCTCTCTTACTACACATGTACACAAATAAGACCTCTCTCTCTCTTTCTTACTACACACATACACAAATAAGAACAATGTTAGAACATGAGGAGAATGAACAAACTATCAAACTAATAATGCAGTTTAGCAACATAATTGTAGAAACATCTTGCTAATCAATGCAACCACCCTAGTTCTGTTTGAATGAATCTGTTGTGGCACAGTCTCTATGATGTTTTTTTAGATGAGACACTTACAGAGTTTCTTTTAATCAACATTTAAAACAGATTTGGCCGTGTGCGTCAGCCAAACTAGGGGAAAAACTACAGCCTTGCCATTTGCAAAGTCAGGAAATGTAAATAATGTTTGCCCTTGGAAAATGTTTACTGTAGACTTGTTCTTTGTTTGGAAATGTGATTTGCTGTCTGCGCTTCCAAGCCTCACATCTGCTGCTGTCTTAAAAGTTGTGGCATAACCTGTTCCATTTTGGTTCGGCCTCCGTCCTCCCTTGCCCCCCCCCCCCCCCCCCCCTCGCACGAATCAATGCTCTGCAGCCGCACTAGCTTTGGCTGCTGTTGCCATTTGTGGCCGCGGCAAGTAAGCCTGCTTATGGTGTCAATGTCTTTGATGGCATTTCCCATATTAGATCTTCTATGGCATTTGTAGCTGTTCTATTGTAAAAATCAGGCTACATGCCATGAAACCCATATCTCAGTATTCCAATATTAGGAGCTCAGTGGCGTTTGCTGCTGATTTACTGCCGTACAAGTGTATATCATTAAACTCCTATCTCGGGATTGCAAATAATTATATTTTTTCATGAATAATAAATGCCAGATAGTTTCCATGGCATGTTCACTTCTGAACAGGTATTCTCGGCCAGCACAAACTAGGCACACGCCCTCTTTTCTTTAATAAAAAAAAAAAAAACTGGGGAAGAGTCTAAATGAAAGTTTCCGCGGATGTGGCACTCTTCAAGTCATACATGAGGCAATCACCATAAAGTAAACTTCATCACAAACAAAACGCACACATACACATTCCTCTGGCTACAGGGTCAGAGATTTGAGAGAGAGGGGAACAAGCCAACAATATAAGCCGCAGGAAAACGGTCTTAACAACACCCAGCAAACATAATAAAGCCGTGTTTCCAGACGATATGGCTGACATATTTATCCCCGCTTCGGATTAACGATCTACTTGAGAGCAATTAAACAAAGCAGAGGATTGGATAAACGAAGTCAAGGAGCCAGGCACATAAATGTGTCATCTCTGACAGATTCCATGCTATAATTACGGACAGGGCTGAGCTATTAAAGACAGGTATTCTTCCAGGGATTGTAGCTTGCTTTTTTTTTTTTTAAAGATGTTCTCCCCTCACACCGCGCTCGGCCCCTTCCCCGATTATTTGGAGTGAAAACTGGAAGGAAGTGAAGTGGAGACGGCGGCTGTTTGCCTCTCTTTTACCAGTGGCATAAGTGAGATGAAACTATTATAAAGTGACACTTGCAGATTATGCGCTTGACCGGTTACTGGATGCTGATGGTGTTGCTGGGGGGGGGGGGGGCGGCTTTCCTGTCTGAGGTAGGGGTTCAGTGCTATGAGCTGGTTAGGAAAGTAGGGTGGGACTTGAAGTACGGTGGGCGGAGTCAGAACGCAGGCTGCGGAAACTGGTAAAGCTAAAACAAAAGTAAGTTTGTTGCCCAAACTGCTCACATCTTGGCAAGCGACCTCAGCAAACGGTTGTGTGTGAATGCAGAGTGTGAAATTCCCCGTTAACGACAGACTGCTACAGCAAATGGTTAGGAGAGTCGATACATCATCTTGTCTGCATTAGGAAAGTAGGACGCGTATTCTGTGGAGATTTGAGCTGTACATCTGTAAGCGATCTCGTCTCAGTTAGTCCAGGTTTCTGTTGCGCATGTGTGTGTGTGTGTGTGTGTGTGTGGAAAGATGGTGGTCTGTGCTGGGGTTACCATATCTGAAGTCCACGACATTTCTACCATGCTGTATACTTGTGGGTGTTCCTAATGTCCGGAGTTCGATCCATCTGACCACATCTACAACTGCCCATACCTTACGTGGGATAAACAGAAAAAAAAAGCCGATCACTAAATACTCCTCATGGTAAACAAGCTATTGTGCCACCAGGGCTCCGGAGTAGGAAAGCTAAACCTCCCTCCTGTCAACTCTGGCAGACTGTAAGCTTCTATACTCCAGCTCCGACTATGTCTAAAATGCTCCACGTTTATGTGCGACACTACGCCCCGACTAACAGGCCTCAGTGTGGAGGATCTGAATAAGAAGCGTGTTTTTTTTTTAAACGAAGTAGAAATGACAGTAGCCCAGTTCCCCAGTTACAAACCTATGCCAACAACAATTTTACTGAAGCATCAGCTGTCAAAGCTTTAAGTTCGCACTTACAGCGAAAACAACAAAAACAATCAACGAAAAAACAGATTTCTAAAACATAAATTTACATTTACTAGCACATCGTATGAAAATAAAAGTGATTTACATTAATTATTAATTTCATAATTTATATATCCTTTCCGACTCGAGAAAAGTACCATAATGATGGAACTGAGTTGTAAGTGATATTATTGTTTCCTTTCTTACATGAACATATGCGAGCACGCCTGGAGATAATTCAGCCTTCCTCACCAGGCAGACAGAGATACTCGAAATTTCTGAGGGCATATGACTTTCTTAAAAGTTTACTTTATAAATTAACCATCACGAAGACCTAACTACAGTGAAGGCGCACCCACGTACAATGGAAAAACCGCACAGAAAGTACAGACACAATGGATTCTATCAACTTAAAAAAAAAGGTTAACGTGTTGTGGGAATTTTCGGAACTGACTGACAAATGATAACTGACAGATTTAATGAAAGTAAAAAGGCAATGCCAGAATGCCTGCGACACTGCTAACACTAGGGGCATTTGGGGCAGGACAGAGAAAATATATTCTGACATTTGCCTCCTCTCACGACACATCAATATATTATACACTTCTGAACAAATGTCAAGTCGCCGAGTTTCCAAGCAATTCCTGTACCACTCACTGCTGACATCTCTAGATCAAAGCTCTTGACGCCGATATGCTTCTCAACATTCAAACGTTTTTTGTTTATTTTTTTAACATGCACTTATAAAAGCCACTACCTCAACTACATGACGAAAGTGGGCGTGGCCTGAGATTCATGTACGGGGCGTGTCACCATTGTTTGATTGCTTGCCAGAGTTAGGGTACGCTGGGCTGAGTCAGTCTAAACATGGAAAGTGTGAAAGAAGGCCGTGAATACTGTGACCTGATCGAAGAAAACCGAGTGACATGAGGTGGCGAAGTGATCAAGAGGATCTCGGCAGATTGGGCCAGCCTGGAAGAAGTGGACGCCTGCTGACACTTATACTGCTATCATTACTAGTGGGCTATAACCAGAAGATTTGTGCGCCTTGTTGGAGGCAAATACTCCCTACATGAATGACAGAATGAGAGAGAGAGAGAGAGAGAGAGAGAGGAGAGAGAGAGCGAGAGAGAGAGAGAGAGATGAAATCCTCACAGTGTCAACACAATGTGACAAACATGCAGACACAAAAAAACAAATAACCTCCATTCCGCTAATGTACTTTCTAATAAAGCATCAGTTATTACAGATCACACACACACACACACACAGAGAGAGAGAGAGAGAGAGAGAGAGAGAGAGAGAGAGAGAGAGAGGTGTGCAGACCAAAAGAATGAACAAAATTTATCTTCAAAGTTGAAAGAATTGGGCATCCACGTCCATCTGACATTCTGTCTTCGTCTCTAAACTTTCATTCACACCCAGCCATTCAATATGAATTCAGTACTAACACTACAAATATACAAAAAGCAATACTAAATATGAACTGACAACCCAAGCACATACTCAGCAACATATGCAAGTTATTTCACATTCTCATTCGGTAACCACAGCCAAACTGATAAAGAAATCGCGCACGGGAAATTATTTCAGCTACTTTCTAAGTATGGGCCCAACAAAGTAACCTACTATGGCTGAGTGGCACGGAAAAGGGGATACTGGCCTTTTTACAGTGACTTTCTAAGTGTACACTGATTGCTGATTAAGTCGAGTTATAATGGAAGTAGATCCCGTATGGCGGCACGGACGAAGGTACTTTATCTTGACTAGGTCCGTGCCACATTCTGCCCTTTCCTCATTTCATTTCCAATCAATTTTCAACATTTAGTTCAGTAATACGCGGAGTGTGAGAATCATTTTAAATGAGCCGACACTAACTCCCTCCTCTCCTCTCCACCCACCCACCCATGCACCATCTAATTCAAACATTCAACGGGATATAATAAACACTAAATAGCCGCCATGTAATTAAGATAATATTTATATACCTGGGGTACAGTGATATTATACAAGATAATACACCGGAATAAAATTATTGCCGGCACTGTGTACACTTACTGTACTTATTAGACAGACTAAGGCTGTAGGACAGTACAAGTCAAGCAGATACCGACAGAAATTAATGTTCAGTGGGTGAATATTGCGCTGGAGTTTGTATGTATGGTGGAAAGATATTACAAATATGAATAGCTGAGTAAGAAAGGCTTTTCCTGTACGGGTCAAGCCTACGCTTTGGGACAGCACAACTATCTGGACGCCGGCCATGTTCTGGGTTATATTGTAACAATGACCACAAACAGGTCGGAGCATTCTCAATAAAAGTTTATAAACTAATTTGCCTTTGTTGAAAGTAAGTCTCACTTCTGAGAGGTAAAATTCTAAGATGTCTTTGCTGATTTGTAGTTTGAGCTGGATGATGTGTTCGTTTTCGTAAGGAGTTTTGTAAACGTTAGAAACAATCCCAGATAGTGGAATAGTAGTCTACATGTGTTTGTAATGTATAGCAAGCCTCCCTGTCTCTTGCCCGATATAAGCTTAATTTCTGGCAAACTTTTTGTGCTATGACTTCGTCAGATTGTGTACATATGAGGGGTAAAAGAGTTTAAGTAAGGTATTGGTCAATAGTAAGACCTAGAGTTTTGTGTTCACTAACGTTTTCTATCTGTGAAGTGGCAGCATACAGCTGCAGTGTTGCTTTTAGTGATTTTTACAATTTCGTTCTGGTGTGAGATGACAAGAAATTGTGTATATGAGAGAGAGAGAGAGAGAGAGAGAGGAAGACAAAATTAAGTCAACAGCTGACCGTATGACTTTATTAATTGTATGTGTGTGCTTACTTCTGAGTAAATGTAATGCTCCGTCTATAAAAATCTTTTTATGGCTTATATAAATTTGGAAGATAAGAAACTGTTTAAGTGTTCGGTGAATTTGATTTTCTACTTTGCTAAATACGTAACGCAGATTTACATAAACAGATGTTTTCGTTAAAAAGTATGAATATGAAATTGCTGTTATAATTTTTTTTAAAATAAATTTTACACTTGATAACGTTTTTCTTCCTACAAATAACTTTGAAGAGTTTTGTAGAGGCAGAAAATATACGAGGGGCGTTCAGAAAGTAACGCACCACATCGTTTTTTTCCCCCAGCCAATAAAGAAGATAGAAGCATGAAATTCTGCACATTTTAAAATGGCATGTGCCGATTGTGTGAACCAAATTGCACCGCAACCGGCCAAAGAATATGGTGGCCCTAAAAGTTGAAATGGAGCGTGTTAGCAACTTGCGGTATAAGCAGCGAACTGTGACAGAATTTCTCGCTGCAGAGCCTACCGTTGTGAACATTCACAAGCGTCTATGTGATGTGTATGGAAGTTTTGCATTCCACAGGAGTACAGTCAGTCGCTGGGTTCAGATAATCAAAGAATCAATAAGTGAAGATAAGGAGTTGCATGATCGGTCGCGCTGTGGACGTCCTGCCACAGCCACCAAGGCAGAAATGTTGAAATGCGCTTAGGGCATTATTCTAACTGATATGCGTATCACTACTCAACAATTGGCCTTAAAGCTGTCAGTCAGCAATGGTAGTGCAAATGCGGTTATAAAAGCTCTCGGATTTCCTAAGGTTTGCGCAAGACGGTTTCCTCGAAATCTTACAAATGACCATCGATTGCATAGGAAAGCAATTTCTTCTGAATTGTTGGAGTGTTTCAATGCTGAAGGAGAGAACTTTTTGGTTAAGATCGTAACAGGTGACGAAACCTAGGTACATCATTTTGAACCTGAGACAAAAGAGACAGTCAATGGAGTAGCATCATCCGCAATCACCACGAAAAAAAGAAATTCATGACAACTCCTTCATCTGGAAAGGTCATGATCACTGTCTTTTGGGACATTGAAGGTGTGATTCTTGTGGATGCTATGCCAAGAGGAGAGACAATCAATTTGCAAGCTTACATTAAGACAATGAAAAAACTCAATCAAACGTTTTCGCAGAGTTCGGCTGCACAAGAATGTACGACAATGCGCGCACTCACACAAGTCTGGCAACACGGGAAGTAATCACCAAATTGTGTTGGACTGTACTACCCCATCCACCCTATAGTCCTGATTTGGCACCCTCTGATTTCCATCTGTTTGGTCCATTTAAAGATGCACTCCGAGGGGCAAGATCTGAAGATGACGGAGTGATTCATGCAGCGAAGAAATGGCTACATAATAAGAGAAAATCTGGTACGGACTAGGAATACATGAACTTGTTTCGCGCTGCCATACAAGTTGATGGGGATTATGTTGAATAATACGGATGTTTAGATGACATATCCATGTATATTGTGTATAAATTTCATGCTTTTTAAAATAAACAGCTCATGAGAAAAACCGATGTGGTGCATTACTTTCTGAACGCCCCTCGTATTACCAATTACTAATTTAATTAGCACGTAAATTGTCAGTGATATAAGACAAGCCTTAAATATTAATTTGACACATGTGACGGGTATCCGAGGGCACACACTTGTGTACAGATTAGAAATTTTACTATTCGAACTTTCTCCAACACGAACACTCGAATCTTGTAATCATTCTGTGAAATACAAACTCAAATAAAATATTTGGTACATCTTTATACGTATACAGAGACCCTTGCACTGATGCGAGTAGATCATTACGTAACCAGAAGCTTAAGACAATTTCTACGTAACTTAGGATTTGTGTTTTGTTGCTTACCAACTATCATATGTCTGACTACCCGATTAATCTGTAAAATTCCTTTAGATATTCAGCGCGCGTCAGAAAGTCCAGATTTACCTATGTCGGATTACAGAAATCTCACAACGCTAAACTAATCTCAGTGACTCCAAGACTGGAAAATACGTCTTCGGCCCAGAGAAGATATATCAGGGTTATAAAACATTACGACCTGTACAACTCAAACGCCTGGAATGAAACCCTTGAATGGTTGCCCATGTGGCATCGCAGTCATGTCAGATAGCTGGACTAGGATGGTGAAATGTTCAGGGAGCCACGAGTGGGCTCCGGGCGGGATGGCAAAGGTTTCAAAGGCCCTTGTCCGACCGCTGGCAAGTTGTTTGAGATGGAAGAACAGGGCAAGCCAAACAAGAGAGAATGATTTGTCTTCATTGCCGCACTCCCGCCACAAGTTAGCGCTGACAGCCATAAATGTCTCTCAATGTCTCCGTCAGCGCGGTGACACCACTCAAATTTCACACCTGCTGACATGCAATACATTTACTGCATTTTTTTTCTCCGCACGTTCTCCTGCTTTTTCTTTCATCAGCAGCGCTTTCTGCACTCACACCTCCTCCTCCTCCTCCTCCTCGTCTTCGAGGCCCGAGAAAGTCACAGGAAGCCTGTTTCTGTAAGCACCAACTGAAAAGTCGTCTCACAGGCCCTAGCCTGTTTCTGTAAGCACCAACTGAAAAGTCGTCTCACAGCCCCTAGCCTGTTTCTGTAAGCATCAACTGAAATATCGTCTCGCAGTCCCTAGTTTTAGTTCCAAGTTTTCTTGGCAAGTTATAAGAAAGCGATCAATCACAGCTGAACATTACCCAACCTGTCTTTATACATCTCTCGCTCTCTCTCGTTTCTTCTCTCTAAGTATTATCCGTCAGTTCCTATTAAATGCCGCCTATATGAGACGTTAACAGGTATCTAAAAGTAAACAAAGTTCTTATCATTAACCCCCTTGATAAAATTCAAGATAACAAAGTGTATTCCTTTAAAGATGCAGAGGGAAAAAAAAAGCCTCAATAAGGATCTTGAGAAGCAATGCACTAGAATCAACATGGAAAACAGGATATGGCAGAATCCAGGACAAGTGGAACTTCTAAAGCGACGAAAAGAATTAAGAGAAACCATGATGCCGAGCTTGACTGACATCTGTTGTCTTGCCTTAATATACTGATGATGATGATGATGATGACGGAATGGAACCTATAACAGGACGTTAGCAAAGCTGACATGTAATAAGGTCAACATCACTGCTCTACTGTGACAAGTCCATATCTGCTCCGATCTGTTTGACTGTAAGATCTCATGACAGGTACATGCATTCCGCTGGGCATGCGAGAATCCTCAACGATAGCAGCACGGTCTTCTACCGAGCAGCTGAGACACACTAGTCAAGATGTTAAATCCCGCTTCTGGTTTGACAGGTCACTTTATATTTTCTACACCCAAGTAATGTATACAGACTGTCCTCGGATTACGAATGTCCGACGTACGCACAACCTCTACTCACGGAGGACCAAACACAACCCAAGCCCCTGGTAAATTCCAGTTGCGTGTAATGTTTCGTAAACCAAATGAGCTCTACTATACAGCGCGCATCAAAATCACTGCGAAACCGGTTCATCCATTTCTGTACAAAAAAGCAAAACAAAAAAAAAATTATTGGCTTTTAAAAAAAAAGGGGGGGGGGGGGAGCGACCCATAGCTGACATGCTGGAGTCATGGTTGATGAATAATAGCTGACCAATACCCTGTCTCATCTCTGTTGGTACCTCCAGTAAAACAGGTCTATCCTGGACAATGGCTCAGGGATCGTCATAGTTTCCACGGGGTGGATTCTGCTAAAGAAATATTGAACAACTCCCTGTTTTTTTTTTTTTTTAGATGCATCCAGGAACCGGGAAAAAAAAATAGCCACCATAACTCGCTCCCAAGCCGACACAATATTGTACCTCAACACCTTCATAGCATCGGCTGCAAAGAACACCAGCTCGCAGTCCTATGGAAATAAAAGACAAGGCAAAACGAGACAAGACATGCATAGAACGGTACATTGAACGCTATATACTACGCCACACATCTGAGTGCCTGGCGTACACAACTGTTCCGACTTGCAAATTCCACTTACAAGCAGGCACAGGGAGGGAACTGGTTTGTAAGCCGGAGACTGCTTGTATACTGTTTCCTTCTCTTATTAACAAGGAGACGCATCTTTTAGCTTGGACTAGTTCACCAGCTACAAATACGTCCACTATTACCGCGGCTGTGGCATTCAACAAACAAGTCTGCATAGGAAAATCTGAACTAGAGTCAGTCTGCGCCGACCTACGGCTGCCCGAATAACGGCAGTTAGTACTTACGGCGGAAGTTCAATGTGAAAAATCTCAAATGTTCTACACAAGTCCAACTCCAGAGCTAGGGCCGGTGCGTATTACGCCTATCGGCTGCGGTGGCGCTGCCAGCAACATAGTGATACACTGTACATATAACACAGTATTATACTTCATATGAATACATGCGGATGTGTACTTTTTATGTACATTTTTATGACTCACTGAGGAAGTATTACAGTACGATTTTTAAAAAATTTAATGTGTTGTAATTCACATTTTAAAAAAAAATTAATTTCCACGCAGTTACTGTTGGCATTTGTATACTGTTAGTATTTTAAAGTCACTTATCGATGACAATGTGAATTCGATGCAAAAAAGAAAAGGATACCCAGTCTTCAATGGCTAGCAAAATAGGATTAACAAGGAAAAAACAAAAATAACGAAACTTGCCATTAATCAAGAAGGAAAGATACACGCATAAGGGACAGCTGTTTAAGAAGTACACCAATTTGCATACCTCGGCAGCTACACAGACCAAGATGGTGACACCAGAAAGGAAGTCAGAATTGCAAAAGCAGCACTGACCTTCAAGAATCTTCAGAATATGTGACATTCAAAAGTTATAAGCACAAAAACCAAGTTAAGATTATTCAATTCAAATGTAACATCCACCCTCATTAATACATGCGAAAGCTGAAGAACTAAAGAAATAAATAAAATTGGACACTTTGAAAACATGCCTAGGGAAAATACTTGGTATAAAGTGAAACGACTTCAAGAACAACTCAGAGATAAGGCAGATGAGCAAAACAACAACCTGTCTCATGGGTGATCAGAAAAAGGAGATGGACATATGTTGGTCACGTGATGAGAAGAGAAAGGCTGAGAATCCCAAAACAAGGCTGAGAATCCCAAAACAAGCTATCAAGTGGAACACAACAGGCCGAAGAAAAAGAGGTCGACCACGTGAAACTCTAAATTGTTAAGAGAGGCCACATTAGTAGGCGTAAAATCTCTTGATGAGGGTGAAATGCTTGCCGAAGACGGGAAAACTTGGTGAACTACCATGTAAGCCTTATGAGACGTTTAACGGCACGGGAAGGATGTAAGATGTAAGCTTTATGAGACATTTAACGGCACGGGAAGGATGTAAGATGTAAGCTTTATGAGACGTTTAACGGCACGGGAAGGATGCAAGATGTAAGTTTTATGAGACATTTAACGGCACGGGAAGGATGTAAGATGTAAGCTTTATGAGACGTTTAACGGCACGGGAAGGATGCAAGATGTAAGCTTTATGAAACGTTTAATGGCACGGGAAGGATGTAAGATGTAAGCATTTAAAGTGGTAGCAAACATGTCTATTCATCGTGTAATATGTTCTAGCAGTGAACTGTACTAAGCGTCGGGCCTCCACGCGGCCAAATCGACTTAAGGCCATGTGACCTGTCCGAAATGCGGCGGTCACTCAGCGTATGACTGCATAATGGGGGAAAAGTTTCGGCTTAACGTTTCTATGCTTCTTTTACATCAATAGTCCCGTTATTTAAGATATAACTTTACGGTGCTCAATAACGTATGCATCCAGTCATGTACCGTTCTTCGGCATTACAACTACAAGATCAACAATTTATATGTAACTGAATCGCATCAAGAAATCATTTTGTATAGCATTTGGTCATCATTTCTAAGGAGGTCACGCCGTAAGAAAATTTTCAGAAAATGTTATGACGAAACAGAGCTAACGTAACTCATCTTTGTGTGGAATGTGTTGTTAATGTTACATTATCTCCAAGCAATAACTTAAACCTCTCGCGTGCCTCTTTAGTGCCCTGGGGTTGCTGGTAGCAAAAGATTTCCACTTTTTTTTGTAGGTCCTCCGTTATCTTCTTGACTGTCTGTCACGTCAGTTTCTTTGTTTACCAGCAAATTTATTCCATCTGTGACATGTTCCTATCATGTTGACAAATTTAGTCTGTTGCTACCTGCATTCACTAAAAGTAAGCCTCTATTTTCAAACTTTTCAAGCGACTTACTAGCGTCTTCCACATCACTGGAACCAACAGGAGCGGAGACTGGACTTTAGATTCCGGTCTCTATATCTCCATCTTCTCCAGTCTCTATATCTCCATCTTCTTCAGTCTCTATATCTTCTCCAGTCTCCGCCTTAAGTTGGTCTTCTCTCAGCAATGATGTATTTCTCTCAATGAATTCGCTTCCTCAATGTATGTTGCTCCGTGTCTTTGAAACTCTGTTTTTTACGTTGCTTTTGTAGATTTTATAGTCTTCAGACCAACTGTTCTGGCTTGCAGACTTTGTCTTCTTGGGAATGTATACTCCCGTGTCTAAGCCTTCAGTGCATACAGCGTGCAAGTACTGACACTTTTCTAGTCTCCTTATCATCAGTTATGAGGAAACCACTGGAGACAATCACTCAGTTAGCTCAAATTTCAATTTAATGTGAAAGTAGTCAGTGTGGTCTCTTTATGCTACACGACAAATACACTGTACGCACCCCCCCCCCCGCCAACATACATCGGACTGAACATTTCTGTCCAGCCAACAAGACACAGACAGAAAGAGTTAGGACATTCAGAGCTGAAGCATCCAGAGAAAGGAAGGACATAACAGTGTGAACTTACCAAGAAGCACTGCCGAACTCTGGCGAGTACAGCGGGTGTGGAAACTGGCCGGGAGGAGCGGGATAAGCTGCATACATTGGCGGCCGTGGTAAACCTGTGGACAAAAACAAAGACAAACTTTAGGATCACAGCATTCAACTGCGGCACAAAATGTGCAGCCAACTGCTGATGTACTTACTGAAGGGCTATCAGCAGGCTCGGTTCAGACAGTAACTGCAGTTGTTAGTAACATATCTAACTTCTTTTCCTCTTTCTTCTACTACAAGAAGATGTAAATCTGCTTGGTGAAGGAGTATGCAGTACCCGCCGGATAACACACAATTAGGCTTCTATTGTTGTTCTGACACGCCAGTGATGTACTGCAGCATATACTGTCAGTCATTTTTGCATGTCCCTTGCGGAACTTTGCCTCTCTAACAGCTATCTTGTAGGACTCTCGGTTGTAAGCAAGATGCCCTGCTGCTGATGCGTCCATTCGCAAATCATCAATGGTTTCTTGCAGCCATCTTCGCCTTGGTCTTCCTCTCTTTCCTTTTTCCCATTATATATCCTTCTAAGACTGTCTTCTCTAAATTATCATGTCGTTTAATATGTCCAAAATATTTAAATTTTCTCTGTTTAATCTTCCTTACTAGCCAACCCTCTTCAATATTAAGTTCTCGTACTAAGGGCGCGCGCGCGTGCGCGTGTTTTTTTTCTCACAGCTGTTTTGTCAAATGTGATAGGAAAGATGCATGCCCTTCAAAATCTTTGTAGGTCTGTGTGTTCCTTTTCACAGCTTCTTTAGTTGTTTTACTTTCTGAAGAGCGATAGATGTCCTCCTTTTAATTTCCCTCATTGTATCTCCATTATTAGTTAGTAATGATCCAAGATATTCAAAACTCTCCACCTCTTCCAATGTTTCCTCATACTAAGAGACATGAGAAATCTGAGATGAGCATGAAAGTGCTGGATGTGGCTGTTGGTTTGAAACTCTAAACATAAGTGGGCGCTGACTATGACTGTATCATAGTGTAGGTCGGAAAATTCTCAACATGAAAGACAGTAGTCATTCTATCATACACGAAAGACAGTAGTCATTCTATCATACACCAAAGACAGTAGTCATTCTATCATACATGAAAGACAGTAGTCATTCTATCATACACGAAAGACAGTAGTCATTCTATCATACACGAAAGACAGTAGTCATTCTATCATACACGAAAGACAGTAGTCATTCTATCATACACGAAAGACAGTAGTCATTCTGTCATACACGAAAGACAGTAGTCATTCTATCATACACGAAAGACAGTAGTCATTCTATCATACATGAAAGACAGTAGTCATTCTATCATACAGTACATACATCTCACTAAGTATCTTCTTCATGGAAACACAACATGGCTGTGCTTTCTAGACACACAGGAAAAACTTGACCTCTTTTGTTCCTATCCATTTCTTTCTTGTTAACACACACTCTCTCACAGAACCTCACACTGAGCTTTATTTGCCAATTTCGTTTCATTACAAACAAACAAACAAGCAAACAAACAAACAAAACTTCTGTTTTTAATGTTGAATACAACATGACTAATAAAATACGACTTAATGCACTCGTTAGTAAGCACTGAATTGTTCTTATTTCCCTCATACATAGCTAATAAAATATTTTTAACTGATTCAGTTCACTGGAAAATAAAGTTTGTACCGAAAAATCTTTTAGAAAGAAAATGAAGTGGTTAATACTCTCAGCTAATATAAACTTTAGATGATGATGATAATAATAATATAAACTACACATACACTACATAAATAACTACCAATCAATCACATATGAAACATGGTGTTTAAAAAAAAAAAGAGCAAGCAAAACTGGAGCACTGTTCCACAGAACACTTAATTTATACAGACAGTTACAATTCTCTGTGAGGCCAACGCTCATGACAGCTTAAGAATTTTGAAATGTATTTAAGATACTTTTTTTTATTTTTTTAACCAGTCTCATTCTGTCTTAATAAATTTTGATTTTGGTCATGACAAGTGATTAAGAATTTATCTCAAAACAACTTGTAACAAAACCCTCATCATGATAAATGATTAAGAATTTATCTCAGAAACAGCTTGTAACAAAACCCTCATTATGATAAATGATTAGGAATTCATCTCAGTAACAGCTTGTAACAAAATCCTCAATATGACAAATGATTAGAAATTTATCTCAGTAACAACTTGTAATAAAACCCTCATCATGATAAATGATTAAGAATTTATCTCAGTAACAATTTGTAACAAAACCCTCATGATAAATGATTAAGAATTTATCTCAGTAACAATTTGTAACAAAACCCTCATGATAAATGATTAAGAATTTATCGCAGAAACAACCTGTAAACAAGAAGTGAAAACTGGACGATCTAGAAATGAGAACATAAACGCTAGAAGCAACAGTTTCTGTGGGGAGGGGAGGAGAAAGTCCCCTTCATTTAAACGGCAGCACTACAGCGCTATGTGCTCTCATCTTGGCCACCAAACAGAAAAAAATAAAAAGAAAGTTAAATCTCACAGAAATGAAAGTGATCAACATGCGGTATAAAAGAGGTTAAAGACAGGACTCTTTCCACCTGATCGGATCTCCGCTCTGGCAGCTTTTTTTTTTTTTTGGAGACTTTTATTTTCTAAAACTGTATCTGTTGCTAAACGCGGATAACATTCGCTTTCTTCTATGTGTGTACTGATGGAGGGGAGAGAAAGAGAGAAAGTGGGTGGGGGATATGTTTTGTTGTTCGTTCCTGCACTTTTCTTCACTGAAAAATAGCCTTTTCACACACATGCATGCGGTCAGCTCCACAGCCCTATTAATGTTACCTGTGCTACTACAGGACTTGTAACGAATTCATATTTATATGACTGAAGTTCCACCGTCATTCTATGAAACGATACTTCCAACGATATAGTGACACAAGCCAGAAACCCACCATACAGCCAAATAAGCCGGAAACCCACGATACAGTCAAATAAGCTGGAAACCCACCATACAGTCAAATAAGCCGGAAACCCACCATACAATCAAATAAGCCGGAAACCCACGATACAGTCAAATAAGCCAGAAACCATTTTACAATGATTCTTATATTAAAAGTTTCTGTCAACAACAAAATATGGTCTGCCAGGCACAGCAGTTGTAATCGTGGTATCACAAACAATTATCAAGCAAACAATCATGCTCATCTACTGCACATATACTACATACGATGAGAAATATATAGCCTGGAGACGGAGATCTAGACAACAATTTATTTGCTTTTACCTCTCCAGAAGCATTTTCTAAGTGATCTTTCTTGAAATAATTTCTCTATTTTCTAGCCTTAATGAAATAATTTTACATACACTATTGTCTGCTCAGGAGCAATTTCTGTATATTTTTTCCCAGCTAATGATGTCATTTGTATGGTTCCCTGTATACCCAAAATTATTTCCCAAAATTCTGCGTAATTCGCGAAACAATCTCTAAGTTCTCTTGTCTTCTCCCATTCATTTCTAGATATTTCTTTCCCTAGGACCTTACCATGTACATCTTATTGCGATTTGTATCTTTTCCCTGTCTTTCAAATTAATTTTTTTTCCGCAGTGATTACATTTGTCAAAGATGTTCTTTTATTCCAATGTAAACTGCTTTGTGTGGATGCCCATCAACCATCAAACATCGCCGATGTGTACAAATGGATGCCAGAATTTCATTCACCATCTATCATGCTTTATCTCTAATACATTTAACCAGTTTTCTTCCTCATCTATTCTCCGCACATATTCCCAGAGCGTTTCGCAACATCTATCGCTACAGGCCATGTCTGCCGTATAATTAAAAAAATCCCTCAATTTCTATCAACAATCACTTACAATAAATACTATTTTATTTCTTCATTAACAAAAAAAAAAAAAAGGTCTGGCCAGGACTTGCTTTGTCAAGAAATGAACAAACTCTTATAAGTCTATATGTTATTGTCTTATAAATCTAAAGCAAACTGATATTAACAAAGTTATTACATTTCTCTCCCCCCTCCCCTCTCCCGATAGTTTCACTCCTTTATGCGCTATTGCTATTTTTTTTCCCCAATCACATAAGTATAATAATGTCAGTAGTTTTAGATCTCATAAATCCAGTTTTAAAATTCTACCTAAATTTAGTCTTGAAAAAAAACCACACACACACATACATACACACACACACACACACACTAGTAAAAAAAATAGGAAACACACCGAGATAAAAAAAATCTCGAGTAACTTACTCAAAGAAAGAAAAAAGATCTACTCACTCGTACACCAACACGCACAAGTCAGGCGCCGACCGAGTTACGGCCGCTGCTAGTTATGGCCAACATCCCACAAGTGTGGTTTTATGAAATAAATAATAAAATACAACGGACAGCGAACATTCGCTAAAACAATTCCTTTCCGGCACCGCCTCCTTGTTTGACCACTTCCAATGCTCCACCGTTGTGCCGTGATACTTCTTTGTTTCACTAAAATCTACAGTTTCCTGACACCTAAACACACACACACACCCTGGTGAGTACACAGAATGCATGCATGTGGTTGTGTACACTGCATGTACATTTTCACGTGTCACTGAAAAGCTACTGCAGTTACTTACTGTGTTGTGACATCAATTCTGAGATTAATTTCCATATAATTATTGCTCTAACTTGCGTTCTGTTAGTATTTGCGACGGGAAGCAAGTCTATTCATCTTGTTAACATGTTGTAGTGCTGTCTCGCCTCCTCATATAACGACCTATTAAATGACTTACAGTCACAAACGCGGCCGTTATGACAGCGCATGACTGAATGTATACCTATCACCTGTAATATTTCTATCAATCTATATTAACGCGTGAAACGATATGATTGTGTTGTATGTGGGAGAATGTAAAACCAATGACATGGCACACGTACAGTAACTGCATGTATACTGTTGATGATATGTGGATTTGAGGGTGGATATAAAAGTTTTGTCATTTTCAATTTCACTCATATTTGTTATATATTTGATATGCTTGTACTAAACTGAATGTCTGAGACAGACTAATTGAAAGTTGAAAGACAAAAGGACAGATTTCAAACGAGGCTGCATGTCAAGTTCTCCATTCTTTGAAAATAACGAGTTATGTGGAAGAAGTTTGTGAATCGATGGTAAGTGCATTCAGTTTTATGGGTGACTTCATCGCAAATTGAGCGAACATAATATTTATCTCCTAAAAATTGTTGGTTTTTTTTAAAAATTGTAATTATGGTCACATCATATCTAACTTCTCTGTGACTTTTTTGTAAAGTTCAAAACCTGACGCTAGTTACGGACGCCATGTTTGTGAACAACTCATCCCGCCTGCATTATTTTATAGAATAAAGGCGCAGCATGAATGTTTTGTTTGTTTTTTTTTAGAATTATTTCTTGTCTTATGTTAGTCCCCGTTACTTGCTCCCACTGGATCGTCATTATGAATGTCTGTGATGTCTTTGTTGTAAATGTATACATCTACTGCACTCAATGGCCGTGCATACTGAGTTTGTGACTAACTGGTGTGCTGTGCTGGCGTGTATACGCTACACTCTCCTACAGTACACAAACAGCCAAGTCATAATTCAGCTTTACTCTATTTCTACGTAACATAACTCAGGGCTTCTCAGATTTATTAAATGCTCCCTTTTTCTGCCGTAGCTTACACGTTTTTGATATAATACCCGCGGATCTCAGTCAATACCACTTAATGTTCTTTGCACTGTGTGCCACTACACGTCTTGAGATAGGAAACATTCTTTTGTTCGGCGTATTTTTAGGTCCAAGTTCGCCTTCCCAGTGATTTAGCCAGACTACTGTCTGTTCCCAGGGGCACCACAAGGAGGCAGAATATGATCTTGGTTGCGTATGGTTGGCTAATCCTTAAGCAAGCAATCAGCTATGGGTCCTTCACTGGATCCCACTTAAGCAAGAATCGGCTATGGGTCTCTCACCGAATCTTATACAGCTATGAGTACTGCAAGTCTGGTACTGCACCGCCTCCCTAATACCATGGGATATCACCATACATTTTCTCAAGGAACAGTTTTTCTCAAGTTATAGCCATTCCTTTTCAAATACACAAACACTCAAGTGTGTACACAACGTTTCCATCTCTCTTTATGTGTGTCATCTAAGAACTCATCATCTTAGTTTGAAACAAACTGCATCAAAGCTGGTGCCTGATCTCCCTGGAGGTGCCAGCAGGACGCTGAGAAGATGCTGAGAGTACTGTGTGGTGCTGGACTGGGATGTGGATTACTGTGCCAAGTGTGAAGACATGAAGTGGACTCTCGGCAGACCACAGAACTACGGCGAGTCCTGTCCTGTTAGCCCAGCTGACCCTAATACTAAGTGCACCATAGGAGCGAGTGTGTGTGTGTGTGGGGGGGGGGCAGCTATGATTGTCAAGGCATGATGATCTTCCTCTTTGCTCCCAATGTGCTTGCTACACACTCGCTTTTTCTTCCTGTCTGCCGTTTTGTGTGGAATCTTTGGCTGTAGGTGGTACAGAAGCAGTGAAAACTTGATGCCAGAGTTATAATAACTCATTATTAACTATGTGCTTTTATACTACAGTTATGAGAGCTCACGAACTATGCAATGCCTGGCCAAGTCATATTAACCAACGCTTTCAAAAAGTAAACGTATGGTTTCGTGACATTAAATGAACATAAGAAATAGAACTCTAGCTGTGGAGCGGAAATGTTTACCACAAGCATACCCGAGAATCTTGGAAGAAGAAAAGACCAAAAAAAAAAATGTACAAATGTGCAATACATGATTTCGAGACAACAAGTAACCGCAAATCAAGGGGCGTAACCACCGAAAATGTATAAAGAGATTCAATGACGAGCCAAAAAATATTTTAATACATTTTTCACTGGTTACTTTCCTTGACTTAGATTCGCCCTGGTTAACTGTAATGAAACTTTTAAACAATTGTGATATAAAAGGGAGAGGGGAGTAAAATGTTTGAATTATTTCAATTATCTTTGAATTATTTCAATTATCTCCGCCAAGGCCCTGTAGTGTGGCTTCACATTCGTACTTCTGTTCACAACAACAACAAAAAAGCGCGTGCGCACACACACACACACACAATGAGAAAAGATAGAAAAATTACTCAAATTCCACATGTCATCCCCCAAAGATTTTTCACAATCGTTTATCGCTGCCACTAGTGTCAGTAGTGGACTGACCAGCCTAGTTCAGCTTTCTTTGACAAACACTTGCTATCTTTTTTGATGTAGGCAGCAGTTCAAATTCCACACTCTGGGAGCAGTCAAGGTATTCAGCTTCTTGCCTCATAAAAAATAAAGATCCTCCAGTGAAAGCCAGACAGAGACAGATGTAGATAGCACTGATGATTGTATGACAGATGTAGACAGCACTGATGATTGTATGACAGATGTAGACAGTACTGATGATTGTATGACAGATGCAGACAGCACTGATGATTGTACGACAGATGTAGACAGCACTGATGACTGTATGGCAAGAACTAATGAATGCACCTGAGATTTATAGCACATATCTACAAAATGATATTATCCTTATCACCAGCTATCATCGTCATCGTCGACCAACAATGAGTGACAACAACAAGAAACGTAACATCTCCGTCCGGTCCAGTCCATTTACATTTCTCATTCTGGGTGTTCCTGTGAGGAGATTTATATGAAACACAGCTTCTTCAGCACACTGTAGAAAGATCAAGACGTCCAGCATCAACTGTTACATACACCTACCAACACGACAGATTTTTACACTTGTAAATGTTACCAACCATCTTCATCTTTTATATACTGTACTTTTTACTTACTGCCAGCAAGGCCACAAGCTGACTGATTAGTCTGTACCATGACCCTACTGAGTGTCTAGATACCATGCGCCTTGTCAGCTGCTTCTTGTACACTACATTTCTTAATACTGTCTGTTTGTCTGTGCAGATGGCATTCCCTCTTGGTTGTTCTACCTTCAGTACGGTTTTCATAGTAATATCCCACCTGCATCATTCACGTGACATATCAATCAAGACTTTGACTCATCGCCTTCGTTATGGGACAGATAAGTCAAAACTTTTGCGCGCCAAAAGTGTTTACACTTGGCTGTTTTACGTCATCTCGGAGCAGCCTAACTCTGACTGAAGCAAACACCAAGTACACATAGAAAATAACACAACATCATTGTCGGTTGCTTTACTGTGACAGACAATCTGCTGATAACTGAGAAAACAGACTTACAATCTGCTGACAACTGAGAAAACAGACAACCCAAAAATCACTTTTCTAGAATTTTGTCAAAAGTCCCTTTCTTCTGCCTCAAATCTTAGAAAATAATTTCCATTTCCTTCTCTCTCTTTCACTAAAAAGACACTAAGATGTACTTAAACAAACAGTTAATACATTTCACGGTACATTCAGAAAGAATTAGGATTTCTTGACCAGTTATAACATGAGTCTCATCACCTGTTTCAGTTAGCCAAGTCAGATTATATTCTAAACTTGTAAAAACTAACTCAACTAACAGATTAGTAATGCATTTTCTTTTCTTCCCATATGACCTCAATCTTAAATTCCATTACATTTCTAGGCAGCCTTTAATCTTTGAAAGTAACAAATAGGTTCACCACAAAAACCAGGCATCTCTGAGCAGGACGATAAACTTACCTAAATAAAACTCGATCAGATTATCCATACGGACACGACTCAGTAATCTTACATTCAATACTTGTCCAAGTTCTGTAGCTCATATCAGAAACACATATAACTGTCATAGATAAAAGAAGTCTCACAAACTTCCTTAATCTCTAGTCTACATGTCTACGGTAACTCTGCCAGTCTTGTTCTGCACGCTACTGTTAAGATAAGGACTCTTTTACAACGTATAACCCAGGTTTGAGTTAAGAAAGCTGTCATTTTATATAATAAAAGACAAAAACCCTTCAGTGATAATTGTTTTAGCTAAGAATCTCTCCAACTTCATTTAATGAGTGATGGGGAAAAAAATGTTCCTAGCTTCTTTTACGGCTCTTAGAATCCTAACTGGAAATATAAATTATTCATTTAGAGAATAGAATATAGAGAGAGGATTTTTGGGCGGGAGGGGGGTGTAGAAAGAGGCAGAGCCTTACTTCCTGAAGCATATTATGGGATCATGTTGGTATACTATCTGCACACTATTGGATGATGCTTTCAAATCACACCCGACGTTCTCTCCTTTCCATGACCAGCAATACGTGCAGCAGGAAATTATACACATAAAATGTAACATAGAAAATTGTGTACATAGAAACAGACGAGAGAATGTGAGTGTCTTTTCTTGTCAGCCATTTCCAAATCTCAGTGTATATGAGCCCGCAGGTTCTCTAGAAAGTTACACAGAAAAATAACTCCTGTCTCTACTATTAAAAAAAAAACATGATCACTTTACTGGCGTAGAACACGAAGAAAGACACACTTCAATATTAGCAGAAAGTTCATTTATGTTGTTATGTATGTACAACATATACCGTTCCTGTAATTATTCTAACTAGTGCAGTGAATGAATGAGTTTTATGTCACTACCTGCACACGGCTTTTATATCAATTAATTATGATAAAATAAAACTATTCAAATAGTGGTGCACTGTTCACTGGATTAAATGGATGTAAATTATTCACAAGAATTGTTTTTTAATCAAATGTAGGTCAATCGTGCTATAAAGCCACCTAGGGGATGCTGGCGTTAGTGCCTATTTTTCCTTGACCTGTCTCCATGAGAGAGAGAGAGAGGGGGGGGGGGGAAGGGGGGGTGGGAAGAAGAAGAAGAAGAGGGAGGAAAGAGGGAGGGTGGTCACCCCAGCTACCTTTCCTTTCCCAGCTCCAGAGGTATCTATTTCTATAACTGGTTGACTTGGAGTGCCTCCAGCCAGATTACAAATGTAGTCCTTAAAAAAAAATAACTGAACTAAAAATAACGTTGCTGAGCTTATAATACATGACAAACTGTCCATGTCACGATTAGCTCCCACAAAAGCCAAAAACTGAGCAATATATGACACATCTAGCAAATCAGACAACAATGCTGCTATTATGACTACTACAATCACAAACTCAGAAGCTGAGCTACCAGTAGTTTTCATCGTGGAACACGCTCAGACGACAACCGGTATACCCTTAAAAACGCCGCAGTCGCCGCCTTAAGAAGGCTGTGATCTTCTTCTTCGTACGCACACTGGCGATGATGTGTGGTATCCTGATTTTTGTGAGGCGCCTTTTTGGCTGGGTACCTCCGACTTCAGCACCTTTCCTTGCCAGGGACGACTGTGGTCTTGCTCGGACTGCCATGAAGAAGCTTCTGGTGGCTGTACTTAATTAAGCCCCTTCTCCATGTCAGATCCAGCGTGCAACGCTGGCTGGCCGGACGGCTTTGAGACAGTTCCACAGAGACACTCCGACTTTGGGATGAGGAATCTGATGAGTGCCTCAGCGATATCCATTCCCCACCACCTATAGTCTGCTGGCTCTGTTTTGTTTACATCATTCTGACAGCCATTGTTGTAAAGACCCATAGGCTTGTCACGTCCTGGATTCATTAGTTTCATACCAGATTTTCCTCATCCCCGTCGGCGATCTCCATTTCAATATCCGTCCACCAACCTAGCATTACATTTTACAAAAATAACATTTACAATTAGTGTTGATTGCTACAGGCTTCTGGCCTGAAGAAGTAGGTCAGAATTTTTAAGCAAACAGATCTATGTTCCCTGTCTCACAAAGATTAAGTTAAGATAAGTGTGTTCTTAACAGAGCTGCTCCCAGGGGAAGAGGCTGTGATCAGCCAAAGCTTGAGCTGGGCGACACGACAGAAACACCGTTTAAGAAAGATGCTGAAGCCATGCGAACCAGGACCACTTCATGATCAAGTCAGTTCCCCAGTATAAGATGAATAAAAACAACCATGGAATCTATAGACACAGTTATCTTCATCTGTGCCTCACCTGTAGCAATTTATTAGGTCGTGGCCTCCTCACGGGTCTTTTTTTTTAAAAAGTATTTTATTACACTGTTCATGGCCAATTTACAAAAGAAAAACTGTGCTTCTGCGATGGCTGCTCTCCTTTTCCCATATACCGAGGCTGTCGCACATTAATTTGTAGCATAAGTGTATACTGACTTTTTGTTTAGCCATCTTTCATTATTTCCTACACACAATTTTTGAGTGAACCGAGTTTACAATTTGAGCAATAGTTGATGTAAATCATAATTTCATTTCCAATTTCGTTACTTTTGAATAGCTACATCTAGTATATTTATAAGGCAATTTATAACAGGACAGCCAAGTAAAGTGCCATGAACGCACATATGAACATGGCAGTGGGAAACACATGACTATCTCCCCCGCCCCTCCCCTTCCACAGACAATGCTCGGTAGGTTGAACCCGAGCCCGTTCTATCTACAGAGATAAAGCGCAAACTGTTACTGATGGACCTCGTTCGTTCTCTCTACAGAGATAAAGCGCAAACTGTTAGACCTCGTTCGTTCTCTCTACAGAGATAAAGCGCAAACTGTTAGACCTCGTTCGTTCTCTCTACAGAGATAAAGCGCAAACTGTTAGACCTCGTTCGTTCTCTCTACAGAGATAAAGCGCAAACTGTTAGAGCTCGTTCGTTCTCTCTACAGAGATAAAGCGCAAACTGTTACTGATGGAGCTCGTTCGTTCTCTCTACAGAGATAAAGCGCAAACTGTTACTGATGGAGCTCGTTCGTTCTCTCTACAGAGATAAAGCGCAAACTGTTACTGATGGAGCTCGTTCGTTCTCTCTACAGAGATAAAGCGCAAACTGTTACTGATGGAGCTCGTTCGTTCTCTCTACAGAGATAAAGCGCAAACTGTTACTGATGGAGCTCGTTCGTTCTCTCTACAGAGATAAAGCGCAAACTGTTACTGATGGAGCTCGTCCGTTCTCTCTACAGAGATAAAGCGCAAACTGTTACTGATGGAGCTCGTTTCAGATTCCGCTCCACTAGGAAAGCTTTCAGACAACCTGTACCAGGTGTACTGTCGCCCTCACACACACTGAAGAAGAAAACCGAAACGACGACGACGACGACAAGAGAGGCCGTCAAAAAATAAAAATGAAAGTACTTAATGATGAGGCGATCTGTCACGAAGCTTCTGAACCAGTTAACAAAATTCAAGATGATAATATTCATGAAGATTAACAAAAAAAAAAAACTACCTTAAATTTCGACAAATGAAGTATTTTCATCATATTCTTGAAGTGTGGACATCAAATGGGGAAGGAAAAGTGAAAGCGTACGAAGCAAATGAAAGACTGCTACACAGATATGACGCAGTTTGAAACAAGAAACAGACATGAAGTAGTTTGAAACAAGAAACAGACATGAAGTAGTTTGAAACAAGAAACAGACATGAAGCAGTCTGAAACAAGAAACAGACATAAAGCAGTTTGAAACAAGAAACAGACATGAAGCAGTCTGAAACAAGAAACAGACATGAAGCAGTTTGAAACAAGAAACAGACATGAAGTAGTTTGAAACAAGAAACAGACATGAAGCAGTTTGAAACAAGGAACAGACATGAAGTAGTTTGAAACAAGGAACAGACAGCAGCTTGGAGATTCAATACAACTAAACTTTCTGCGGAGCTATCAAAAACAGTAGCAATAATTAAACATTAATACAGTACACGCCAATATTTGGTTCTTCTTAAATCTCTCTAAACACAAAAAAACGTTGATATCAACATATTTCTGACATAGAAAGGAATTACAGAAAGTTATGTTGGCAAAATGTGGAGACGATGAATAAAGATCATACACTGAAAGTACACATTGGCTGAGACTTAGTTGAAAATAATCCTAGGAAAATGCAGGAAAACTCTCCATCAATTAAAAAAGAAATCATCCTATTACTACTGTCGGACGATACTGCAAAATACATAAATAAATTGTACAGCGCTTCGTAGTTTTCTGAAGAAGTTACACCTGATGTAACAAAAACAATTCTGAGCACATTGAGACATAAAACAGAGACAATTCAGCTGAAAAGAGGGTACACACAAAGTGAATACTTTTTACTAAAAAAAAGGGCGTGTTGTATCTGTATGAAATCATACTGAACCAGAAAGAGGAAGTTAACAATTCTTTGCTTCAAACATTACATGAATTGATACAGCAACTGTACAAAGAAAACATCTTGTTCATACAACCTAACAGAAAGTCTTTATAAATCCTCGTCTAGTAATAATGAGAAAATGCATCACTCCGTGTATGATATGACACGAAAATGTTGCTTACCAAGGTGCCATGGACGGTTAAGATAAGCCAGATTGTAACTGGGTGATTTCAATAAACCCCAGTCAGTTTTCTTCAAATGTAAAACCGTTTTACTGACTTGCTTCCAGACCTTTTAGAAAGACGAAAGATTCTAGTCTCGACGTTATTTCAGTTTCTCTATACGTTTCACATATTTAATCGTTCTTTCCTGGCTGCCCGGCCTGTGATTTTGCCTAATTGATAAGACTTATTTCAGACAAATATACTCAGTCAGTCAGTCATTTGCATATCACTTTTGGAATTCCCCCCCCCTCCCCTTTTCAGCTCTCCTGTAGGCCTCTCAGTTGTAAGCAAGATTCCCTGCTACTGATGCTTCCATCTGCAGGTTATCAACTATGTCTTGCAGCCATCTTCGCCTTTGTTTTACTCCCTTTCTTTTTCCCATCATGTACCTTTCCAAGACGGCCTTCTCTAGATTATCATGACGTTTAATGTATCCAAAATATTTAAGTTTTCTCTGAATAAGCCTCTTTACTAGCCAGCCTTCTTCAATATTAAGTTCTTGTAGTATGGATATGTTTGTTCTTTTTGTGTGTGTGTGTCCATGACATTTGACTGACTCTCTATAGCATTTACATTCAAAGGCATTTATGTGTTTCTCAGCTGTTTTGTTAAGTTGCGATGGGGAAGACGCATGCCCTTAAAAATCTTCTTTTGTAGTTCTGTCTATTACTCTCCACGGCTTCTTTAGTTGTTTTCCTTTCTAACGACCGACAGATGTCCTCCTTTTAATTTCCCTCACTATATCTCCATTATTAGTTAGTAATGATCCAAGACACCTCTTCCAATTTTTCCTCATTGATGTATATTTCAGCTGCCTTATTTGTTTTGTCACTTATCATCAATTTAGTTGTCGTCAAATTAGAGGTTTTGCTCTTCACTATTCTTACGGACTGACATAATTAGTTACTCCATTCCTCTTTGTGTTGCAGACAGTAATACTGTGTAATTAATGTATCTAATCTCTGATATATCATAACCACCAATAATTTGCTGGCCAGATTCTTCTGCTGCCGCGCATGGGGTGAAATTCCTCCCGGCCAATGAGAAGAAAAATACGATTATGATTGCCGCGCGGCGCCGCAACTGTGGAAAAGGTGATGGAAAGGATTAAGTGAAATTTAATCGGTATGGCCAGTAGACTCGCGGCAAGGGCTACTCATACCACAGAACCTCTGATCTGGAGGCCGGCCAAGTCCGATATACACCCATACTGGGGCAATATGCCTAAGTCGGCTTAACCCAGGGGTGAAACTCACTAGTGGCGAGGATTCGTCCTCCTCGACAAAAGCTCCGTCCTGGTCACTACCAGGAAGGGTAGCGGCCACGACCACAAAATGCTGAAGTCGGAGACACTGGACCAGTGCAGTCTAGATAGGAAACCACCTCTCACCTGACAGAGATATATTATATCCTAATCACGTTGAGGTTTTCCTGTGAGAAAGTCCAACTTTAGACTGGATGGGCAACCACCTCTCACCCAGAGAGGATATACTGATATCCAAAACACGTCGAGATTTTCCGGTGAGAAAGCCAAACTCTAGACTAAACTGGTCCAACGAAAACCACAGTGTATCGCAATGCCGCTTCTGTGATCCACCAAGAATATAGGCCCAAACCCCGCGATGCTCTGAGCCTCCATCCTAAATGAGACTATCGCGAGAACCGCAGAAGTAAATTCAGTAAGATCACGAGGCGATCTTGATGGTAGAAGCGAACGAAGAAGAAGAATAAAAAGAATATAATCTACAATTTTTATGGCATCGTAATATTCTTTGTCTACATCTTCTCTAACATTCATCATTATATTTTCAGTATACAAGTTAAATAAGTCAGGCGATAGTATGCACCCCTGACAGACCCCTTGTTTTATATCAAACCAAGTTGTTGTTTCACCATTTATTCTCCCTGGTGCCTGTTGGTCTAGATATAGCAGTGATACTACTTGTATCAAATGTGTTAGAAATCCCACTTTTTCCCTTATTTCCCAAAATTTCTGGTGTTGTACATAATTAAATGCCCTTTGTATAGTCAATAAAAGATAAATATAGATTCACATTAAATTCTACGCACTTCTCTGTTATTATTCTTATACTGAATATATCTCTTGATCATCTTCCTTGCCTGAAACCAGCTTGGACCATACTCAGTTCTATTTTCTTACGAAGTCTACCCATTATGATTTTTAACACAATTTTACAGGCATGACTAATCAGGGCAACAGTTCTGTAGTTTGTACATAATTTCAGGTTACCATATTTTTTTTTTTTTTGGCAGTTGTATGAATACAGTTCTTTTCCATTCTTTTGGCCAAATACCTGAATGCCATCTTTTTACACGGTGCATGACAGATTGTTGCACATTCCTTTCCTCCTGCTTTAATAAGTTCAGCTGTTATCTCATCACATCCTGGTGATTTAACATTTTTCAGATTCGTTGTTGCCCATAAAACTTCTTCACTTATCGTTTCGGTTTCTTTCTCCCTCAGTAATAATTCACACTGTTGGTTTCTGCTTTCACGGTCAGTTGTTCCATACATTCCTCTGCAATATTCCTTCCATCTTTCTAGAATTTTCTCTGTCTCTGTCACGGTCTTCCACATCTCGTTACATATTACATTTAGCTTAGGTGTGACATTTCTCGTCAGTGTCTTCATTTCTTTAAAAATTTCACTTTCTCTTCCACACTTTTTCACAACAATCTTACATCTGTTGTTTTTTGTCTTTTCTTATGTTTCTCCGTACTTCTTTTGTTAAAGATTTATATCCTCTTTGTTGTTGTTTGTCACTTTCCATTGCATCTTCATTTCTCTACATTGTTTTATCAGTTCTAGTGTGCCTGGTATACTCCATCCATTCTTTGTGTTTTCTTTACTGTAATCATGTCTTTAACTGCTGTTATTAAGATATCTCTGGCCTGCGTAGCCAATTCATCTGGTGTCATCTCCTCCTGTACAGCCATCAGGATTTCGAAACGGTTCTTCACTTCTATAACGTAATGTTATGGTATTTCTGTAAGATCAAAGCGGAGTGGTATTGATCCCCTGTCTTTTTACCTTCATCTTCATTTCTACTATTAATAACTCATGGTCCGTGTCACGATCAGCGCCTGGTAAAATTTTTGCTGATGTTATACTTGAACTCCACCTTCTTTGCACTAAAATGTAATAAATTTGATTCCTGGTTTTACTATCAGGTTGTGTCCATATGTAAAGTCTTCTTGGATGTTGTCTAAAAAGTGTTGTTAGCGATCATTAGCTCATTTTTCATGCAAAACACCATTAGATTGTCACCTGCCTCATTTCTATGTCCTATGCTAAATTTCCCCAAAACATATCCTTCTGGTCTTTCTGTACCAATCTTTGCATTAAAATCGCCCACTATTAATACAATATCATTTTTTCGTAACCGGTCTATTGTTGTTTGCAGTGTGCTATAAAAGCCTTCTACTTCCTCTTCTTTTGATGTTGATGTAGGTGCATATATCTGGATAACTGTTACATTTATAGGAATCCATTTAAATTTGATAGTGAGGATTCTATCACTTACTGAATTGTAACCTAGTAATGCTTCTGATGTTGATTTGTCTAAGTAAAAAGCCACTCCATTTTTTCCTCCTAATGCTCCACCAAAGTATAAAAAGATACCATCATTTTCGCTCTTGAAGTGTCCTGATCCTTTCCGTCGATGTTCGCACATTCCCAAAACGTGTATCCCCATTCTTTTCATCTCGTCACTTATTATTTGATACTTTACCTCATATATACTTTCCACATTCCATGTTCCTCTTCTTATTTTTCTTCTTAGTTTGATGCAGGGGTTTTCCTTGGTAACACGGTCAGGATTTTGTCCTTTGACCTCTGTCTCACACTCTTCCCCAGTGTTAAAATTAGATCTATCTGGCCTGGGGAACTCGCCACCACATCTTTTTCCTATCGGACCTTCCATGTTGCTGTTTGGTGATCTTGGTATATATCCAGAAGGTAGTTTACCATTGCTTTTCTTCCGGGCAGTGACTGTACTACTCAGTGATCGTAGCCATTGTCCATATATTGAGATAATCTGCCTACCATCATAGAATGGTGACCATAAACAACATTATCTGTCAGCTGCTCTCTCATTCCATCCACCACCTGCTCCCATGGCTTCATGTCACCGTGATCGGGAGGGGGGGGGGTGTGGTATACGGGTACTCTACCTTGCCCAAGAGTGTCCCGTAGACTGGCGGATGTAAGGAGGCGTCTTACTTCTCCTTGATAGGGCAGAAAAATATAACACACTTTAAATACGGACACTGACTTATTATTTCACAGTTTACTGACTTCTGCCTGAAGAGACAGAGTAAACAAAAAACCCATCATATGATGTCAAATATCTGAGACTAAACTTCCAACTTCTGCCTGAAGAGACAGAGTAAACAAAAAACCCATCATATGATGTCAAATATCTGAGACTAAACTTCCAACTTCTGCCTGAAGAGACAGAGTAAACAAAAAACCCATCATATGATGTCAAATATCTGAGACTAAACTTCCAAATGTAAAACTGTGACAAGTCTATGACACTACATAAACAAACTTTAACAGCAAAACGCTGGACAAAAGTGCACACAAAAATGTACACGTTTACTAGACAGACTTTCTGAACTGTATTCTGTAGAAAACTAATCTGAGGATACACACATATTTTATACTATTTTGCTTCTTTTTTTTCACTGCGTTTATATTTGAAGTGTTGTTTTTAAAACATTCCCAGTTTCGCATTACTTTCATGGCAGCAAACAAATAACAACTGGTTAAAAAAGCGATGGGTAAACACTTCTGTTTTCATATTAAGAAAAAGAGAGCCACATACTGGCGCTGTTCAGGGGTGGCGAACCAGCAATATATAGCTGACAGGGGTGGCGAACCAGCAATATATAGCTGACAGGGGTGGCGAACCGGCAATATATAGGTGACAGGGGTGGCGAACCAGCAATATATAGCTGACAGGGGTGGCGAACCAGCAATATATAGCTGTCAGGGATGGCGAACCAGCAATATATATATAGCTGACAGGGGTGGCGAACCAGCAATATATAGCTGACAGGGGTGGCGAACCAGTAATATATAGCTGAAAGGGACGGCGAACCAGCAATAAATATAACTGACAGGGATGGCGAACTACAGCTGACCAAGACAGTGTCCTACTCCTCAGTTGGTCCCCCTCCCCTCTAACAGGCCTAGCCTGACCAACGAGGCAGATATCGCCAGTGTTCTCATGGCGGGGGAGTCTGGTAATGAAGTACTGTACAACCCCCCTCCCTCTCTCTTTTTATTTTAGCTACACCCATGCACTGAAAACAGCCGCCGTAATCCCCTCCCAAGCCGACACGATGCTGTACCTCAACATCTTCACCACATAATAAACTCCGCAGTTCCTGGTAAGGTAAAAGGTAACCCTATCATGCTTTACAGGATATTTGTGTTAGTGTATATTTTCCTTGACCTGTCAGCACACTACAGGGTGATGTGGTCAGCATCACGCCTGGCCGCCTTTCCTTCCCCAACTCCAGAAGTCGGGTGCCCATTTCTACATCTGTGTGCCTGGTGCGCCTCCGACCGGATTCGAACCCCCGCCCTTCCCATGAGGGACTAGAGCACTAACCACTCCTCCATTCAGAAGCCCACAGTGTCTGGAAGACTGAATAAGAAGAAGATTACGAGGTTCGTGTAAGTATTTCGTGAAAATAACCTATTCCTCTTGGACTGATCAATAGCTAATGTAAATTACAATTTAATTTCTACACAAGGTCAGGTCTCAACTTCATTACACCAGAGCTCTCGTGCTGATATGATGAATATCAGTGAATATGCTTTAACACTTCAAGGCAAACAGTCAGACCTTATTTTCCTGTGTATTGAAAAGACTAAATGTTTGCGAAGAATTAGAAAAATATTTTGCCCAAACACCATAAGAAATAACATCTTGTTGGCAGAAATGCAGATGAAGCCACTGACAGCAATTATTGAGGAAAGACGCTGGCGATGGTTGGGACATGTGCTCCGAATGACTGACAACTCACTACCAAAAATAGCACTAAGATGGGACACCACAGGGGAATAGAAGTAAGGGTAGACCAAAAGAGACATGGAGAAGAACAACAGAGAGGATGTTGAGCAATAGAGGGCTCACCTGGGCAAGAGCAGAAAAAAAGGCAAAGGACAGGCATTTGTGGAAAACCCTTGCGGAAGCCCCATGTGCCCTGGGCACTTAAAGTTCAGAGAGAGAGAGAGAGAGAGAGAGAGAGAGAGAGAGAGAGAAACTGATAAGTTATCTATGAATGTTTATGCCAAAAGAAGAAAAAGAAAGATTCACTATTAACTTTTACGTAAGCAAATACGTATGTTATATATTAACTTTTATATATATACAACATAGATACGTCAATTAACGTTTGTATAAAAATATACATTATTTATTAACGCTTACATTATAAAAAGACGGATAAGTTTTCTTTTTAATGCGTATATGTAAAAAAAAAACGTGCCTATCCTGACTATTGTTATGTAAATACAAAAGGATACATCCTCCTCCATTGTGTACATAACAAAAAAATAAACAAGAGAATATAAAAGATTTCATAATACAGATACAACAGATCCACCATCCTCGTGCGCTTAAAGAAATTAATACCTCGTTGAATAAAAACTCCAATTCATGTTAAAATCACGTCTCAGCCATTCCTTAACTCATAAACGACGGACATTCGTGGAGTTAAGAATGTCTTATTTTGAACGTTCCAGCGTGCTTTTATGAATGTGCATTTGGTGGAATGTTTCATATTTCACTGGAAATAACACTAAGAATGACGAAGAAGGATGGAAAACTTGTTGGTTAGCAGAAAATTTCTAGGAAATCTGAGATATCGCTAAAATGTAGAAATCGCCACTGAAACACTGTGGGATACTAAAATGCTACAATATAACATTACAATATAGCGAAACTAAAAGGGAACATTGGAATATAATGGAAAATAACTAAACTAACGGGTAGAACATTACAAACAGTGGATTTACAGAACATTATAATGCAGTTGGGGGGCGGGGTCACTAAATTATAGTGAAGAACGTTTCAGTTTTATGGAATAGTGACTGTGGGAGATTGGAGCTTGAAGCAAGTTCAGGCGTGGGCAGAAAGTAGAAAAATATAAGTCAGAGTGTAGAAAAATATGAGTCAGAGAGTAGAAAAATATGAGTCAGAGAGTAGAAAAATATGAGTCGGAGTAGAAAAATATGAGTCAGAGAGTAGAAAAATATGAGTCAGAGTAGAAAAATATAAGTCAGAGTAGAAAAATATGAGTCAGAGTGTACAAAAACATGAGTCAGGGTAGAAAAATATGAGTCAGAGTAGAAAAATATGAGTCAGAGAGTAGAAAAACATGAGTCAGAGAGTAGAAAAATAGGAGCCAATAGTGTAGAAAAATATGATTCAAAATTGCATGGGACTGGTGTGGAATCTAGAGAAATCTGGTGTTTGTGCGGAAGCTGGAGTAAGCAAGCAGAGTTACTGGTCTGGTGTACCACTTCTACAGCCTTATACGACATTTTTTTTTAATAACGAAGATAAATAGAAGCGAATAATATGCTGGCCAGAGAACGTTAATCTGAGGACATACAGAACCATTTTCTACACTTATATCTGGTTAATCTATCCAGAATTCAAGACTAATGAGCTTGGTGCAAGACCAAACTCCGCCAATGTCTGGAGAAGAGAGATTAAACAGAATATGGGCTAAGCACAGACCTGCTGGCTTCGATTAGAATCTACACATGACTGACTGACTGACTGACTGATCTTTATTTCAAAAGGGTTAAGAATTGGGCACGCAGGCCCGTCTGACATTCTGCCCTTTATCATACATCTTTCACTCTATTCCAGACATTCTACAAATATGCTGAAATAAAGGTAGCGCTCAAGTTAGCTCCTCCACTCAAACAACAGTGACATCACTAACTTTATGCTGTCTATATTCAAATACTTCCACAAAACAAGTCACAATTTCACCAGGCTATTTGTCTGACTTATAGTTTCACGTGTGATAAATTGTGTATTCTTACGGGAGTTATAAAGTGACACACCTGTCAACAGTTTATCAGATCTTTGTCAACATGCCTTTAACTGTGAGCACGTGTTAAGTGACAGATATGGTCAGAAACAACTGTTCCCTTTGCCTGTATTTTCTGATACAACAGCGCCCGTGCCTAAAAACAAATCTTTAAAAAAAACCCCCAGCCTTTTTTCCTTGAGTCAGAATTGACCACCTCTGTATGTCTCATGACATTTGCATGCCAATGCCACGTGAAGTATTAGCGCTTTAACATTTCTAGGCCACTACAGCATTTGAGGTGGAGATGCTGCTATTATCTTCCTCGGGGAAATCCAGGTATCCTTTAGGCTGCGCATACCCCAGTGCCGGTCAGCCAGAAAAAACTTCCACACGATTTAGAAATAGAAAGGGCCCTTCTCATCGGCAGGCAAGAGCTCTAATCCCTACATTACCGCGACATCGACTGACCAACCGCAATCCTTTATAGTTTATCAAAAGTTTAGCTATCAGAACAAATATACATGAATGTTAAGTGACAAGAAGAATATTCAAGGTCCGACAATTACATAATGAAACTGATTTTATTAAGGCCAAGACAAAAATGCCTTCTATGAGGCAAAGCATGGATTCCAAAGAGGCAACCTTCATATATGACCTGGCAACTTTTCATCGCCCCCCGATAAGCAGATGACAAACAAGCCGCCATTTTGTTTACCTATTTAGAGGTGTATTGTCACGTAAGAAAAAAGCATGGAGAAAAAAGTTAACATTAAATTCTGTTTAAAACTCGGAAAAAAGTGCCACCGAGACAGTTGAATTGATGCGACAAGTTTATGAGGATAATTGTTTATCTCATGCACAGATATTCAGGTAGTATTCACGATTCAAAAGTAGTGTGGAAACGATTACAAAACCAACTAGACATGGACGCCCAATTACTGTAATAAGTATCTCACTGCAAAAGTCGGAGACCGGATACAAGAAGATCGTTGTTTGACTGTGAGGATGATGGCAGATGAATCTGGTGTTAACCGAGAGACCATTTGTAAAATTTTAGTGGAAGATTTGGGCAAGGAAAAAAGTTACTTGCCGGTTTCTACCACATGCGTTGTCTGATGACCAAAAACATCAGCGTGTTGAGTACGCAAAAGACATCATCAAAACGTGTTACAGAAATAAACATTTCTTAAATGTGATTGTTGCAGAAGAGGATGAAACACTGATTTTCCGCTTTGATCCCACAACTAAAAGCTAAAGTGCTCAATGGAAGTCATCCTCACCATCAAAAGGGAAAACATTTCGTCTTCGAAAGTCGACAGTGAAGACAATGTTGGTGTGCTTCTACGACGGCAAAGGAGATAATCACAAAGAATTTATTCCAGAGGAACAGACTGTCACTGCCAAAGTTTATTTTTAAGTATTGTGAAACGCCTACTGAAAAGGGTTCTCCGAGTCCGACACGAGCATTCAACACCTGGCAGTTTTTTCCTTCCTCATGATAATGCACCGGCTCACCAGGCGGTAGTTGTACAGGAATTTTTGGCCCAAAAACAAGCGTTTGTTCTCAACCATCCATCCTATTCCCAGATTTGTCTCCCTGCGATTATTTTCTATTCCCAAAATTAAAGTTACCATTGAAAGGACGCTTCTTTGACGATACTGATGACATCCAAAGGGCCGCAACATCGAGTTTAATGGTCATACCAATAGAACTGCAGAGGTCGTTCCAGTGTTTGTTAGATCGTGCCACACGTCGTATCAATGCATAGGCGGCTTACTTTGAATAAAACACAAGTTATATCTTCGACTGTTGTTTATTTTATTTTGTATGGAAATATCTCATTACTCATTTGTCGGACCGTGTACAGAACCCGGCACAAAGCACAGCTGGATATAACTGACGTAGTGCGCAGAAACTGAATACGTGTGGGAAAAAAACATGACGTCAGAGATGAAGCAGACAAAAGATCATTTTAACAATGGCTTCTTGGCAAACACAATATCGAGCATTCATGGTTGAAACTTATTTTAAAAGTGGAGAATCGTCTATTACTGCAGAACGAAAATTTCGTCGCCATTTTGAGTTGCATCCCCATAATAATGTTCCCGATCGGAGGACAAAATAATTTTGAGGTGGGTCAAAAAATTTAAGGAAACCGCTAATTGCCTTAATAACAAGTCTGCTTGTCGTCCAGAAACTCAACTGACACCTGAACGAATTCAAGAAGTCCTCAACACATTGTTGAGAGCAGACAGCGATCAGCTGTTAGGAACGCTTTGGCACCTGGCATCCTCTTAATGTTAATAGTGATCTTTATGTGTAGATGCTAACTGAATACTTCATTCCAGACTTGGCCAATAGAAATAAGAGACTAATATGGTTTCAACAAGATGAAGCAACTGCCCACACAGCCCGTCAGTCCATGGCCATGCTGCGACAAGCATTTCCTAATTGTCTTATTTCCAGATTTGGGCATATTCACTGGCCGGCAAGGTCGCCGGATTTATCGGCCGCAGACTTCTTTTTGTATCTCAAGTATGCTAGTCGACCACAGTCTATTGCAGACCTTAAAAGATCGAATCCGACACTGCATTCAAAACATCCCTTTGAACATGTTAGATGGTGTTATGCGGGAATTTTTCAGATGCTTGGCTGAATGTCTCAAATGTAATGGCGGTCATCTAACTGGCGTAACTTTCAAACCCTAAATATGATTGTCAGTAATAATAAAAATACTCATTTTTCTTCTTCTTCGTTCGCAAAAGAGAAATACTTACAACACGTGGTGTTCCCAAGCGGTCACCCATCCAAGTACTACCCACGCCCGGCCTTGCTTGACTTCGGTGATTGGACAAGAACCGGTATTCTCAACGCGGTGTGGCCGTAAGCAACCCCACTTTTCTGAATTTCATTTCACTTTTTATTTTTTTTTAACCAAAAACATGTATAGCGCTTATTTATTTTCCATTTTTAAAATCCAGGTACGCTTTATGCCGGACCCTGTATAAAAAAGTCACTCTATTTTGTCCAATAATATTTACTGATTTTGGTATGCTTTTTTTTTCTTTTACTGGTTTAGTTAACATGGCCCTCTTGACAACACACAGTCTTTGATCTCAAAGTTCTGCTCATTTCATTTCGTCAAAGCACCCAACATATTCATGTACACATTAACAGGGATTATGTACATGGTCAGCGTCACCAGTTCTGGGAGATAACCCCCCCCCCCCAATAACTGTTAATGTGGAAAAAAGGTAGATGAGGCTATAACATACTTCACTAAAAAAAAAAACTGCTACTGAACTGGAAAAGAACACGTTTGACGTTGTTTTCTTCTTCGTGTAAAATTACGTACCACCAACAGAGATCACATGATTACTCATCTCAGAGTTAATAAACAACTCTCGACTTTAATCATGCAGTACAACATATTATGTGATTTTATCAGCACAAAACATTTCCTCTAGGGTGGTAGGAGTCTTGTTTCCTGATATAGTATTTAGTGATAGAAAACCCGTCAAGAGGCAGGACATCTCCTGCCTGCACCTTTAAGTTGCTCTTCACTGTATATTGGCTAGATCTATGTCTAAAAGTTTGAATGTCCAACCAAACTCTTTACTCATAACGTTTGCCAGCTGTGGGAAAGCGTCGAGGTTATAGTAATGAGGGAAAAAATTATTTCAACACTACACTGACTCACAGCTGTTTTAGTTAGCGCGCGACTGTACTGTATGTAAATAGTTCATAGTCAACTGTTTTAGTTCGCTGGAAGCAAAGATGACTATGTTAGACTGACAGTACTGTTGCTAGAACCTGTACACCATAGCTGGCCAAGACACCACACTGTCACACACTGAGATATGCGTATACCGCTATTCACTGATATATGTGATATGGCGAGTGATCAGAGCGCCATCCTCTCTCGGCTACGTGGCTGTTCGCCCTACCTAGTTCGAGTCATGGTCATTTCTCTAGTAATGTTCTTTCTCTTATGGCTAAAGTTACTTGTATATTTCATGGCTAACCATCCATCACTGTGCTCTAGCACTCTGTCATGCTGACAAAAGCACGGTCACAAACTCCTTCGGTTTGGCTAACGGGTGCGACTCACAGTGGCTCTCATGGTAATGGAGAGCGTCGAGGTGCTAGTTTTGTCTTCAGGCAAGTCACTCCGCACCAAATATACTGCCTGGAATTCAATATCAACACGGCTTCTGCTGCAAGAAGAGCGAGACCACAACAAGAGCACGGATCTTTACTTAGCCCATATACATACATGCACAAAAACTGGAGAGAGAGAGAGAGATCTTTTATTTCCAAAGGGTTTAAGAATTGGGCACGCAGGCTCGTCTGACATTCTGCCCTTTATCATACAACTTTCACTCTGTTCCATTCTACAAATATTCTGCTCACATAATCAATCACAACTATTATTGGAAAGCTAAGAGACATAAAATAAAATTAAAGCATAGCATTCACATTTCACTCTTATCCATCCACTCAATACAGAAAGTAACTACATACATATATAAATGACTACAGAAAGTAACTACATACATTTATATAAACGACTATCTACCAAACAGAATTTTGGTACCATTCATAATAAACAATTCAGTATCTGCAAGAGCAGTCTACAATAACGTTTGTGAATCATGGAGGCATGTAATCGACATCAATTAGATATTGGAAGAGTTTGTAGTTGTAGGAAGGAGTATAGTTTATATATATATATATATATATATATATATGATGTGAGGGTATTTCAAAGACGAGCAGCTGGATATGTAAGTAAAGCTTTTCTTGTAAAGATCACGTCTAAGTTTTGGAAGACATGTTGTATAAGCGTTGGCCATACTTTGGGCTAAATCTAAACATTTTCCATAGATAAGGCGGAGCATGCTGTGAAAGAATTTGATGTACCAATTTGGCTTTGTTAAAGAGGAACCTGTTCTTAAGAGGCAGTATTTTGATACGTTTGTGCTGATTAGTTGCTTGTGCTTGATCTTTGCCACTAGTAAGTTAATTACTGCTCACTTTTGAAGTGTATTTTGTATCTGATACTGAGCAACCATCCCAGACTGTTGAGCAGTAGTCTAAATGTGTTTGTACATGTGATATGTAGTATGTCTTCCTTGTGTCTTGATCAATGAAGTGTTTAATTTTAGCTAATTGGTATACTTTTTGCGCTACAAGTTTTGTTAGGCCTTGCACATGAGTTCCAGGTCAATGTTGGTCAATAATAAGAACTAGTGTTTTGTGCTCGCTAACTTTTTCTGTCTGATGCTTCTGTACAGACCAGAAGTGTTTTTTTGTTTTTTGTTTGGCGTTTTGTAGTTTGCCTTGTTATGAGCATTGATTCTGTTTTATCGGTATTTATAATCATGCCATTGTTGTTGCTGGATTTAATTAGATTGTTTAACTCTACCTGAAGAGTTGATTCTAAGTTAATACAGTCGTATTAGAGAGAGAGAGAGAGAGAGAGAGAGAGACAGAGAGACCTGCTCACATAGTTTAGACACATAAAAATACAATGACTCTACATACAGTACTCATCGCAGTATTTACTGACTGGGTCTCCCTGGATAACAATGAAAAGCAAGAGAAAGCTGTTTCCTATCAGTAAGCTGGAGAAGATGACGTAAAACAATTACACAGCAAACATATAAAAAGACAACAGCATAAAATGAAAGCTAACCTGTTTTCGGATCTGTGTAGACGGGTGGATATCCCTTGTGCGCTGGGGGTGGCTGTGCGAAGTCATTGTACATCACAAGTCCGGGGTATGGAGGCTGAACCATTCCAAATTTTCCTGTCTGAAAGTAAACATCACACAAATATTTCATTCATTTCTTACTTTCATTCACAATTCTTCCTGCTGTTATTCTGGATACTTAAGTCAGGACTTACACACTGAGTTGTTGTTTTTTAAAAAAAAGACTTACTAAGCATTAAAGTCATGTAATCGATGACATTTGTCAAAATGATATATAAATAAGAGCATGCAAATATTGCTCGCATAACAAACACAACCCAAGGGTCCCATAACAAACACAACCCAAGGGTCCCATAACAAACAACAACCCAAGGGTCCCATAACCAACACAACCAAAGGGCCCCATAACAAACCACTGTTTACCGCCGATGATGAATCTTGTTTAATAACACAAATCCCTTGTGACGTACTTCAATCAACCAAATGATGACCTGAAAGAAACGCAGGCCCGACAATGGGGGAAAAAAAATTAGAGACGCTAAACATTAGAACGGATGTTGCCATTATAAATGTTTATCTGGCTTAAATCAGATATCTAGCAACATCTGCTCATGGCTCAAGAATGTAACGTGAACAAAACAATTAGTACAGTAAAGATACTACAGTTATCTGTCTACTGGCGCATTAGTAAGGTTATATGTTTACCGGTGTATTAGTAAGGTTTTCTGTTCACTAGTGTAGTAATAAAGTTTTCTGTTTATCGATGCACTGACAGGGTTTCTGCTTACCGACGCATTAATAAGGTGTTCTGTTTACTGGTATATTAGTAAGGTGTTCTGTTTACTGGTATATTAGTAAGGTGTTCTGTTTACTGGTATATTAGTAAGGTGTTATGTTTACTGGTATATTAGTAAGGTGTTATGTTTACTGGTATATTAGTAAGGCTTTCTGTTTGCTGGTGTATCAATTCAGTTTTCTATTTAATGCTGTTTTAATATGTTTGGTTTTTTTTTTTACTCACTATGTCCTGAATGACTTCTCTGATAATTACTAGTTTTAGCACTTTCAATATTTAAACACTTCACCTGATTTCTACTTTACTGTAAACAATGTTTTCGGTCCTTTTTTGTGCGTGCACTTTATTATCTATCACGTTAATTTCAATGAGTTTTTGTTGCCATTAAAAAAAACTAAATGATTTTCTGCTTACACACTAAAATAGTGTTTTAATATTTGTTTCTATAACTGTTCTACTGAAACTCGCGAAGCATTTATCTGTCTGTGTACGAGTTTGTATGATGAAGTATTAATAAACTTCTGCAGTCTCTTAAATTACTTGTCTTTTCTCTCCGATATTTTCATTATCACACTGCCAACTCCACATAGAAATCATAAAAAAAATAATCTCCAACAGTGTTTCTCAACTTTTTGTTGGCCATGGATCCTCTCTCCAGCCTGGTAACAGTTGTAGATCCCTCATTAAAACTAATAATAATAATAATAAAGCAATAAACAACCAATATAATAATACAATTGTTTTTTAACTGAGCCAATCCATTTATCTGGTTCATGGACCTCCAAAAGTCCTTCCATGGACCCCAGGGCATCCATGGATGGAGTTTAAGAACCACTGATGAATACTGTTGGGCATATGCCGTTGACATGACACCTGGTCCCGAAAGAAAAAATGAACTTGGCAGTTTCCACTTCGAGTCGTATAACCTTTCAGTCATAATCTTCCTGTTACGTTCGGGCTGCAGTTATATTCTCACCTGGCACACTTAATTCCACTCTCATTACTCACGCTGAACATTTAGCTTTTTCGTTTACTCGTTATAGAAAATTGGACATGACTTTCCATTTCAGCGCTTCCAGTTCAGCTTTGTTTTATTTCCTCGTTCTTGGCAGCTTCGAATTCGAATTTGCTACTTATACAGTCCAACATCCAACTAATCCTAATAACAAAAAATGTTCCTTCTCTTTTCTGACACGGTAGTTTAAGATGTATATGGTCATGAGGTTAACGCAATTTTAAAACACACACACATACACACGAACTTCTGACAGAGAGAAAGATGAAAAGGGGGGTGAGAGGAAGAGAGTTAAAGAGCGAGAAGGAGAGATTTTGACAGACAGACAGACAGGCAGGCAGGCAGGCAGAGATAATGAATTATTTTTCTGATTTCAGTTATAAAACCTATGAAGCGACAACTCACAACAACACAAACTATTACAGTAATGAGAATGTTATAACATATTCAAACACCAACCATTACACAGATTAATAAGTAGGGGTATGGTCATAAAATCCTCAGCTCATTATACAGCAACGGTTCTCAATCTTTTTGTAAGCATGCCTCTAAACTAGCAATGGTATTTAACCCGCAACCCATGAGGGTAAAACAAGAAAAAAAATTAACTGAAACTCAACAAAACAAGTCAAAGAATAGTCGCAAAAGTGGATGTTGTCACTGTAGCATTTAGATTGGAACATATTTAGAAATATGACGAATTCCCTGTAATTTTGCAATTTTTTGACTATTTTTTTTTTCACATCTTCTCGCGACCCCACCACAGAGACTTGGGTCTTGTGTTTGAAAGCACATCTTTGAAACTGAACAGGGAGAACATTATGTGAGGAAATTTGCTGTATAAATGTGATCGCTGTAGTCGATTCTTTCAGTTCTGCTGATTGCTTTCTTGTTCACGGCTGTTATTTTCAATATCTAATTTAATAGAGAAGAAGAGAATGTGAAGAGAAGAAAGAAGAGAGATAGAGACAAGAGAGGAGAGAGAGACAGACAGACAGACAGATAGAAAAGAGAGAAGAGAGATGAAGAGAACGGACGAAAGAGAGAGGAAGAGAAAGAGGGAAAGAGAGGAAAAGAAAGAGAGAGTGAGAGAGAGAGAAGAAAAGACAGACAAAGAGAGAGAGAAAGACAGAATTACTGCGTTTTTACTACATATGGTCTGGAGTGGTCGCTGTGTGTGTACACCTTCTACCAGCAGTAGTAAGATTAGCATATTTTCTGTACTGGGACAAGCTGTGAAGCTACACGTGTTGGACAGGCCAAGTTGAGAATCCCATCTCTTCATCTCATACATGACAATTTTTTTTTTTTAATGGTGCCATCCGGTGTGGGTTATTGCTCATTCCGATTATATTAATTGTTTTGGTCGCACAAGAGAGAATTAGCGCCGATACAGTCACAACATCATCGTAAACCGGTGAAGGTCGTGTCATGTCGATGTTAATTATCTGAGAATATATGGGTGGTAACAGGAATCGCCCATACATATCTCATAATTTAATGTGTTTTTTTTTTTTTTGTACTGTGTGAATAATTCCGTAAGAGCCAGGAAAGTCTGTGAATGGTTTCTGAGCGAGCTGTGAACAACAAAGAACAATATCTCATGAAGTGAACGAATGTGAGAATATACAGCCGACAAGTGCATCAACTCTCATATAAGAATGTAATAGATGGTAACAGTGTGAGCACTACTGCGTGGCTGGCGTGTAGCAAAACGTGTGCTAGCTCATCACAGCTGCGGGCACTAAACACCATTTAGTTTTTAAACTGCTTGAGTGACGGTGTCATTTTACGCAAAAATAGTTGCTGGTAACAACCATCCAATATTATGTGCTACAAAATCCAGATCATTCTTATTAAATGCTGTAGTGCACTATACAAATCCAGATCATTCTTATTAAATGCTGTAGTGCACTATACAAATCCAGATCATTCTTATTAAATGCTGTAGTGCACTATACAAATCCAGATCATTCTTATTAAATGCTGTAGTGCACTATACAAAATCCATGCTGTAGTGCACTATACAAATCCAGATCATTCTTATTAAATGCTGTAGTGCACTATACAAAATCCATGCTGTAGTGCACTATACAAATCCAGATCATTCTTACTAAATGATGTACTGCCATAAGTGTATATTTATTTACCTTACAGCTTTCAAAGTGCGATTATCATGAGCAAAATAGGTGTGAAGTTTTATACAGCGCCAGATGCTGTTTTTAACTAGTCTTTTCGTGGCGGTAAGCGCCAGGTTAAATGTTAACTCTCCTGCTGTTAATGAGAATGGTTAGGATACCATGTGACACATAACATCACACAAATTGGTTGAAAACAATACAGAACAGTTACATTTTAAAAAAAAACACTAAATAATAAGGGAAAACCGATTAACGAACTTAATTACTGCATTAATGTGAAATGTTACGCTGCAACTTAGTTGACGAAAACAAGGCAAGAAAGAGTAATAAAACATTATATATATATATTAGAAAGGCAATACACAGTATGCAAGTAATACTAGAAATGTCGTAAAATGTTGGAGGAATATAAAACAAAGTGTGAAACATTGTGGAAGTAGGAGTTAATGTTGGAGGAATATAAAACAAGGTGTGAAACATTGTGGAAGTAGGAGTTAATGTTGGAGGAATATAAAACAAGGTGTGAAACATTGTGGAAGTAGGAGTTAATGTTGGAGGAATATAAAACAAGGTGTGAAACATTGTGGAAGTAGGAGTTAATGTTGGAGGAATATAAAACAAGGTGTGAAACATTGTGGAAGTAGGAGTTAATGTTGGAGGAATATAAAACAAGGTGTGAAACACTGTGGAAGTAGGAGTTAATGTTGGAGGAATATAAAACAAGGCGTGAAACATTGTGGAAGTAGGAGTTAATGTTGGAGGAATATAAAACAAGGTGTGAAACACTGTGGAAGTAGGAGTTAATGGGCACGTACTGTGAGTCTTTAAAACTTGGGGTGGGGGTGTAAACTGCTTACGAAAGGCCAGTACACAAAAAACTGATGTTTTTGGTAGAATATGTGAACAAGAGGGAGAGATAGAGAAAGAAGGGAGGGAGAGAGACAGGAGGAAATGAAAATTACCGAAATAACTGCATTATAACCGTACTTCATATATGAATGAAAAGCCACGAACTTTGTATCACGAATATCCGTGAACAAGCTAGAGAGTTGCTTCTCTTTCTCTCAGCTGCTAGTATGTGATGAAAGATGTACCGGATGCTCTGTTATAAACAGCAGCCAATATGTACTAACCTGACCAAACTCATCAAAACATAACAAACGCCCATGGTAGGAGTACTGTACGTTATACCAGTCTATTCAATATTAACATTCCATCTTTCCTTTTCTTCTACAGCTCATCCAAATTACATTGGACTCCTTTTTTTCAACAAGTTCAACCCTTGTAATTGTATATAACCCATGTGGCAGCCCGACTTGAAGTTTCTTAAAACATCAGTGACAAGAAGATTGTGTGGAATTCACACATCCTCCAGCACCATTAAACAGCGGGTACAATGGTGCCCTCTCAGTGACGTTTAACAATGAGAGAAAGATTTGGTCCAAACAGTCGTCCTTGTGTATTGGCGCGGTTTTTGTTTGGCTCGGCGACCATTAATCACAACAGCAATGGATATTGATGTTTCTAGTCAAGTTTACAGAGCGGGGAGAAACACAACACTCGCTTGGCACTTAGGCCCGTCCGCCGCGTGGGTAAGTCGGCTTGCGATAGCGACCAGGTAAAAGCGTGTAATCCAGTCAAAATTAATCTAAAACGCCCACTAATTAATCCCATAAACGCAACTACATTTGGATAGTAGTTTCTCTGAAATCATTAACCCTATCATCGACCTTAGTCTGTATCCTAAACTGGATTACAAAGATACTGGAAGGGGCTGAAGGAGGTTTCACACCCCTATGGCATTGGCCTCGTCCGTTGTGACACCCGTCCATCAAAGCTCGTGACTGCAGGGGTACAGGCGGGTCTGCTGGCGAAAATATGGACTGCACCGAGGTAGGGGGGCTAATCCTCTTGTGTTGGGAGGCCCTCGACTCGGGTTTTCTATCTGATAACGGGAAGGGCATCAGGGAGGGTTTTCCCCCCAGTTCGGGGCGAAAACGGGAGTGAGAAAAGCGTGTGGAACAGTACACTACTATATACAGGGTACACGTACATTATCACCTTCACTTTGTGAATAAATGCGAACTGACATAATATACACACACACCTCCTGCTGGAAAGGAATCACACGACTCCACGAGAAAGAACTACGTTTATCAAGTTGGGACAGTGAAAAACTCAAGTTTATCAGAATCACTACTTGAAAAAGTAACTCAAATTCATTGTTTCATATCGTCAGCACCGACTCCCTATTCGGGTTTTCTAGCAGATTATTTAAATATAAAACATATACTGTTTATATTTTCAATAACAAATGCGGAAATGAAATATACAAAATGTGCCTGACAAATATCCGTATAAATATTTATCTACATAACGCAGCATCAACTGTTTCTTGGATCTTTCAATGTTACAGATGAACTGATGTAACTGCTGTGTAATCTAATTTTACACGTGAAAATGTAAATGATACGTAAAATATCCCAGGAAAAGCTGCTAGGTAGCAAGAGAGATGTAGCTTTCCAGCACAGCATGAAACAGTTTTCTACTGCAGAAGCAGGCTTGAAATTTAGTGCAACTGGTACAGCGGTAAGGGGACTTCAGAACAGGACATTCTGGAGGGGGGGGGGGGGGCAATGTGCTGCTGACTTTCTCTGTAGGAATGGACCTCTGTGCTAACACCTCAGCTAACACTGACTCTTAAATGTAACAGCCTGTACAATGACTTCTTCTCTTTTACCTTGAATGTAATAGTTAAATCTTACACTCTTTTGATATGTTTTCCCTAATTTAATTTGTATTTTTTTTTACTAAATCACGTGTGTGGGAAGAATGAAAGATGGAATGATGAAGGGCAGAATGTAAGACGGGCCTGCGTGCCCAATTCTTTACCCTTGAAAAATAAAGATTATTCATTCATTCATTACTGGTTAACGAAAAAAGAAAGAAAAAAAAATCTCTACTGCTCCTGGTTCGATGTTCTCAGGAAGTATTATCTTTAACACAACTATCTCAGCTTCCAGGCGATAATATACATCATTATCATTTCGTGCCCTCTCCTCGTGCAAGCTTGGCTGCAATGGTCCTCCAGCTTGTTCTATCCTCCGTTCTTACCATGCAAACGGCCAAGCTGGGCCCATTATTAAAAAAAAAAAGAATATATATATATATATATATATATAAAATCCAACAATCCATATCGTTGTCAAACTCTTGCTCTTTTTCCTTGTTTTTCTTTCTATTATGCTTTTCATTATTATATTATGCCTCTTGGTATGCAAATTAAAAATGGCACGATAGAAAGCTCGGAAGATAAGTGTGGCCAGGCGTGATAATGCCTACATCACACTTTCGTATGCCTAATACCCAACATGCCTTAATCAAACGGGATTTCCAACACATGAGATACAATTAATATCGCTGCTGTATCTAGACCAGCAGGCAGCAGTAAGAATAAATGGTGTAACAACTTGGTTTGGCATAAAACAAGGGGTCCGTCAGGGGTGCATATTGTATTTAATTTATTTAACTTGTATACTGAAAATATAATGAGGAATGTTAGAGAAGATGTAGACAAACGATGCCATTACAATTGGAGGTTATGAAATACCAGAGATTAGATATGCTGATGACACAGTATTACTGTCCACAACACACAAAAAAAAAAAAGAATGGAAAATTAATTATGTCAGTCAGTAAGAACAGCGAAGAGCAAAACCTCTATCTTAATGCGAAGAAAACTAAATTGATGACTGACAAAACAAACAAGGCAGCTGAAATATGTATCAATGAGGAAAAACTGGATGAAGTGGAGAGTTTTGAATATCTTGGATCACTACTAATTAATAATGGAGATACAATGAGGGAAATTAAAAGTAGGACATCTATCGCTCTTCAGAAAGTAAAACAACTAAAGAATCTGTGGACAGGAACAGGCAGAACTAAAAAAATAAGATTTTTAAGGGCATGCATCTTTCCCATAGCAACATACGCCTGTGAGACCTGGACACTTAACAAAACAGCTGAGAAACACATAAATGCTTTTGAACGTAAATGCTACAGAAGACTTCTTCAAATATCATGGACACAAAAAAAGAACAAACATATCCATACTACAATAACTTAATACTGAAGAAGGCTGGCTAGTAAAGAGGCTTAATCAGAGAAAACTTAATTATTTTGGACACATTAAACGTCATGATAATTTAGAGAAGACCGTCTTGGAAGGGTATATAATGGGAAAAAGAAAGAGGAAGACCAAGGCGAAGATAGCCGCAAGACATCGTTGATGATCTCACAACCGAGAGGCCTACAGGAGTGCTGTTAGGGAGGCAAAGTTCCGCAAGGGACATGCAAGTGAATGAATGGTGTGGAGAGGGGAATTTTACCTTTTACCTCTTGATATGACCAAGATACTTTAAATTTCTGGTTCTAATGTCTGTCATTACTTCTCTTTTCAGTTTTAGCTTATACTTCTCTGATTTCTCTTCTGCCTGTGAAATTCCGCATATATTCCTCATCATTTCAAGCGCTCATTTTTCCATTAAAAAAATGTAATGCCCATGCTTCCACAACACAGATGTGTGGATAACATACAGCGTGACGATAATGACGATAAAAGAGGTCACAGTGATTCACATTTGTGTCTGTGGACTGATTTTATGTCTTGTCTCTTAAAAAAAAAACTCCATGTGAATGAAATTAGCAATAGTTTACCATGTAACAGATCATATTTAGCTAGGCTGGTATAAGAAGAAATATTGCCCCTGTGATCTGTGGCAAACAACAACCGCCAAAACATGAACTGCTTGACCACTGGTCAGTTACATAAACACATAGACTGCGCGTGGTGCGGGGAGGAGCTGTGATAAACTTCTCCATCTTCTATAATGGATCAATGTTTTTGTCACGTGACATGAAGTTCGCTAGGATATTTTCTCATCCTCTTTTTTCTCTTGATCTGTCCAGGTATGACCGAGCCAGTCAACTTCTGTCTTCTCCTAACAACCTCCAAGAAATCTTACTGATCAGCTTACGGTGATCAAAAGAAAAAAATGTATGAAAATCGCTTGGTGACATGAACAAGAGAAAACATGGAGGAAAGCGAGCTAAACCTTGCCTACATCAAGCGTTCCAAGGCGGGTTCCCACGCCGACCACACACAAGCTATACTTCTTTGAAAACCCACAGGAGCATGTCTTCACGCCTGTTTTCAGTTGTTTCCCATCACCTCAACAAAGTCCTCATTAACACTGTGAGGAGGGGGGAAGCGAAAGAACACGAACAAATCATGCTTTTATGAAAACCGGAAAACACACAAGGCTATCTGACACCTGGAGCCTCTTGTGTGGGCAAGTAACGTTTTCGTGCTCTCCGAAGCAAGAGACTTGACAATATTCTGTTGTCCTGTTATCTGACACCCGCTGGTGGTCACCAAAAATCTTAGTCCACTTCTTGTCTTATAGCCCTGCTATGAAACTGGATATTGCTACAGCCATAAACAATGGGGAAATTGAAGACAGAAAAAGAACAGGTAGATGGTGAGAAAATCTTTATGGCTTGACAAAATGGTATGGAAGAAGCACAACAAAACTGATGGAAAACATTAAAGATCAGAAACTATGAAGAATTATAGTTGCTTACGCCTCTGGGCATGGCACATGATGATGATTATGATAAACAATGGAGAAAGAGAGAAGAAAAATTGGAAATGAATGAATACGACCATGTGATCATATGTGCCGAGCTAAGAATTCCTCTTTATTCAAATGATAACTCATAGCCTAAAAGAAAAAAAAAAAAGGTGTTGGGGGGGGGGGGGGGGATTCCTAGAACCTTCTACGGTGGATGGATCAAATGATTATTGCGAGTTATTAGCAATCATCAAAAACATGCTACAAAGTGCATTTCAAAAGAGTTATTCCGTTAACTAGAAAAAAGTCAGTCACATAAAACGGCAAGTTTTTTTTTACGATACGATGATTGAAATGAGACACAAAAGCGTACAGAAAATATAGCGAAAGACTTGGCATCTTTATCATCAACAGGAGATGACGGCAACACACATCGAACCATCATGTCTGCAGTTTGTCATCTATGTTTCATTTTTAAAAAATTATTTTAAACTTCAGTATTACTGCATATTATATATATATATATATATATATTATTCTGAAAGGATGAACACTTGGGCAGGCAAGCATGATTGAGGCCATGCCCTCATCTCTCAAACTATCATTTAACAACACGTTTAGTTCTAGCATTACAAACATACACGTGCAATAGTAAATATGAGTGGAAACTTACTACATACAACTTCTCACTCAGACACTCAATAATAAACGCCTGCTAAGAGATGAAAATATGTTTAATTATGTATATAAGCTTTAATTTGCTTTCTGTTTTTTGGAGTCTGATGCTTTATTTACGTTACAGTCAAGATACTAGATAAGAAAACACTTCGGCTACAGACTTCCTTCTTGTGATTTTTCTGTCAGGGTCTACCCCTTCATCATTATTCCACCCCCAACCCAACTCCACACCGGCACTCGTTTCAGCAGTAACTAGTATTAACTGTTGAAAAAAAGATTGTCCAGTTTTACAAGATACTAAGAGAGGTGGCCCGTAACACTGCCTGGCAACGGTTTACTTCTCTGCCCTCACAAATCTACACACACACACACATTGAAAGGACACTTGGGCGATGTTTTAAGAAAGTCAAACAAAGTGACCCCAACCCACACACACAAACAAACAAAAAAAGGGTGGGAGGTGACATGAAATTTCAAGTTGCGGTATATATAAGCAAGGACAATTGTAGGATATTTGAACATCTCGGAACGAGTCCTGCTAGCCCAACTGAAAGGACGACCAATAAACATAAATATTATACAATGTACGCTCCAACATCTATCTGAAAGTTCTGAAGAAGGTGTACAGCTATTTTTTATAATGACATAGAGACATCACTAAAACACACAAGGTCACATGAAGTTACTATAGTCATGGGAGATTTTATGCCAAAGTTGGTAAAGGAAGAACTTCAGACATCGTTGGTGACTATGGACTGGCGGAGAGGAATGACAGAGGTAGTAAATTAATTGAATGGGCAAGAATACATAGCATGGTTGTAGGAAACACCTGGTTTAAACAACATCCCCGAAGACTGGCAACGTGGTGCAACCCAGAAAAAAAAGACTTTTAATCAGACAGACTACATATTAATCAACAAAAGATTCCAGAATGCATTACTGACAACAAAAACCATGCCAGAAGCTGACTGCAATAGTGACCATGACCCACTGTGTGGAAAAATTAGAATAAAGCTAAAGAAAGCAGGCAGAAAAGTGAGAAACATCAAAATGAATACAGAACTCCTTAAAAATGACAAAGAACTGCGAAAACAATACAAAGTAATATAACAAATAGATACAATGCAATAGCAAAGATAAATAGTATAGATGAACAATGGGCAATGTTAAGAGATTCTATCCACCAAACTGTTAAAGAGATAACACCACCGAAAAAAGAAGCCTCTAAAAATAAATGGATGACAGACTGATAGACAAGAGTAGGAGGAGTGAAAATAACCAAGAAAAATATAGCAAGATAAATAAAGAAATAAGACGGAAATGCAGAGAAGCAAAGAAATGTGGTTAAATGAACATTGCAGACAAAGAGAGGACTCTCATAATAAAGAAAGCAAACGAATTAATGAACTCACAGGCAGGAAAACAAAATATACCACAGGATGCCTGAAATCAAAAGAAGGTAAAATGTTAATGGGAAAAGAAGACATTGTGGACAGATGGACAGAGTACATCGGTGAGCTATATGGAGGAGAAAGAGCAGAATTAACGCCAGATATTGAAAATTGTGATGGACCACCAATACTTGAAGATGAAATCATAGAAGCCATCAAACACATGAAGAAAAGAAAAGCGACTGGGCCTGATAATATAACAACAGCAGAAACAGAGGCGTTAGAGGATATATGAATAAAAATTATAACCTAGTTACTGAATGACATTTATAACAGTGGTTATATGTCCAGTGACTTGCTTAAATAAACATTTATACCATTACCAAAAGAAACCAGCTGCAAAGGAATGTGATGACCACCGGACTATCAGCCTATCATGTCACATAACAAAGCTACTTCTGAGAATCATTATGAGAAGAACAAGGAAAAAAGATAAAAATGGAAATAGTAGATTAACAGTTTGGATTTGTTAAAAGAAAGGGAACATACAATGCCATTTATGCTTTACGAACACTAACAGAAAGAACTTTAGAAGTACAGAAAGATCTCTACTTGTGATTCATTGATTACACCAAGGCATTTGACAAGGTGAAACATAATGAAATTATTAAAATGCTTGAAGACATCAATACAGACCGCAAAGACCTAAGGATTGTAAAACATCTATACTGGCAGCAAGAAGCAGCAATTCGAGTTGAAAATAGAACTGGAAAATATCAACCTATAAAACAAGGAGTACGACAAGGATGTATACTATCTCCAGACCTTTTTTTTTCTCTGTACAGCGAGAATATTCTAAGAACAATCATCACAGAACCAGGCATAAAAATTGGAGGATACAATATTAACAACCTTCGGTATGCTGACGACACAGTACTGATAGCTGAGAACCAACAAGACCTGCAAAATCTCTTGGATAAAGTCGCCAAAGAAAGTGAACAGAAAGGCCTTACTTTGAACATAAAAAAAGACAGAGACTACGGTTATATCTAAGAAATAGAATCCACCAACATGCAGTATAAAATCAAACGGAACTATTCTAAAGCAGGTGCAGAAATTCAAATACCTTGGGGCAGTAATAACTTCAGATGGGAAATGCAGAACAGAAATTAGGAACAGAATAGGTCAAGCAAAGACTGCATTTCAGAGAATGAGAAACATATTATGCACCACATCCTTGTCTATGAATATTAGAAAACGAGTCCTAAAATGCTATATTGAACCTATCTTGTTATATGGAAGTGAATCATGGACTATAGGCAGGTCTGCACAAAAATGACTGGAAGTAGCAGAAATGTGGTTTATTAGAAGAAAGTTGCGAATCCTCTGGACACGAAAAACAACTAATAATGAAGAATGTATGAGAAGTGCTGGAGAGACAAAAAATCTTGTCAAAAAAATAAGAGAGAGACATGTACTTTTATAGGACATGCAATGACAAGAGGGGGCATTGAAAATATTATAACAACAGGAAAAATAGAAGGAAGAAGATCAAGAGGAAGACCAAGAGAAATGACACTGGACAGTCTGACGGGATGGTGTAAGAGGAGATCACCAACTGAGCTGATGGCCTGCATGAAGGATCGTGTACTCTGGAGAAGCATAATAGCCAACACCACTCGGCACGGCACCTGATGATGATATATATAAAAAGTAAGGTTATCCCTGTTATGCCATTATCACTTAGGAATGATGACGTTACTGTCTGTATGTCCTCAACCTGCCAGTAGACTAGAGGGTGATGTGATTAACTTCACGGATGACCGCTTTTCTTTCCCAAGCTCGTGAATGAAATTGGGTAATCATTTCTACAGCTGAGTGGATATGGGGGGGGGGGGGGGCGCCCGCCGCGCTCACCCTCAGGCCAGATTTGAACCACTGACCTTCGCCACGGGGATCAGTACACTAACCGCTTGGCCATACATAGTGGACTAACCGTTTGGTCATACATAAAAGTGAGGAAGAAAAATAGCAAAGAAGATACTGCTAACTAAACTTATTTCAGAGAGACAAGCGACTGGCTAGAAGTAAGAAGTTCGTCATCTCTGCAGGCGATAATATCTCACTATAACAAGTATAAAAGAATGTTTGCTGGCTACAGTTTGATTAATTTCGTACCAAAAAAAAACACAAAACAGGCCCCAACACTATTCGGAGAACAAAGAAAATGAAATAAGAGCCAGAGGAGGCAACGTCACATTAGACCTAATATTCAACGACTTTCCTGTGTTCTCCATCAACTCCTGATATGGGAGAATGTAACGCTGGACAAATATGTGAAGTAATCGTTATTATACCGTCTTTACAAATCCAAGTCCTGTACTCTACAGCAATGTGCGGCATCTCGGAACATATTCAAAGACGGATTATCCAAAGAGCATTCTTTTAACTTCTAAACTGAACTGGACTAAATGGAAGTGAACTGAATGCAAGGTCGAGACCACAGAAGTAATCATATAGACAATGCTAGGGTTACTTACCGCTGTTACATTAGGATATCGCTGTTTTATCAATCAGATTAGTGAAGCTGGGATTTAGATATAAAAGAAAGGAAGAATTCAGGAACTCAGAAACGCCAGAAAAGAAAAGAAGTTTAAGAACATATTTTTGGAATACTGGTTTCCTGGCGATCACAATACATTGTTAGAGGATTGGTGTGCGTGATCATGACACATGGGCCTATGATTCAAGTGATACTTTCAAACACTATTTGTATTAATCCTCTGTGTAATTTCCTATTCAATAAATCTCTCTTCCAGTTTTTTTTTTTAAACAGGCTCTTGGTTTTAATATTGCAAAATATTTGGACTTCTGTCCCGAGAAAGAGAGAGACACACACAGAAAGACACACACAAAGAGGCAGAAAGAGAGACAGAACGACAGAGAGACACAGAAAGATCGAGACAGAGAGAGACACACACAGAAAGACACACACAAAGAGGCAGAAAGAGAGACAGAACGACAGAGAGACACAGAAAGATCGAGACAGAGAGGAGAGACAGAAAGACAGGAAGAGTGAGAGACAGAAAGACACAGAGAGACAAAGAGACAGAAAGACAGAAGGACAAAGTAAGACACAGAGAGACACACAAAGAGAGACAGAGAGAGACAGAGAGAGGGGGGAGAAAATGAGAACAGTGGCTTGTACACGTACAGAAAGCTGAGAGGATAAAATAAATATTCACTGAGAACTTTTCTCTACTGGAGATTTCTCCATTCTGCCAGTGTTTCTATTCCGCCTGACAGGGCAAGGGATTATGATAAATACTTGAATCTGTGTGCACTTGAGCAGCATTTCTTATGAAGTCAGTGGAGCAAGACTACGTATAAACGTGCCAGAATGTCGTAAAGAATAGGTTAGCTGCAGGCAAAGCACAGTGAAATAATGGACCTAGGGGCCAATTTATGGTCAGTATAATTTTCATACACGTAAATGTACTGTGGCTTTATTTCTATAGCTACTGTGTTGCTTGTTTGCTTGATCGAGAACATTTAAGTCACTCGAGGCCTGGGAGACGTATACACAAGGGTCTAAAAGAATGGGAGTGAAATTAGTTTCAAACATACAGTACAAAGAAAAGAACGCTTCAAGCTTTAGAAAATAAATGTGAATACGGGAGATACGCTAGCAAGGAGAATACGATTTCGCTTAAAAACAAACTCCAAGTGCAATTAAAGTTTATGAAATCTTATTATTTTTTTTTTTTTTGCTTTCCAAACATTAGTTCATCAAGTCCAATAGTTTTCATTGACCATATTTCAGGACACACTCCGAAGACTAGCATTCTCTACGGCAACAAAACTGGCAAATATGACATTAAACAGTGGTTTGATATAAACAGATATACTTGTGTAAACAGAAATGTTTACAGGAAGGTCATGAATGTGATTGAAAGCCTTCAGGCAGTTTGAAATAAAAGTCTGTTAGGGGCAGTCACAGGTTTGGTAGGGGAGGGGAGGGAGGGAGAGAGAGAAAGAGCAAAAGAAATATAGTTGGGGAGAAAGACAGATAAAAGAGGAGATTGGAGGGGGGGGGAGAGACCACAGATATACATCGGATTGAGTAAGACAACAGTTTATGAAGGAAAGGTTAGAGTATACTCAGGTTTCCACAGGTGTAACTAAGATGACTCACGTATGTCACGTGTCCTGGGCACCATACTGTGGGGAGATGACTAGATTTACCTGAAAGTGGAGAAATTCCACTTTTTCTGTTAAGCAGAATTTGCTCCTCATTCTTCAGGAGTGCCACTTTTAAAAATGTTCTCGGGCGCTGTGAACCCACCAGTGCACCTCTGCTATAATACAACAAGCAGAACGTGTATGCGGCAACACAGAGGGCACCACATACGTTAGAAGTATACACATGGGGGGGGGGGGGAATATAATATTAACAGAAACATGCAGGCCCTATGAGATGGGGGTCCAGCTGGTGCACTGTTGAAAAGGCCCCGAGAGTTTTACTTGTTTGACGGGTACTCCCGGAGGGCTTTTCTGAGCGGTTTTTTTTTTTTGTTTTGTTTTGCCAGAGTCGGTGTGGATTAAATCATAAACGTAGATGTTGGGGGGGGGGGGTGTGTGCCAGAGTCGTTGTGGATTAAATCATAAGCGTAGATGTGAGGGAAGGATGTGTCAGGGCCGTAGTGGATTAAAACATAATCATCATCATCATCATCAGGTGCCGTGCCGACTGGCGTTGGCTATTATGCTTCTCCAGAGTACCCGATCCTTCATGCAGGCCATCAGCTCAGTTGGTGATCTCCTCTCACACCATCCCGTCAGACTGTCCAGTATCATTTCTCTTGGTCTTCCTCTTGATCTTCTTCCTTCTATTTTTCCTGTTGTTATAATATTTTGCTGCCAGTATAGATGTTTTACAATCCTCAAGTCTTTGCCGTCTATATTGATGTCTTCAAGCATTTTAATAATTTCACTATGTTTCATCTTGTAAAATGCCTTGGTGTAATCAATGAAGCATAAGTAGAGATCTTTCTGTACTTCTAAAGCTCTTTCTGTTAGTGTTCGTAAAGCATAAATGGCATTGTGTGTTCCCTTTCCTTCAACAAATCCAAACTGTTCATCTGCTATTTCCATTTTTATCTTTTTCCTTGTTCTTCTCATAATGATTCTCAGAAGTAGCTTCGTTATGTGACATGAGAGGCTGATAGTCCGGTGGTCGTCACATTCCTTTGCACCTGGTTTCTTTGGTAGTGCTATAAACGTGGATTTAATCAGGTCACTGGGAATATAACCACTGTTGTAAATATCATTCAGTAACTTGGTTATTATTTTTTTCCTGTCTCCTCTAGTGCCTCTATTTCTTCTATTGTTATATTATCAGGCCTAGTCGCTTTTCCTTTCTTCATGTGTTTGATGGCTTCTATGATTTCATCTTCAAGTATTGGTGGTCCCTCATAGTTTTCAGTATCTGGTGTTAATTCTGGTCTTTCTCCTCCATATAGCTCACCGATATACTCTGTCCACCTGTCCATAATGTCTTCTTTTCCCATTAACATTTTACCTTCTTTCGATTTCAGGCATCCTGTGGTATATTTTGTTTTCCTGCCTGTGAGTTCATTAATTCGTTTATGCATGTTTTTGCTGTCTTTATTATGAGAGTCCTCTATCTGTCTGCACTGTTCATTTAACCACACTTCTTTTGCTTCTCTGCATTTGCGTCTTATTTCTTTATTTATCTTGCTATATTTTTCCTCGTTATTTTTACTCCTCCTCCTCTTGTCCATCAGTCCTAAGATGTCGTCTGTCATCCATTTATTTTTAGGGGCTTCTTTTTTTGGTGGTAAAACATAAGCGTAGATGTAATAGGGGAGGGGGGCCAGGGTGCCAGGGCCGTAGTGGATTAAAACATAAGCGTAGATGTAATAGGGGAGGGGGGCCGGGGTGCCAGGGCCGTAGTGGATTAAAACATAAGCGTAGATGTAATAGGGGAGGGGGGCCGGGGTGCCAGGGCCGTAGTGGATTAAAACATAAGCGTAGATGTAATAGGGGAGGGGGGCCGGGGTGCCAGGGCCGTAGTGGATTAAAACATAAGCGTAGATGTAATAGGGGAGGGGGGCCGGGGTGCCAGGGCCGTAGTGGATTAAAACATAAGCGTAGATGTAATAGGGGAGGGGGGCCGGGGTGCCAGGGCCGTAGTGGATTAAAACATAAGCGTAGATGTAATAGGGGAGGGTGGCCGGGGTGCCAGGGCCGTAGTGGATTAAAACATAAGCGTAGATGTAATAGGGGAGGGGGGCCGGGGTGCCAGGGCCGTAGTGGATTAAAACATAAGCGTAGATGTAATAGGGGAGGGGGGCCGGGGTGCCAGGGCCGTAGTGGATTAAAACATAAGCGTAGATGTAATAGGGGAGGGGGGCCAGGGTGCCAGGGCCGTAGTGGATTAAAACATAAGCGTAGATGTAATAGGGGAGGGGGGCCGGGGTGCCAGGGCCGTAGTGGATTAAAACATAAGCGTAGATGTAATAGGGGAGGGGGGCCAGGGTGCCAGGGCCGTAGTGGATTAAAACATAAGCGTAGATGTAATAGGGGAGGGGGGCCGGGGTGCCAGGGCCGTAGTGGATTAAAACATAAGCGTAGATGTAATAGGGGAGGGGGGCCGGGGTGCCAGGGCCGTAGTGGATTAAAACATGAGCGTAGATGTGAGAGGGGAGGGGGGCCGGGGTGCCAGGGCCGTAGTGGATTAAAACATGAGCGTAGATGTGAGAGGGGAGGGGGGCCGGGGTGCCAGGGCCGTAGTGGATTAAAACATAAGCGTAGATGTGAGAGGGGAGGGGGGCCGGGGTGCCAGGGCCGTAGTGGATTAAAACATAAGCGTATATGTAATAGGGGAGGGGGGCCGGGGTGCCAGGGCCGTAGTGGATTAAAACATAAGCGTAGATGTAATAGGGGAGGGGGGCCGGGGTGCCAGGGCCGTAGTGGATTAAAACATAAGCGTAGATGTAATAGGGGAGGGGGGCGGGGTGCCAGGGCCGTAGTGGATTAAAACATAAGCGTAGATGTAATAGGGGAGGGGGGCCGGTGTGCCAGGGCCGTAGTGGATTAAAACATGAGCGTAGTGTGTGGGTATGCGTCCCATACCCGCTTACAAAATTTCTCTCGGAGGCCCCACAAATAGGTATATGTGGCGAGGATTGGGGGGGGGGGAGACAGTTTAACGGGGAAGTAGATGAGAGATTATAATAAAAGGCAAATAAGATCAGGGAAACATCGAATGAGAAGGGTGGGGCGTGTGAAGAGAAGTTTAGAGTTAAATAGATGAACTGAAGAAGAGGGGGGGGGTGGTGGTGTGAGACAGAGAGAGAGAGAGGAGAGATGTGGACGCCAACCCCCCCCCCCTTTTTTTTTTATTCCAAGATATTGCTCCGAACATTACATTTTTCCCAGATTCAAGTCTTTGTCTTCCAGCATTAACACACCCCCCCCCTCCCAATTAAGTCAGTCTGGGTCGTGCTTTTCTAATTTGTGTTGCCGACCTGTAAACTTCAGCAAACACCTCCGGCAACAGTTTTGCTTTCAGACCTGACAACAGCTTCATACGTTGTGAAAACCCGCTCGCCGCCGCCGTAGTGAGAGAGATCTTGCGGTTATTATTATTACTATTCTGTTCTCTTTTTTAGCGTTGATTATGGTGAGCTGGAATCGATAAAGTTGATTAGCCATTGTTTTTCGTTTAACTGACAACAGTTATTGTGTATGAACATTTCTGCAAAGGAACAATGTTTTCCGTTTACGCTGTTCTTCAGCTGCCAGCATACAGTCAATCTGTATGGGTCGTATTTGTGTTTGCGGTATACTTTTTGTGGCTCAACAGCTAACATATACGCTCCAAGTGGATAATGGCTGAGTGTTTTAAAACAAAATTGATTCAAGAAGACTTTGAATAGCGGTAAAGCAAAGTTTCCACGCTTCCACACCTTCACAATCTCACACTTTTAACAATCTATGCCAGTCTGTTAGCTTTTCTTTGTGCACGTTTGGCTTCTTCAAGAAAAAAAAAACTTTGCTTCAGAGGGAAAAAAAAATTAAAAGAATAATAATGAAAATATTTTACAAACCGGTCGTGAATTTGGTAACAAAAAAATATTGCTTCCTTTTTCCCTGTTTCTCTCTGGTCGATACAACAAAACGAATGTTCTCATCTGCTTTTTTAAAGGCAGGTCTTTTATGCCATGAAGGCACCTAGGGTATACCTTGTTAGTGTCCGTATTTTGCTTGGGCTGTCGGTGCTTTAGAGGGTGGTCAGCATCATGCCTCGATGCCTTTCCTTCCCCAGCCCAAAACAAACTGGGTATACATTTCCCAGGCTGGGTCACTGAGCGCTTGGATTCGAACCACTTTCACCGTGTGAGAGTAGTGCACGAACTGCCTGGCCACGGAGGCCCCCTTTTCATCTTATTTCTCTTCTGTACTGTCTACACTTTATAACAATAAGCAACGACAATGTCAACGTACTCCCCGAAATACTAGACACAGCCATGACGAATGGGGTATGCTGGAGTAGTACGAGTGGGACAAGGTTCGATCCAGCGCTTTTCAAGTCCGAGCTGACCGAGAAACCATGCCTTTATCGATTCGGCCAACGAACTTCAAGAAAGGAGAAGTATAGGTAATAGCTGCAACAATCAAAGTATTAGCAGGGACTTTGTATTTGCAACAGTTACTGCACAAGTTTATCGGTGGGAAAAAAACAACAGCAGCAGTAACGGTGATTAGTTTCGGTGGTAGCGGTGGTGTTGTACGTAAGGATCAGTAGTCGTGCTTGTACTCATGATGGTCTGGTCGTAATAATAAGATAAACTGCAATGACAGTGGTGTCAGATTAGTCTAGCAGTAGCTAATTATCGTGAGATCAACAGCGGCACCAAGAACACATGCATGGCACTGATGAAGAGTTAAAGAAAAAAAAACAGTATCGCTGATGGCTACTGCTTTAGTCGCAGCATTAACAACAACAGCAGCTATACATCTGCTGGCCGCGGCTAAACAGAATTGTAATACTAAGCAAAAGGTCAACGCTATCTCCTCATCCATAGCCGAGACACATATGAGGGCACAAATTAAATATGACTACCAATACCCAGCCTCTAAGCATGGGTACCAGAGAAATCTGGGAAGGTAAACACGGCCAGGCGTGATACTGACCACATCAGACTTTCATGTGCCGAAGGTCGTGGAAGTACGGGCCTAACACCGTATCCCCAATATGCGTTGATGGTATGGAAACGGGAATTTTACCTCCCCCCCCCCCCTTCCCACCCCAAATATTTAAGTTTTATTTTTTTTAAGGTGTACATAAACTCAGCTCTGAGGCAGTAAAAAAAGGTTATATAACTCAGTTCTGTGACAGTAAAAAAATGTGTACATAAACTCAGCTCCGAGACAGGAAAAAAGTGTACATAAACTCAGCTCTGGGCCAGTTGTTTAAAAGGTGTACATAAAGTCAGCCCCGAGCCAGTTTTTTTAAAGGTGTACATAAACTCTGCTCTTAGATGGTAAACAAAAAGGTGTACATAAACTCAGCTCTGAGACGGTAAAAAAAGGTGTACATAAACTCAGCTCTGAGACAGTAAACAAAAAAAGGTGTACATAAACTCTGCTCTGAGACGGTAAACAAAAAAAGGTGTACATAAACTCAGCTCTGAGACAGTAAACAAAAAAGGTGTACATAAACTCAGCTCTGAGACAATCCAAACAAACAAACAAAAAAGGCAAAGTTTTTGATGTCACAGTTTTATCTATCAAGTAGTCCCAGCTTCACACATAAGCGACAGGGGGGAAAAAAGTCATATCCATATCTGAACAAGTTCAAGGTTACAGAAAAAAAGAACCTCTTCAGTCCCATTTTCATTTCATGCTAAACTACTTCAAAGATGGGTAAGGGCTGAACTTTGAACCCTATGATGTCAAGGGGTGGAGGTCAAAGGTAATACAATCCATGCAGAGTTCTGAAATCATCGAAAACGCACGTTCACACAAGTCGCATGGACAACACAACAGGACTTTCCAGTTTTCTTACAGAATTTTACCACTGACAGCCTGTTCTGACTTCTCTGTTTCAATCTAAGTTCTTAAGTGGTAGCACATGTGGAATCATTCAAGCAACACGTCTTCTGTTAGCGGCCAATATAGGCCTGTGGGAGGGTAACGTGAATTGAAGCCTATGTAGACTTGCTGGTGGAAGAGCTAGCTTTAACCTTTATTAAACTTGGTGACACTTGCCTCGGGCTAATGGAAACTCTGAAAGACGCGTGTTCATCTCCAGCACAAAAGTGTAATGTGCGGATTTACTGTCGATCTCCCGTTTGGTGGATATCAAGATCTCTCCTCGAGGTACAGGCATGAAACGCTTCGTGTCACATGTCCTCAAAAAACCTGGTCCAAATGAAGGGATTAGCCTCTCAGAGATAATGACAATCCCAGACTCAGAAAAGTAGGCGGAGGGACCTTACTTGAAAGTCGGTTACAGAAAATTTGAGTTTAACAATCACAATCTGCCGTTCTGACAATTACACTTACAGTAATGCCTTTTTTTCTGGGACTGTTAAACTAAGTATGAAATTGTTCTCTCTCTCTCTCTCTCTTTTTTTTTTTTGGGGGGGGGGGGGGGGTTCAGTCTTTCTGAATTAAAAAAAAAGACGTAATCTATTCAGAACTTTGAGGATATCTATGACTTTCTATCCCGGTGTACTCATTTTAATCTTGTTTCAAACACCCTGTGACCGAGCTGTTAGTCTTCATGCACTGTGACAACGATGGTGCGGACCGACAGAAAGCTGCTACGGCTTTCCTTACACGCGATGATGGGACAATGTTATCCCAAGCGTTCCCAGTAAACGACACAACGACAGAGACCCATCTCATTCCCGTCCCTACACCAGCCTTTACAGCACGGCTTGTTTTGAGTCTTGTATGATGCTAGCTCTAGCATGATGATGATTTTGGGGGAAAAAAATTGCTAATCTCTGGCAATTCCGCCAGGCAGAAAGCCTTCCTCTGTAGCAGTATACCTGAACCGCATCACGCACATGTAAAAGATAAACTGACTACCTGCATGATGAAGTGGGTGATTCACAGACTGCCTATTACCATATTGATAATGATGATAATAGTTGTAACACATTTACAAGCTCTACAAAACACAGGCAGAAGAAGTGATTTTATTTTCAAGTTGACAAAGGTGAATGTGACTGCAGTATTACAGTGATGACTCACTTGTCTTTGTTCACTTACATAGGTCACCGTCAGCCTTCTACTACGTTTACATTTACAAGACCCAGTTCTGACCCGCGGCTGCACTTATCATGAAATAGCAATGGGTTACGGTAAATAGCAAATTATGGTGTTAAACGTTAGATTTCTATGATTGTGATGGCAGCAGAAAACGCAGGAGGATCGACAATGGAGTCTGCTTTCATGTTGAGGATATCGGAAAGTATAGACTTTCAAAACTAACGTGTCCCAGCGTGAGGCTCTGCTTCAAGATATACTCAGTCAGCTTCATATACTTGGCATGAAACAGTGGTTAGTGCGCTCGCCTCCCACGCGAAGGTCAATGGTTCAAGTCCACGCGGAGGCGTTCCAGCCAGCCAGCTGTAGAACTCTGGAGACTGGGAAGGAAAGGCGGCCTGGCGTGATGCTGGCTACATCATCTTCTAGTGTACTGTCAGCTTGAGAAAACCAGGCACTAACGTCATATCTCTAAGCTGCAGGCTCGGACTAGTTGTTTAGTCTGTGAAGAATGACTACACCAGAATTGTTTATTCTGTAACAATTACAGAAAATGTTATTCAGTTGTAGAGTACTTATATTAAAAGTGTTATTCTATGACAACCAGCGCTTAGCATTTCCTTCTTTTCCCAACATCCATTTCATTAATGTAAGATCCACAATGGTGCTATCTAACAAATTCCACATGACTGCATTTCGCTCAACCTTTCCGCTGTAAGCTGGCTCCACTGTTTCATGGCAAAGTGACCATTACAGAAAATGTTCTCTATCCCCCCCCCCCCAATAGATCTTCTCCTCTACACGACTGTATAAGATCTGAGCAAATCAAAGCAAAGACCCTCATCTCTCTCTCTATCTCTCTCTCTCTCTCTCCTCACTCGATAGATCTGCACTGTGCGGATATTAAAAAACCCACATGATGATTGTTTCAAAACAATTCCTCCTTCCAAACACTGGAAATAATCCTGTGATGACAGACCTGTATGCGATTGTTACTTTCTTACTCTAGAAACCACCAAATCCACATTAATGAAAAAAAACTACCTTTTGTTCATACAATGTTTATATTTAAATAAAAAAATGATCATGTACCAAATTTTCGGCCCATAATCTGATATGAAAAAAAAAAACAACAGAATGATCGTTGAAAAGTACAACACTGAAAAATACAACATTCCTTACACTCAATAACGACCAATATGTGAATTAACGAATGTTAAAGCGACATAAACCATATGGTAAAAGACAAATCGTCCCGTAGTACACGGGACAGTTCTGTATTTCACGGACTGCTCCCAGGAACTACATTACTTAGATTCAGATGCCTAATTATTTTTAAAACATGAGACATACACTGTCTCGTATTCTCATCTTCGATCGGTCGGAAATACTCAGAATTTGCTGCTGCTTTGATGAAATTTCTGTAAGAAATGCAACATGCAGGCATGCCTGACTGGTGTGTTTGTAGGTAAAAGTTATAAACCTAGCCTACTGATTCCCCCCCCCCCCCCCGGTATTTGAACTTGGAAATAATGGCCAGGTATAGTCTAGCATGAAGAACACCGAATCCTGTAATGACACAGTAATAAGAACAAGAAAGTCAATGTCAGCTTCTTACTACATCATTACTGGCTAAAACGCAAACATGAAAATATACCAGTCAAAAAAAGTCCGCAGAGTAGGAGGTGACAATGTGAAGGGAAGCTGTCAGTACAAGATACTCTCTACGCCTAATATTCAATATTTTAAACCATTCAATGCCTGTGAGACGTGGACACTTAACAAAACAGCTGAGAAACACAAATGCTTTTGAATGTAAATGCTACAGAAGAGTCCTTCATATATCATGGACACAAAAAAAGGAACAAATATATCCATGCTACAAGATCTCAATATTGAAGAAGGCTGGCTAGTACAGAGGATTAAACAAAGAAAACTTAAATATTTTGGACACATTAAACGTCATGATAATCTAGAGATGATCGCCTTGGAAGGGTACATAAAAAGAAAGAGAGGAAGACCAAGGCGAAGATGGCTGCAAGACATCGTTGATGATCTGCAAATGAATGCATCAGCAGCAGGGCATCTTGTTTACAACCGAGAGGGCTACAGGACAGCTGTTAGAGAGGCAAAGTTTGCCAAGGGACAAGCAAATGACCGACTGACTCAGTATCATTCTTGACGTAGATTATTTTCTACGAGCATCCTGTGGCATTTTAACACTGAAAAAAAGCCCCTCTCTCATATAAAGAAATTCTTCGTTATTTACCTACCGCCACAACTGTGCTAATATGTAGTCGTACAGATTATATGTCTTCTAGCAGTAACGGATTCGTTTGTTGTATGTAACAATGTCTAGCTGACCATCGATTACTTCACAAGTATACAAGTCGACGTCTCAAAAGTATTAGAATTATTGCGCACAAACAATAAAATGAGTACTTGCTGAAAGTGAGTTTGAAAGCATATACAAAGAAGTCAGTTACAATTATCAACAAATACTGAAGGACAAAAATATCGATCATAATTTAGATTCTTATTGAGTAAATAAGCCAAAATGGCCTCACGTAACTGTCATTCTTCTCCCCCCCCCCCCCCCCCCAAAAAAAAAAAATTCTAAAGGCAATGAGAAAATGTTGAAACTTTGGTCACGAAATGTTGACCACACGGAAGAAAAAGTGAGTGATTCATTTCAGCAACTGAGAACTGTATCACATTCTTCCCATTCATGAGCCGTCCAGTGACCCTCAGGTAACCGGCAGCGTCACGGAGGGCAACTCGATTTAGTTTAGAGCTGAGTTAGTTTAGATATCCGACAGTTTTAGAGTAATCTATTTTTCTCCGATTTCAAGCCGCTATTTGTGTGTCAGCTCAAGCAGGGAACGTGCGCTATACATGCCATGCCATGCCCCGCATGTTACTGCTTTGTGTGAGCTATCTAAAGTGCACTGGGTAAACTAAGGTACGGGAGCAAGTTGTACTCACATGGAATCGTTTTTGGGGACAATGGCTTCACGGTGAGGTTACATGATGGACATGAAGTGCAAAAAGTGACAGCAACGGCTTCTGTGGCTCTGTGATGTTTGTCTCAAAACTAGATCGTTGCTTCTGATCTGACACAAGACCTCCCAGAACAGTAAAGAGATGACAGAAAAACAAAAACGACTGAAGAAAAACAAAAATGAGAAATAAATAAATACGCCCACACACAAGGAAGATGTCTTCGGCGATCCAACAATGACCAATACAGCATCTAAAGACATTCCAAGTAAAAGTGAATGCAAAAGGCGGCGGCTATAGGAGAGGAAAGGACAACTCACGACTGGACATGGTACTAGTAATGGCATTAAAGTAATTAAGTTACGGTATATGAGACGGAATGTACACATGAAACAAAGAAGAAGATAAGGCGACCAAGGACATCTAGGCAAGGCACCGCTGATTGCAGTGACAAATAAGTACGGCACTGTACTGCTTCTAGCTGCAGATAGTAACATGAGAAGAAACGGTGTTGCTGGGCTACAGAGGTTAATTGGTTGGTCGATCAGAGTTCAGGGACATAGATGGATGGAGATGGAAAGCAATCCATAACACGGCAAACACTGAGGCAGTCAGCTGCATATGATTTTACTCACAACATACAGTAACCATTTATATGCAGTGTTATTACTGCCAATAGCTTGTATTACAAAGTGTTCGATGTGCGTGGAAGTGTGGGAAATAATGGATTATATATTTAAGATGTGCGACGACGAACTATTCAAGCTGAATGAGAGAGCAGTCACCGGCACACAGTTAACTGCTTGTGTCAGGGATGGTGACGACAGCCGACCAAGACCCTATTCAGTGGAAACTGATAGCCCTAGCCTAGGATACATATATCAATGGGAAAGATAGAAAGTGCGCCCGGCTGAAGCTCACTAACTACCACACAACGCAACCACACTTTTGTTAGGGCTAAAGTTACAAAATTACAAATTAATGAATATAAGAAGACAAAACAATCTCCGAAACAATTACCACACATCATGAGTAACACTCTCCATCAAATGTTAAGCACAGCACACTGTGTCACATTAAAAACTACACGTGCATTTTCATGAACCTATCAGAGCTAACTTGTGAACACGCAACATACATTTTACGATGAAAGTGAAAGAGTGTATGCTTAAAGAAAACTTCACGAGACAATACTGGAAGTACAGGGACCAAATGTTTCAACTACATGTACAGTAACACTGTAGAAGGCTTCAAAATTCTGCGAGTGAACATGTCTACAGATCAAGTATGAAACTACATGTTTCTTCATTCATTCATTTGCATGTCCCCTGCGGAACTTTGCCTCCCTAACAGCACTCCTGTAGGCCTCTCGGTTGTGAGCAAGATGGCCTGCTGCTGCTGCTGCGTCCATCTGCAGATCGTCAACGATTTCTTGCAGCCATCTTCGTTTTGGTCTTTCTCTTTTTCTTTTTCCCATTATGTATCCTTCCAAAATGGTCTTCTCTAAATTATCATGACGTTTAATGTGTCCAAAATATTTAAGTTTTCTCTCTTTAATCCTCTTTACTAGCCAGCCTTCTTCAATATTAAGCTCTTGTAGTATAGATATATTTGTTCTTTTTTTGTGTCCATGATATTTGGAGAACTCTTGTGTAGCATTTACATTCAAAGGCATTTAGTGTTTCTCAGCTGTTTTGTTAAGTGTTTTTTTTTCTACTTCATTAAAATGTCACATAATTCTCATAATACACTGCCTAGGTGGAGATATTGTTCTCTCTGAGCAAAGTTCACTTGACCAGATATGCTACATTTAACGTCCCTAGAATGTTCTAATGTGTAAAAATATTTTACTAATATCATTAAAACTAGGTTTTTTCTACAGATGCCAGTAATGTTTTTTTTTTAAATTATGTGTTTAGTATCTTCAGTCACCACATTTACGAATGATATACAACACGAGTCTTTAGCTCATTGTAAAACAGAATTATATACATGGCGGTTACACAACTTAAACAAGATAACAGAGAGATAGGTAAAGGCATATATTTAAAACGTTATGTGTTTATTGGCTGTGAAGAAGGTGTTGTTCAGGGTTGGATGAGTATACTATATCTTACTGGCCACGCTCACTTATTATCATGAAATATGCCCGCGACGTGCAAAAGTTGACATATGACAAGCAGAAGGCCCTCAGACGTGTAAAGCATGATCTGGTGGTGGATGAGAGTACGTATGAAGACTCGTGTTGTAAGCAGTCACAGCTCAACTTACAACAACCTTCAAACAAACGAACACTTCACGCTGACTTCGGCAACGAATCTGAACAACCTCTACATTAAAGAACAAGTCCAAGCATAAAATCTAGCCCCATAGATCTCACATCATTATTTTATGTTTAATCACTTTCTCGGCATTCATGTAGATAGATAAAGACCTTGCACAGTTCCGTACGTTCATTCTCAAGCTGTTCTCTCTGGAATGAAAAGCCCTGCTAAAACCCATCAACTCTGTTCTCTCTGGAATGAAAAGCCCTGCTAAAACCCATCAACTCTGTTCTCTCTGGAATGAAAAGCCCTGCTAAAACCCATCAACTCTGTTCTCTCTGGAATGAAAAGCCCTGCTAAAACCCATCATCTCTGTTCTCTCTGGAATGAAAAGCCCTGCTAAAATCCATCAACTCTGTTCTCTTTGGAATGAAAAGCCCTGCTAAAACCCATCAACTCTGTCACATGACCAACGTTCACACCGCCATTTGCATAGTAAGAGCCTAACAGCTAGGCACACCTAGTAACCATTATACTGCTGTAAGGCAGAAGTGCCTTTATCTTCACTACTTTCAAAATAAATAATTTCATTCGTTTTGTCTTGAAGAAAGATAGACTGTTTAACAAACATTTTACAGAGTACCTGATGCTTCTAAAATGATATTTTCCCCAAAATAATCAACGTAACTGAATTAGATCCCACTTCTGGGTAGAGCAACAACTATTTACATTTCCTGGAATTCTTCAACGGGTGGCAAGCTTGCTTCAATATCCAAATCAGCTTTAACTGCATTAAAACCAGAACGACTTATATATAATGAAATCCATGCCAATTTTAAGCTCATTTCTTCCTGATCCCCACCCCACCCCTTTCCACTAATTATAAAGATCTTTACCGTATGGTTTCATTACTACAAATGTTTCCATTATGACAACATCAAGACAGTAAATGGTGAGGATATCATATTAGAATGCATTGCAATTCTGTACACGAGACTGAACTACTGGAGACAACAAGGATGAGCAAGGACTTTTCTCCCATTATTTGTACAGGTGAGAGAACCAGCCCATACCAAACTGTGTGACCATGCCAACCGTCTGAGCTGACCTGTTGCAGTGTTCAAGGTCATCCAACTTGACTTATTAGAACGTTCGGAGGAGGAGGAGGAGGTATGAGGAGGAAAAGGAAAATCTCCATCTGATGTATTATGGCCCGTAAAGAAATAACAAAAACTTAATACTGTATATCTAACATCAGCGAAGCAGGCAGGTGGTATGAGTCATATAGTATAACTATGTTGGTCGCGTGCTTGCGACATGTGCTCTTGGCAAGAAAACGCAACGATTTTATCGCAGCCTTTCAAACACAAGATAAACGGCATCTAAGACATGAACATTTGGCTTTTCAACTCATTTTCTTCTCAAAACCCCACACCCTGAATTTTATTTTTACTAATGAAACTATAGAGTATTTTTCCCCTCTAAGAACACTTCCTACTTTACATTATATTGACAAGATGGTAATGGTCAATTCTCCTATCATAATGCTAGCGCTTCTTTATAAACATCCAGTGCAGCGGGGCTTTAACTTTGTACATTTATTTTGCAGGTCAGTCGACATGTAAGAGTGAAACTAATAAAATGAGAGTTCTAATAAGGTTTCCTCCCACCTCCGCCCCCCTTTTTTTTTAAAATCCTGCCTCATTTTTCTCTTCTTCTTCTGTCTCCCCGGAACTGAGATCCAGTGTTCTTTTCGGCCGGTGCGGTGAAAATGTTGAGGCACAGCATCGCGTCAGACTGAGATCGGGTTTCGGCGGCTCTTTTCCTTCTCAGTTTAAAAAGAAGCTGAAAACCCTGAAGGCGTGCAATACTTCTTTAAGAGACTTCAGCTATGGCGATCCCTGCCCCGTTAACCAGGCTAGACCTGTTAGTTGGTGTAGCACGGGAGAGGTACTCGTACGATAGAACCTTGGTCAGCTAAGCATGGCCAGCCTTGAGGCTAGTACTTCAGCTAGCTATGAGTTGCTCGCCGACTGCCACACGGGAAGGCGTCTTCGCCCCTCATCCTGTCTCCCGCCAGTTTGATCGTTTTTCTTTATCCGTCTGTTGCGGGTTTCAATTGCAGTAGTTATTTTTTTTTTTTTCATGAAACGGGTGTGTGAATGATGTACAGGTCTGGTCATTGACATCGAGGGTGAATATGCCAGGGATGACGAATGCCTTATAACCTTGTCGTGCAAACAGGTGCAGGAAAAGGAAAAACATATATGGACAAACACCATATGCCCTAACTGCCTCTATCAATATATTACTGGGCTGTGGGCATTTGTTTTGTTTCGTTTTTTCTTTTCAGAAAGGAATATAAACACGTTTTGAAACTCTTTAGAAATTCGCTGTTAGTAATAGCTGCGAGACAGGACTTGTCGCGCACTTCCTTGCAGACGGACAACCACTGGATCGAGCTGATACTGCTAATGTGCTAAGAGAGGTGAGCAGAGTGGAGGACTTCGAGGGCAGCGAATCCACATCGTTGCTTAGACTGAGAGAGCTAGGAACACAGACCGGCACGGGGCATACTGGACATGCGAGACAACTGGTCAAGCAACACAAGACATTCAGCCACCAGACGCTGCTGGACACTGTTAAGGGAAAGGGGGGATGAGTACCTATGGACATGTCCGGAGCTGCAATGATGATGACGCATACCATAAACACTTCTATACTACCAGCGACATCATGTTACGTAACTGGCGATAATATCATCATAAAACAATCATAATAACCACTAGCAATCATTCCTGAACAATACAAATCCATTAGCCCCAGAAAGAAAGCAACAAAGCAGTCCTGGATTTTCCCCCCAGGAATTCCACTTTCTACTAATGAACAATACAGTCAGATGAATGGAACATAATAAACAATTAATGAAAATAAACTACACAACTTTATAATTCTGACTAATGACTTATAAAGTCAGAAAGAATGTGTCATATTTGTAACCAGGACAAAAATGTAACATATCTACACACACACACAAAAACCGTTAAACTCATGAATACAAAAATAAATAATGAACGTTTACATATATGAGAGACAAGGGTAAAACAGTTTGAAGATACGAACATTAATTTTCTACATGAAAAAAATAATTAGAAAAATGTGAAGAAAGTTAAATAACTGACGCGAATTAAGCGGTGAAAATATACAAATGTATATGAGCGTCCAAATGGAAAAAGGCTTTATGAAAATATCTCATAAAACTATCTAAACACATCAGCCTCAACGTGAATGAATACATACCACATGTACGAGAACAATGAGGATTTGAACATCCTTCTACGTTCGAGACTAAACATAACCGGGATAAATATGGCATGATATAAACATCATAACCACTTCCACTCTGACCAGCTCTGTTTACACAGCCCATGCTACACCGCTTCTCCCACACATCCACGCCTGGCAGGAGCTGTCTTTTTTTTTATTTCAGTCTGCCCTATTAAATCATGCTTCTGTCTGCTGCTATTACAAGAATATTGTTGTTGTTATTATTATTTCAAATAAGACTAAAAACAGACAGAGATTACACAGGAAGCGTAAGCTCCCAGCAAGCAGAAACTTTCCACAAATACCTAACATACACTTCTATAATTAACCTGAACATGCATTTGTTTGTTTTGTCTTACGACAAGTGTGCAATCGTCGGAACAACATCTACATAGAAATGAACTTCCAATTATATGAGAAATTCTCCTCGAAGACAAACTATACGTGTTTGTGTTATGTTTAATTTAGCTGCTGTTTTGTTTACTGTTTCTGAATGAAGAAGACGCGCGAGTTGAAATGTTAGATTATTACTATTATTGCTGACCATCTATATAGAAATAAGTTAACAACTAGGCTAGGTGTGTTAATCCGATGCTCAATACTCGCTACAAGTGTGCAACAAAATACAGCGAATAAATCATCAACAAAATACAGCGAATAAATCATCAACAAAATACAGCGAATAAATCATCAACAAAATACAGCGAATAAATCATCAACAAAATACAGCGAATAAATCATCAACAAAATACAGCGAATAAATCATCAACTTCTTCTTCTTCTTCGTTCGGTTCTACCACCAAAAACCGCACTGTGATCCTACTGAATTTACGCCTGTGGTCCTCGTTAGGTCCCGTGGTCTCCTGTGTGGTCCCAAAAGAGATCCACGAGAGGACCACAAGGGGTAAAGAGTATCACAGGCTTTAGCCTGTATTCTTGGTGGGTCTCAGAAGCGGGATTGCGTGACACCGTGAAATCATCAACAAAATACAACAAATAAATCATCTAAAGAATACATTCCCAGCTTTTCTATGTAAATGATTCGTATGTATGGAATATACCTCTCTCTCTCTCTCTCTGATGATCAGAAGTTGTTTGCTGAAATATCCTATGGCTCTACTGATATAGCATAAGATTTTCAGGAAGCTTCATATTGTATCTGAGTTGAAGTGAAAGCCAGGATTCAGCTTGCCTGGGCTTAGTGCTGGAAAGAGCATATTCTTGGTAGACACTGAGCTACTCACTGTTACTGTTAATTTATGCTTGTAGTCACAAGCGGATAGAGAGACAGGAGAGAGGGACAGAGAGAATGCTTCGTGAATGTGGCTAAGCAAAGCTACGAGTATAAAACATACACAATTATCTTGGCACTTATTACACAATATTTTTTGTATGAAATCAATGGCACAAAAAACATCTGGAAATTCCAGAAAACTGAAATTATCAGGAAAGGCACAATAACAACAAAAAGGATAACATTAGCTCTTAAATGTTTGAGCGCTTTATAGAAAGTGATAAAAGACAAACAGGAAGCCACATACTAAAAAAAACTGGAATCTGAAAGAAACTGTACGCGGCATGAGCTCTACACACTGGTCATTCCCAGACCAATGAAAGACGACGAAAGAAAACTCATCAAACAATGACTTTGGGGGGGGGGGGGTGGAATCTGATTTTTAACTGGGTTGCAAGGTTAATCTCCTTCTATATATTAGTAAAATGCAAAGATATGTTACGTACAATCCATTTTATCTGCTATATAAAATTCACTGCTATAGTACAGTCCGACTTTATTTTTAGTGTAAATGATCTGCAGTAAAATTCTACAGTAATCAGCTGTAGAGTTTTTTAAAAATTGTTGTTTTATTTATATATTTTCTTTTTAGCAGAGTACCATCATAGTGGAAATAACCAGAACTAATTATATTTTGCATGTGCGCGCGTGCGTGTATGTATGTGTGCTCTTGACATGTTTTTTTTCCCTTTAAAAAAAGGGTACTCTAAAAGTGACCTATCTAACAGTCTTTGGCAAATGAACCAGAAAGGTCAAAAGAAAAACGAATGCAAATGATAAATGTAAAATGTCTCTACTGCATAAAAAGGTTGTTTTTTTTTCTTATGCTGACAGAAGTGACTGAGTAAATGGTACAGTATATAGGAGTTATAGAACGAGGACGTCCAATGAAATGGGATAAAATGGTTTCTTTTTTTATAAAAATAAAAGCACCCAGGATATTTAACAGCTGTGAATTATGCCTGAATATTCTCTGTGATGTAAGAATATGAGGATGAGAGGAAGGAAAAAGGATGTAAGCAGGGAGAGAGGAAAGAGAGAGGAGAGAGTCAGGTAAGGAGAGAACGAGCTGTACTTCTAAAAGATGAAGATCTGGGCACACATGGAAGACAAGAGAAAAAAAAGGAGAGAAAGAGTCCTTATTCTTCCCCTCCGTATTACATCTATACTCACTGGCAACAAGTCCAGCACACAGCCGATGGTGCACGGCTCCTGGAGCAGACACGGACATACAGGTAAGGCTGGCGCCATCTTGTCTAGCAGCAAACTGCTGCACGTTGAGCACATGTCCGGCAACACCATGTGATCGGCCCAACTTTTAGCTTGATCAGTCCGCTGCCCCCCAAAACATCTGTGGCCACGTCCACGCCAAAAAGTTCTACGCCCGGCTGATAGAGTTCAACAATCTACGCCTGGCTCATAGAGTTCAACAACTCAAACTCTCGCTGGCACTGGATTCCGGGAAATGTCTTACGTATGCAAAGATGAGGTTGTTTTAAAATCAGCTTTAATTAATGGCTTTATTTAAATGTTTTCAAATGTACCCCCACTTCCTGATAAGCAGAGGAATGTTCTCATCAAATATCCTATTCTGGCTATCACAAACTACAGATGGATCTGACCGGTAGAAATAGCATGGCAATTTACATAACTCACATTCATTCTAACACCGTCATGTTGCTTCGTCACAAATATCAACAAAAATCATTTCAGAATATTTTTCACGCGCATAACTATCGATACTTCAAATATCACCCCTGATACAATGTCATTTCAAGTAATTTCTTGAATAGCTCAATCATTACATTATTTATTATATATACTGACTGTAACAATACTGCACTCAAAAATGTGCTAGATCTCTCACAGAATTATCCATGCACATACTTCGGGCCATAACCGTCTCTTGGTCTGTCTGGCCGTAGAAATTCGTGCATCTCCAATGCCAATCTGGGCGTTCTTCGCATCTATCTTCTCCTCTCTCCGTAAAGATAAAACTATGTTTGCTTTGTGTGTGTGTGTGATGCAAAATATAATAAGCCACCCTTCAATCTTCTCTTTCAACATGAGACTCAAAAGAGGCGGTATATACCTCGCCCCCCCCTCCCCCACAACACAAAGCGAGATGAAACCCCTGTCACCATAAAACTGCTTTCTGTTTCAATAAAGTTATTCAAACAATATATTCAACAATAAATTTATATTCTGCTATCTTGCCATAAGAATATCGCACATAAACAATGAAAACATTTAGTTTAGAAAAACTTGTAAAACCAATTTATAATTAAAAAAAATTCTTGAGATTACGTTATCAACCACTGCCTACAAAGCTAAACGCAGATTTCCTGGATATTTTTTTTTTACACTTTCAAGAGCCTGAAGTGGCTATCACGACTGACCGACTGGACTTTGTAACGAATTTGGCAGGAGGATCCAAACTGCATCAAAATATATTTGTGATATTCTGGTCTCTAGTTAACCTTTACCTTACTCCGACCATCATACTCAGATTTTATTCTGAAAGCAGCCTTTTAAAGCTGGTGGATAAACTGACAACTACAGTACACAGCTTGAGTTGCTGGTCCTTCCTTGTTGATAAATGACAAAACTAGCATCTTGATATTACTTAGAAGTGTGTGTGATATCATTATTACTAATAAGAAAACTTAAAGAGTATATATTAAATGAGATAATCCTGTCAGACTGAACAATACTGCCCTCCTAGCTCTATTCAGTTATTTGTGTATCTGTTGTGTATGAACACAAAACAATAATTAAAAGTAATGAAATTCTTAATTTTTCAGTAGTATAATTCTTCATGACTAAATCAATCGATTTGTTCACACAAGAAAATATCTTAATACATTCTTTCATTACTAGCACAACTCACAGCTTTAACAAGCCGGCCACTACCTGCATTATACTCGAGCTCATCTAGAAAACTCAACATAGCAAATATCACTGCTCTGAGAACGTAAAAACTCGCCTCGTTAATATTTTTATATAAACAACTGCCCTTCTTATATCAACGAATGCAGCTGTCGCACCTCCTGTCATGTTCAACCAGGAAAACAATTCTTACACTAGACATTCTATTTTACTGGGTGGGGGTGGGGGTGTTTAAACACAATGACACTGTCCAACTATATAGTTGTGATGGTCCATTATTTTTGATACACCTCATATAGAAATTAATTTATAAGATTTGTCGTAAGAACAACTCTTACCTGTTGTTTTAAAAAAAAATATTATTCACAAATATCACGAAATCATCGGATACTCACAACCACGGAAATAACAATAATAATGTTAACTGTAAGATGTGGTGTAATCATAGGTACTATGTTTATCTGACACCTCCCCGGGCTGTGGGGATCTTGCTCGCTAACTGACAGCCAGCTGGATATTGACCTAACCAGGTGACCCGAAGATAGTGGTGCTCCTTTCTGCCCGCCAAGTAGCTGGATGCTGAACGTAATCCACTTGCTCGCCGCTGCTAAACACGTGGAACTCGGCTATCAGAACGACCTGTGGCCTGGAGTGGTTGCTGTGAACTGACGGATCACTGCAAGCCAACAAGGGCACGGTGAAAACACCCAACAAGAACTCGACGACGACGACGACCACCACCGACAGCCCAATGCTACCTCCTCGAGTCCTCTCTCGCCGTATTGTTATGACGTCTGTGGCCAACTTCCCGGACTTAACGGTAAGACATACATAGCCCTGACAGCTTACACTAGCAGGATTGTGAAAAAAACGCTAGGTCCTGCTAATATTATTATGAGGATAGAGTGTGTGGGGATAGGAGGGGTGAGAGGAGAGAACAGGCAAACAACTTGGAATATAATATCCCCCCCCCCAGCACACATACACAAGGTTGCCCTTATCTCCCCTCCGCGCCCACGATCTCACCACGGAGGCAATCTATCATGTCAGAAGCTAAGCCATGACACTTGACAAGCTGCCAGTCGGAGGGGGAAATCCCACACCTTGCCTACACCGGAGAGATGGGGGGAGCACGGGAGGAGAGAGGTATACGTTTGGGGGCGGAGCTTAGCAACATAGATGCGTTCTGGATCGTACATCTCTGTGGACTTTTTTAAAAAGAGAGCTCTACGACTGGAAATGAAAATGAGTGAATATTAAAGAATAAAGTGAATACAAAGTAATTGCTTTTGTGAAGATTTGTATGATGACAGAAGACAAATTTAGATGTGTGAACAAATTAAAGCCAAATATGAACAAGAAACCAGCTAGTAATGCTTCGTCAGTTCGCCGGCCCGATTCCCCCGTTTTGGCTGAGAAAATGAACTACTCCAAAAGATTATTGACAACAGCGAGAGCCTATTAGGAGAGGAAGTTGAAAGCAGGTGTCGCAACCTTTTCTCTTAAGGTTGTGACTTTTGGCCGATCTGCCGGCAGTAATGTCTATGATTTGGCGCAGGGAAAATGCGAAAACCTTCATTAGTTCACAGCTCTCTCAGTACAAAATCATAGACATTCTCGTTTGACATCTCACAATAACTGATTTTTATGTCCTAGATGTGCCTTCCGAAACTCCAGCGTACAGACGTTTGCTGAACTACAAACAGGAAGCGGTGCTGGTTTATGTTGATGCATATCAAGAACGTTTTTTGTCTACTTTCACTTTTTTTCAAGTATCAATGATGACCAGCACCTAGACGAGGTCCGACACAAAAATAACCGGACCGTACCTGCGTCTCGTTTTACTGAGCAAGTTGAGATAACCTAATTCGATCTCCTTCAAAATAGTTCCCGTTTGAGTTGTCACAAAGCTGCTCACGATGCTGCCAACGTTCAAAACACTTCTGCACATCATTTTTTAGAAGGCTGTTGAGGACCTCCGACGTTCTTGCTTCTTTCACATCTAAAAAGTTCCTCTGAGCACCAACGTGATCTTTGGAAATAGGCAGAAGTCACAGAGAACCAGGTCTGGCGAATATGATGTGTGCTCAAGCAGGGTGATGTGTTAGTTAGATAAAAACTGCTTCACAGACAGGTACTCTATGGGCTAGCGGATTGTCTTCGTGCAAAATCTAACTCACGGTCACCATCTTTCACGCTTTCTCTGCATTCCGAAAATCGTTTGTCGCGTTCAAAAAATGCGTGCATGAGACAAGTACTCACCAGTGTAAGCCTCTGCCAATAACTGAAGTTTCCGTCGCGGATTTCTTCAGCTTCACAAGAAACTTGATGTTAACTCGCTGTTCAGTCTTACCTCTGCCAGTCTCCGACCAAGTCTAGGTATACGTCTCGTATTTGAACACGCACCCACTGGTGCTAGATAAAACGATGGAGTTGAGCCTTGTCTTACGGTGACAGGTTAGAACAGTCTCTGAAGCCATCTCTTTCTCTCTCTTCCACTCTTAGTTCCCAAGATATTTCTCTTTCTCTCTTCTCTTCCACACACATATATATATATATATAATCAAGTGTCGTGCCGGCTGGCGTTGGCTATTATGCTTCTCCAGAGTACCCGATCCTTCATGCAGGCTATCAGTTCAGTTGGTGATCTCTCACACCATCCCGTCAGACTGTCCAGTATCATTTCTCTTGGTCTTCCTCTTGATCTTCGTCCTTCTATTTTTCCTGTTGTTGTGATATTTTCAATGCCCCCTCTTCTCATTGCATGTCCTATGAAAGTACATTGTCTCTCTTCGAAAGTACACTGTCTCTGTCTTTTTGACAAGGTTTTTTTGTCTCTCCAGCTCTTCTCATACACTCTTCATTAAGTTATTTTTGCTGTCCAGGGGATTCGCAATATTCTTCTAATAAACCACATTTCTGCTGCTTCCAATGATTTTTGTGCAGACTCGCCTATTGTCCATGATTCACTTCCATATAACAAGATAGGTTCAATATAGCATTTTAGGACTGCTTTTCTAACATTCATTGATATATATATATATATATATATATATATAGGTTCAACATAGCATTGATATATATATATATATATATATATATAGGTTCAACATAGCATTGATATATATATATATATATCTTCCAGTCTTAGTTCTCAAGATATAGAGTCAGTCTTGTTTTTCTGTGTCGGACCTCGTACATGGAGTACACATAATATGGAGTACATCAAAGCAAGATGTAGACCAACGAGAATGTTTTAAAAGCAGATTCCTATAAATTTTTAGTTGTATCAATGGATATAATAATGCAATCTGAAGGGTTTGAACCAACAGAGACAATCCATAGTTTATTCAAGGATCCACTAAACATCTCCACTATAAAAGCTAACAGATAATAACAATGACATGCAGGGTCATGTGGAAAGAAAGGTACAGCGTCATTAGACTGAACTGGCAAATAAACAGAATTGTTTTGTAACACTGCATGGCGCCGCTAGACAACTGCACCACAGTGACGTGGTAAGGGGTTTTAGATTTAAAGCTTATCCTGGACAGAAGGACCACCTTGTTGATCATAGTACCTTCCGTGCCAAGAAAATGGAACGGACGAGAACTAGGTATAGATCTAAACAAAAAAAAAAGTAGACAACACGGAAGAATAGCTAACTAGTGAAAGACAGAAACAGATAACAATGGAGACAGATTGCATCTGCATCAATAAATGCTTGCAATGCTGTAAGAAGGAATGGATAACCAATGAAGAATGTCTGACAAATGTCAGTTAGTCAAAGCTGTGAGAAGAAGCCAGTCAATATTAACTGGAAATGTAATAAGAAGTACAGAACTGGGGACATATGATTTGACAGAGGGAATGACAGCACATTGGTGGTTTCACTTTGCCTTCACTGTCGTTGTGTACAATTTTCTCCCTTAGTCGGTATTCAAAAAAAAAACCCTCAAGTAGACGGGTGTCTATTCTGACTGCCTTTGTTTATTTAAATATTCACAGCTGTATGTAGATGCCACTCCACTATCTGCCAGCCGGTGGAGGCTTCTAGGACTGTCTTAACATGGGACAACACAAACAAATAATTCAGCTGCCTAAAACCGTGATGTCATGAGAGGACAAAAGCTGGACAACCCAGCAATGGCTTCAAGGGAAAGACAAGAGAAAAATATCTCAGTGGGCTGACCCGGTGGCAAGGGAAAACAGACAAGCATGTGAACTAATCGGAAAGACCAAGGACCGCGCAAGATGGAGACGCATGATCGCCAATGCTATCCGGCACGTTTTAAACTAAAAACAATAATAACGGGCAAGTGCAAAACCAATATCAAATCACGAACAGGAAAGACTAAGGCAACTTTTAATGACATGAAAAATATATCAACAAAGCGAGGGGCGGGTGGATGCCTGTTGTTATGAAGAACCGGTGTCGGTATGTCTGTTTTAAACTTTGACAATGAACAAACAGATGATAAAGAAATTGGAAGCGAAGTGGTTCTGGAGAGAGCTACACTAAACAGCACTAAAGTCAGAAAAAACAAATGAACAGGTCCTCGGTGAAGCTTCAAAAGAACGAAAACTAGGAAAAAGTGTAAGAAAAACGAAAGGCAGAATTTCTTGGGGATGCCAGAACATGGAAATGACTGGAAAATACAAGGGAAAAGGAAGAGAGGAAGGGCAAGAGAAAAATGTTCCGGTGAACTGACGAAGTGGCATAAGAAGAAGAAGAAGAAAAAGAAGAAGACACTCTTCAACTGACTGAAAACACCAAAGGATGGCACAAGATGGAGAAACACAATGGCCAGCGCTACACGAACACGGCATGATTATCTTTCAAACATAACATGAAGGATGGAAAGAATGGCTGAAGAGGCCTTAGGAGAACATATCTGATGTTTTCATAGCTACCCAAGTGACCCAAAAAAAATCTACATCTATGGAGAAGCATAACGCATACGCTTATAGACACTGCCACCAGATGATGATGATGATGATGAGTAATGGCTTAAAAAATACATATTTATAACTGAAAGAATAAAGGTCCCTTTTTATGCGCAAGCAACCAAGCAAGCCCAATCTATGATAATTTTTTCTCCTGCTGCAGAAATTTCTAGCGGTTTTGAATCGCAGGTACACAAAGAAGGAAATTGAAGCAGAAAAATTACCATCTCCCACGAGCACTTTATCCCAATCAGCTCTCCTCGTTCACTCCGCGCCTCATTTTTCCCCTTCTGCATGCAACTGCTCATATTCTAACAAAAACATGCATTAACCTGCGTTATTTCTGACCTCACATTCAGAGGATCATAATAAAGAGAATAACATCTCGATCTCTTGCAACCTGGGACTTTTCTTCCGGAGATATGAACAAACAGCGGGGCCGCGTGACATCTCAGCGCTTCTTTGATTCTTTGAGCGGACGACCGTGGCGATGACACATGCCTCAAATTCCAATGCTACAGGATGAATACCCACAGCACACAGAAAGAGATGGCACGCTCAACAGAAAGCTGAATGGCCCGGCAAACGAAGAAAAGACACTCATAAACCTCGCTGTGGCACGATTCTTCTGTTGAATGTTTTTAATAACACTGAATTAGAGGAGAAGAGATGAGTTTCGCTATGGGACACTTTTAAATGATGATTGACATGTGGCAAAGTTCATTTCTTTTACATAAATTATCTTCTCTCGCCCTCTGCAGACAAAAGCTATGTGCCCTAGAAATGTACAGGCTGTTTATGTACATGGACATGTACATATAAGAGCCCGAGTCAAAAATTATTTTTATATATTCTTCAATTGTTATGTCCCTTTTATTTGCGATTACTTTTTTTACTCGATTTCGTATTTAGTTGGGGTACAGCAGCAAATTACATTTTCAAATTCAGGTCACGGACCCAACTGAAAGAGCGATTTGCCTTCTAGTGTGAGATACAAGAGCAGCGCTTATAGGAGAGGGGTGTTTGTAGGAGAGAGCACTACTTGTAAGAAGACACTGCTTGTAAGAGCTTAGGTCTGAATATACGCGATCACTGGTGAAATCACTAAATTCTGAAATCATTAGAGCCACCACTGCTCGCCAAAATCTATCGCAACCCCCTCCCCTTATTGCTTCTGGTCCATGAGATAGGGATGGACGTCACTCTCATGTGAGCTGAAAACCTTTCCAAGACCAACCCCAAAAGTTAGGTAAGCTGTGGGAACATACCCGAAAATCTGAAATGATGCCCATTTCGGCGATCTCATATAATCCCAATTTCGGCAATCTCATATAATCCCAATTTCGGCGATCTCATATAATCCCAATTTCGGCAATCTCATATAATCCCAATTTCGGCAATCTCATATAATCCCAATTTCGGCAATCTCATTTAATGCCAATTTCGACAGTCTGGTATTATGCCCACTTTGGCAAACACGATGGTTAGCACTTTCACCTCATATTTTAAACTAGAGCTTATGCTGATAAATGTAGGTTTCATAATGTGCTGAGACTATCTTTAAAATTACACTGCTTCCTTAAAGATAGCTCAACCCAAGAATGTCTTTGGGTTCAATTGGATCAGATGTAACGTGTAACACTACATTTAACACAGACAGAAAGGTTATCACAAAATCTCCTACATATTTAGTTGAGGATCAGATTTCAGTGAGTCAGCAGACCAAATGGGCACCACTTCATTGATATCCAACACAGACGCAGCACAGCAGCACGGCTGATGAAGCAACACGTGATAGACATTAGATACAGCAAAAGTGCGACATGTTACCATCATAGATTCAGATGCGTCCGCTACCGTACTTTTGTTCACTCTCCTTTATTTTTTAAAGATATCCTCTGAACATGGGTGTCTAGTAACGTACCAAAGATGTCTCTACCAAGATCCTAAAGCTAGGGAACATAATGAGTCTAAAATACACCTAAATTACCCGGAGCTATAAGCGACTAGTTATTCTTGAATTTTAAAAGTCCACTTTAAAATCACGCGGTGTCCTACATGCACTACTCAATCTTGTATCAACACAGTTTATATAACCAACAATAATAACGTGCCCTTGAGACGACATATATGAAGGTTGAACACCGATTTTTCAGCACCCCAGACTTCCGAGTCCTGTCCGATTAAACATGAAACGCACACAGCAATAATGCAACTGTAAAAAGTGAGTTCCCCGTTTCCAATGCCATTAAGGCATAATTGGTGATATGGTATTACGTCCATATTTCAAAGACCTTCGGCACATGAAAGTGTGATGTGGTTAGTATCACGCCTGACCGCATTTCAATTCCCTGACTTCTCTGGCACCAATTTTAGAGGCGGGCGTGGTGGTACCAGAAAAAATCCCCACTGCTGGGACTTCAACCCGGTACCACCGGATTAGTAAACCGAGCGTCTAACTACTCAGCCAACCAGGCGTCTAACTACTCAGCCAACCAGGCGTCTAACTACTCAGCCAACCAGGCGTCTAACTACTCAGCCAACCAGGCGCCAATAAACCAGCCGTATAAACTGTACAAAATTAATTTATAAAAAAAATAAGGTTTAAGAACGCTATAAACGGTTGTTTTAGTATTAGACAATCCCGAGATACACGTGGATATAAAAGACATTGTGGTCAAAGCTTGACTTACACACTGGATGCTCCCATACACAATGTGTAGTCCTGTAGAGGACTGGGTCTCATACCTTTCTAGATTCTCATGTCATGTTCCTAACGTCAAAGTTTCCCATTCAGCTGTTTCTCATGCCCCCTCTGTCGTTCACTTTCCTCTCAGTGCTCTCTGGATTTTTCAAACGCTTTTTTTTTCCCGCGGGGGGAGGAGTAAATAAAGAAAGAGAAAGGAAGGAAGTATACTATAGGGCGGCGCGAACGACAACAGTAGCGTCCATTATGCAAGCCAGTGGTGTAGAGAAGATATACAATATCATTTTTTAAAATCCTTGTGATTTTCATGGTTAAAGATAGCGCTGCATGCCTAGACGGTAACAGACAAGCATATCACTGCTTTTATGTATAATGGGCAAATTTCACTGACTATGATGTGATGACCCAATTTTAGCCATAAATTTGATATTCTATAGTTTTTTAAATTGAATGAATAAAATGTTCAAATTGCACACAATAATACCTAAGGGTTTAAACACTCACTTGACAGTTTCTTGCAGCTTGTGAAGAGAATTTGTCAGTCCCAGGGGTTCTCAAGTTAGTATAGTGTGTGGCCTCCGCTTGCATCAACCAGCAACTGGCATCTCCTGGGCATAGATGCGATCAGATGTCTGATGTGCGCCTGTGGGATGGCTGCCCACTCTTCCTGGAGTGCCTGCCACAGATCATGACGATTGGCTGCAGAAACGTTTCGGCGACAAACACATCTTTGCAGCTCATCCCATAGGTGCTCGATCGGATTCACGTCTGGAGACAGGGATGGCCAGGGAAGGATGAGAACGGTGTTGGCAGTCAGGAACTGTGTGGTGAACCGTGCAGAATGGGGTCTAGCGTTGTCCTGTTGAAATACAGACCTTTGTGCAGCCAAAAATGGAAGGACATGGAATTTCAGTGACGTATCTTTGGGCATTCATGCCTCCTTAAATCTGCACCAACGGACTCCTTCCGTTGAAACTGATCATTCCCCATACCATTACACCTCCACCACCGTGCGGCGGAGCTTCATCAGCGCAATTTTGGGCAAAACGTTCATTTGGCCTACGGTAGACCCTTCTCAGCATATCATGGCGGTGCAACAAAAAGGAAGATTCGTCACTAAATCAGACATGTCTCCACTGATTGTCAGTTGTCCAGGGGCGATGCTGGTTGGCTCAAACAAGTCGATTTTGGCTATGGCGTCTCGTTAAGACAGGACCTCGGTGAGGTCGTCGTGCCACAAGTCCAGCTTCATGTAGTCTATTCCGGACATTGCAAGCAATGTCTGGTCACTTCAGGAAGCTGTTGTAAACCTGTTTCTGATGTGATGAACCAGGATAAAGAGATCATCAGATGCTGTTGTCACCCTGGGTCGTCCACTGCGGTGCCGGTCTTCACCTGAGCCAGTGGCTTGGAAACGGTGCCAAAGCCGATTGATGGTAATCCGGTGCACGTTTAAATGCCTGGCAACCTGACTTTGACTTTCTCCTGCTTACAGGCGACCAATAGCAATGTTTCGTAAATTTTGCGATAGACGCGCCATAATTGTCTGCTTGAAAATTGACCGAATTTTTTTTAACCTCATCCTTTTATACGGTTTCATTTGCGTGGGAAGTGAGTTGTGCTCACCACAAATATCACGACTTTTCCATAAACGCAACGCGAGTTATGATTTTTTTGTAATGCGTGTTAGCAAGGGCAGCTACTGCGTTCTGACTATATATGAGAATAGCATAATTCACACTACATCATGGACCTGATATCTCTGTAGCAATTTCTGGTTTGGTTCGAGATATCCGGGGGAAAAAATTTGTCATACGAAGCAGAAGACGGCAATGAGGTGACGACTACACGCTAACGAGAAGATATCCAGTTCTGAAGGCTGATGACAACACTGATGAAGCAGAACCTGAAAACTAAATTCTAAGTCCATCAGCTATCTAGAGCCAGCTAGTCAGAATAAAGACGTCTCTTTCTTTTCACGAGACAATATCTGAAACCTATGTTTCGATGAAGGAATGAAGCAACACTATCAATAGTGAACTATTTTCTTATGTGTTACAGGCGCCTTCCAGTCCACCAAGTTGTAAAAAAATGAGACCGACAAAGAGGATATATGCCTGCAGGGTCAGTCACACTCACTATACATACGGATGTCAACATATGGAGAGAAAATATACCCAAACCACGTCGAGGTTTTCCGGTGAGAAAGTCCAACTCTAGACTAAACTGGTGCAACGAAAACCAGTGTCACGCAATGCAGCTTCTGTGACCCACCGAGAATATAGGTCCAAGCCCCATGATATTCTGAGCCTCCATCCTAAATGAGACTATTGCGAGAACCACAGGAGTAAATTCCGTAGGATCACGGGGAGATCTTGGTAGAAGAAGAAGAAGAAGAAGAAGAGAAGAAGAAGAAGAGAAGAAGAAGAAAAAGAAGAAGAAGAAGACATGTAAAAATCAATCCCATAAATTTAATCTAATGGACATCTTCCTGACTCCACTGTGAACTAATAGAGAGAAATTGTTTCAATGCAACAATTTTATCAAATGAATAAATCAAATAACAAATCAATACAAAAAATAATATACAGATGAACAATAGCTTACATGCAGTAATGATGATCTGTAGCATGGCCTTGTAAGTAATGATTATATTATTATTATTATTATTATGAATATACTGTAGGTAAAATAGTGACATCAAATAGCAACAGAAGAGTAGATACTTAGAAATGCAAAACGCTAAATAAAGGTAAACAGAGGAAGCAAAAGACAGGCACAGTGACGCCGAGAGATAGGGAATACTAAGGAAAGATGGTCAGAAGTAAATTAGTCCAGTACTAACAATGCAATGGCTCGCAACACTCAAGAACAGCTAGCCGAGGTGGAAAAATAGACATTGACGGATGTAGTTAGGGCCAAGGGTCTTGTTAGCGACAGAATAATGAACGGACTAATCCCTGAAGCATATGCCTTGAGATAGTGGACTTAATTAAAGATAACCGTTGGAATTGAAGCGACTAACACGTAGGGCACCGTTGCTAATTTTAGTACGCTATTTGCACACAGTTTTGAAACAAAGGAGTAGACAGACTAGGCCGCTGACCAATTAAATATTTAGAGGCGTGACCTATTGGACAATTTACTTACCACGTATAAGTTAGGGAGGTACTTTTAGAGGGACAGCAAGAGAAGGAAGACAGCAGAACACCAGGGGGACACGAAAGGAGAACACAAGCAGTCTATTAGAAGAACAGGAAAGAGAACGAGAAGTTGTGATAGACTGAAGATGTGTATCATGTGATTTTGAAGTTATGTTACCTTGAAACTTCGAGTACCGGGATTTAGTCGAGGAATTAGTTGACCATGCACTGCAGATCTGATATAGTCCTTAGCTAGGAAATGTTAACGTATCAAATGTAGAATATTGTGAAGGTGAGAACATTGCTGAAATGTTGCATGTAGAATATGTTAGAATCTGATATACTGAACAAAAGATTATGTGCTTCAACGACGAAACGAACGAATTTTATGTCATATTACATCTTATTCTAAGTGATGTTGTCGACGATACATCTTGATTTTATCTGTCAAAATAAATGAATTCAGGGAACATTTCATAGGACTTGCTCTGGTCTAGCAAATGTTGTAATGTTCGCGAAACCTCGATGTGTGATGTGTTGATTAAAGAAAATCTTCTTCAATAATATGATAGTGCACAACATAATATTATAGATCTTATACTTTACAATAACCTGTTCTATCAATTTATTATGATGAATGGTTTTGACGATGACTTCAAACAGGATCTAAATGTTTGTGACTAAATGTTGGACTTCTTTTTTACAGCTGGGGACCCACCTGTCACTACCTTTAATGGCCATCGCACCCTATTTAAAAAAAAAAAAACAGAAAGCAACAACAGAAATGAAAACCTCTCCTCTCGTGTCCCAAAAATGTTGGAAGAACATATTACAACACAACTACCAGTAGAAAATACTGAAACCTATAACTGTTGCCACTTTATAGACCTGATATCAGAGCAAACAGACACAGTTCGTTTGCTGCTTCTCTTTCACAACAATGAAATACTTGCATAAGCGAATGCGAACATTAAAAAGCTGCGTTAGCTGCTGGGATATTCCTATTATGGCAATCAAAAGCCAGTCATCTGAGGGCCGCTAGGACATCACCCGCATATCACCAAAAAATGAGTCACATGATCAGATATTAGCTGACGGAAACGTGTACCATGGTTTTAATAGTCTTTAATTACATTAGTTGATAGGTAGCGCAGATGTTTCTGATGGCATCTATAATAGTTGACAGCTAAGTTGTGGTCTGTTGAACGGTAAAGCATGACGGTGGATGCTTAGCGAAATAAAACAGAACTGCGGGGCACTTATATGTAATATGTTCCTTATTGTTGGAGCGTGCTGTAACAGCGCAGCGGTTTCCCAGTTGGATAAACGGACAGGTCATAGACCGACTCCTGCGCACTCCAGTCACCCCAGATGAAGAAACGTCCGCCATCTTCGCCCGAATTCCCGTACATATCAATATCAGATTTTCTAACATGACTCTAACTTCTTTACTGTTCGCGAAAACACTCGCTTCGAAAATTTTAGAATGTTCTAGTTTTATATTCTATTTCAGCTCATCTAAAACTACCGTTAAGTTTCTGTGTCTCTTGGCTGCACTCACTCTGAAAACAGATACCGCCCTCAAGGCGTTGTAGCTTAGAGTCCATTGTACTCTGCGTACTCGGTGTCAACTTTATGTTCGCGTGAAAACCTCGCACGGGGGATATCTCACAGTGGAAAATGAGAAAACAAAAGGAAATCTACGTCTAATGTAGAAATATAGCCTTTATAATGTATCATGTATTTTATATTGTTTTATAATTTTATATCACTAGTTAATGTGGTTTTCTTACTTAATGTGTGCTCTCATCCAGTTGCCAGATGAAGAATGTTTTCTTTAACTCGTTATTTTAACTTTTTTTTTTTAAACCTTTATGTATTTTAAACCTGCTTCCTTTACAACCTTTCTTGTTTGGCTTGTGTTATTCTAATCCATTCTGAAGAATGGAGAGACACTAAGACGTCTTTCATGAGTCGATGTTAACTCTTTCTCTGCTAAGCGAAAGCTCCTTTCACTTCTGAGAAACTGCCCAACCACGATGACGGTTGTTTAAGCCGCGTCATGGAAGTTAGCAAGCGTGACAACAATGGAAGCATATCAGCAGAGAACAGGGATGACGGCCTGGCTATATCAATGGATGATAATAATGGGCTGACGAGAACAAAGTGGACATCAAAATATATGTATTGTGTCCCCTTCGTATCATTCAAATGGGACTTGTCTGCCCTTAGGTTGTGATACAGCCTGGAAATAGATGCCGCAGTAATAACGTCACATAGACTAGCTCGTATTCATGCACACATTTCTCAAGTTCATATAAGGGTTTATGGTCTGTGTCATCATTTCACCCCAGACATGTCAATAGGTGCTCATATTCCCCCCTCCCCTCCATCAATAATTAGTGTATGAGTATATAACTATACACGGGACCATTGCAGTAAAGCTCTGATAGCAAAATTATAAACTGGGGGGGGGGGGGGAGAAGAGTAGGAACAGCTGTATTACTTAACAAGTACACAGCTGTGATGTTTCGGCGTGAGCCTTAATCATACAAAAACATACGGGAGGAAGAAATAGAGAGAGGAGATAAAGTATAAATTCACATTAATGCTACGTTAAAAAGAAAAAAAAAATAAATGAAAAAAATTAATAGAGCACTTAGCTGTAACTTGTAAGAATGCTCTATTCATTTGATTTTTATTTTCATTTTTAACACAGCATTCATGTGAATTTATACTTTATTTCTTCTATTTCATCGTCCTGTGTGGTTTTGTATGATTAAGGCTCACGCCGAAACGTCACAACCGTGTACTCGTTAAGTAATAAAGCTGTTCCTACTTTTTTTCCCCCTAGTTTATACATTCTCATATCCAACAGCGTTCCGTGGCTGACAGAGCCTGTCTTGTGTTGGCTGACCAGTTGTCTCGCATGTCCAGTATGCCGCTAGTTCCTGCCCGTGCCGATCTGTATTCCCAGCTCTCTCAGTCTAAGCAGCGATGTGGATTCGCTGCCCTCGAAGTCCTCCACTCTGCCTAGCTCTCTTAGCGCGTTAGCAATATCATTAGTGGTTGTCCATCTGCGATGATGGCACAGCCAGCCAGCCAGCCTATCAGCTCTCTCATCTCCCTGGATGCCCACCTGCCCAGGTGTAATATAACGGTATGTTGATCTAATAACAACAACTCAATTAATTCAATAATCACAAGAATACAACAAATAATCTGACAACATGGGAGTGCCGAAAATAAACCAGAAAATCAAAATATCGGTGCTAAAAACTGTATACACACAGAATGTGTTGTACTGCATGGATAAGAAACAGTACTGAAGTAACCAATCTAGTAGATGAATTCATGAAAAATGTGAACACTCAAAACATTTGATGATGACTGCAAGAAATACCAGTCATCATCATCATCATGTTGTAGGGCTCGTTATAATTTAGGTAAAGTTACCTCTGCGTGGATGACAACGAAAGGCGCGTCTGTATAAGATGCTATAGTATTACCGTGTTTTAGGCAGACAACAAACATCTAGAATTACTCACCACTGCTGAACCATTTGGGTAGGCAGATGCATAAGGGGGAAGGAAGAACCCGATTGAGCCTGGTGGGCCATGTCCAGGGGCTGCAGGTCCGGACACTGACTTGTCTGGGGAGGACAGTGATATCTGTTATCATTCGTTCTTAGCGTGGATAAATAAAACAACTCATGGATAAATAAAACAACTCATGGATAAATAAAACAACTCATGGATAAATCAATTATGGACACTGTGTATTATTATTTATTCACTAGCTCACATCTCTCTTACCTTGTAATGGACTCGTGACAGTCAGAGATATGAGTTTTAAAATGGAATAAAAATGCAACTAGCCATGAGTTATGTTGATCAGATAACACTCTTTCAGACGGACCTGGGCGTCCAAGTTTTCACAAAATGTAAATCTCTCTCTCTCTCTCTCTCTCTCTCTCTCTCTCTCTCTCTCTCTCTCTCTGACTTGGATGCCGTGTTCACAATTTGGAAATAAACTCCTCCCCTTCCACTCCCCCCTCCCACCCCAATTTTTAAAAACATGACTCCACGTAAAACTAGAATAATTAATTCCAATATCATGTTTGAAAATACATTTCGACTAAAATACAAAAATGCAAGAAAATTCCAGGATTCTGCAGGTTACAGAGCAGTTTCAGCATTACCCTCCTTCACACAACGACTAGTGTAATGTCAGTGATACAGTTCCAGTAACTCGTGAAATTATATACAATTTCAAGAGTAATCTCCCATGCACCGCAACGCAATCCCTAGAGAGGATGCAGTTCTATGTTAACTGCATGGCTTATCTGCCTGACTGAGGCAGAATTCAATACAAACAATTGTGATAGTAGGATAGAAACGGGCGAAAATGGGAAAAATTAGATTTTCCCCCCTCTATTTAAAAGTTCCCATCAGCTACACACATCGCTGTAAATGAAGAATTATAACTTACACAGACCGGCCAGTATGGCAGTTAGATGGCTTCAGAAAATCTAGCACATTACTACTCTCAAACAAATAGATACAGCCAGAACAAGAGGTAGTATCTTAGTGGAAGATATTCCATTCCATCAATGTGCATGTCTGGTTCTTGTTCTACTTCCATGGAACTGCGTGCATAATGTTCTTAGTATCGGATGTAGGGAAACTGTAAGTCGTGGATAACCATCACAGAGTGAAGAAACTAAACAAGATGTGATAGGTGCAATGCTTGTCTGCAAACTGTGTAAGTCTTGGATAAGCATCACACACAATCAGAGTGAAGAAACTAAACAAGATGTGATAGGTGCAATGCTTGTCTGCAAACTGTGTTAGTCGTGGATAACTATCACACACAGTCAGAGTGAAGAAACTAAACAAGATGTGATAGGTGCAATGCTTGTCTGCAAACCGTACCGCCTCGGAAACTAAAGCGATCCCCGCCCCCTTAGCCAAGCAGAGCTTGTTAATGGGGGAACCAACAGAGAAGACTGGGTCATGGTCAGCTATGATCCCTTCATTCTTCGGTGCCAACGGCGAATGTCTTTGGGCGTACCCTCGTGTTCTTTCAAATCATCCAAATGCCTCCCTCGCGCTGCATCTGATTAACGTTAATGTTTTCGCTGCCTGTAAAGTGTAATTCTGTGCGTCATCTAAGCCGAACAGCGTGAACAGTTTCTGTAAATTTGTTATTATAATCTAGAATAGTACGTATCTACTCTCACTCTGGATGTACTTTCCCAGATACTGCACTGTTGCGCGAACCACAAATCCTGGTTCATTGTAAACGAAGTGGTTTCCTTCTGAGCGTTTCATCGGCACTATACGCGATTATGAAGAACCTTGCCAGCCCAAATGACAATAGCATTTTTAAAAATTAAAAAATATGCAATAAAAAATGCACTTTCAACTGACCACAGATCGAAAATATTCAAATCGAGAATATGGCGATCTATAGCGCTGGCCTTTTAAGACGATTTCCATCAATATAAATTGTGTGTTATTTGAAACTCGCAGACATTAAACACGAAGAAATGTTAAAGTTTGCTGTAAGAAAATGTTCCCCCAACCCCCGATAGATTAAATATCACAGCTTTCAATCAATCAAGTGCCATGCCGCGTGGCGTAGGCGATCATTTCTCTCCACAATTTCCTGTCTTTAGATTTGATGAGATCCGCCGGTGACTTTCTTCCTAGCCACAATGACAGCCCATCCAGTAACTTCGTCTTCCTCTGTCTCTTCTTCACACAATTTTTCCAGTTACCACAATGTCTTCCAGTTTTCCTCTTCTCATAAAATGTCCTACAAATCTTGCTTGTCTGCCTCTGATCTTTGCTGTAATTTGCCTTTTAACTCCAGCCTCTCTTAAGACTTCTTCGTTGGTTTTCTTAGCTGTTCGTGGTACCTTCAACATCCTCCTTATGAACCACATTCCCATGGCCTCCATTTCTCGCTGTACTCTCTTATTCATGGACCATGCTTCACATCCATAAAACAAAACTGACTCGATGTAACATTTAAGTACTCGGAATCTTGTTTCCATTGATATGGATCTGTCCCACAAGATGTTTCTCATTTTCTGGAATGCTGACTTGGCCTGAGCACGTCTGCCTTTTTTTTTTTCGTTGTGACATTTCCCATCAGCTGTTATAATTGCTCCCAAGTACTTGAATCTATCAACTTGTTTCAGATCTGTGCCATCGATGGTAATGCTACATTTTGGTGGTATTCTTTTCTTTGAGATGACCATCACTTTAGTCTTCTTTTTATTCAGGCTGAGACCTTTACTTTTACTTTCACGAACCACGATGTCCAGAACAGCCTGTAGCTTCCCTTCACTTTTAGCAATTAGAACTGTGTCGTCTGCAAATCTTAAGTTGTTAAGGTTGTACCCGCTGCTAATTGATATTTCTGGCAAGCTCTCTACATTTCTCATTATGTTATCGCTGTATAAAAGACAAGAGGTCAGGAGACAGAACACATCCTTGCCTCACTCCCAATTTTATGTCTTGGAATGCTCCTATTTAGTTCTCAACCTTCACTGCTGCTGATTGCTGCCAGTATATGTTTTTTATGAGTTTCAGATCTTTCCCATCTATGTTGACGTCTTATAGGATTCTTATAATTTTCTGTGTGTCTCACTTTATCGAATGCTTTACAGTACTCTATGAAGCATAAGTATATGTCCGTCTTTACTACTATTGATCTTTCCATCAATGTATATAACATTACTTGTGCCTTTTCCTTCGACGAAGCCACGCTGTTCTTCAGCGACTTCTGGTTTTACTTTGCCCCTGACTCTTCTCATGACAATAGGAAGCAAGGTTTTGATAACATGGCTCATAAGACTAATGGTTCGATGGTCTTCACATTCAACTGCACTTTGTTTCTTTGGTAGGGCAATGAAAACTGACTGCAAAAGGTCTGATGGGACATAGCTACTGTTATAGATGTCATTCAGCAATCTGGTAATTATTTATATGCCGATCTCTCCTAATGCTTCCAATTCTTCCTTGGTGATTTTATCTGGTCCTGGTGCTTTGTTTTCTTCATGTGTTTGATGGCTTTTTCCACTTCTGCTTTTAATACGGGAGGCCCTTCATTATTATTTCGTATATCTATTTCCCTTCTATTGTCCTCATAGAGTTCTCTAATGTATTCTCACCATTGTGCCATTATTTCATCTCTGTCCATTATTGTATATCCCTCCTTCGACTTCAGGCAACCAGTCTTGTGGTATGGCCTTTTGTTTGTTACCTCCTTTATTTGTTTGTACATATCTCTTGCGTTTCCATGATGGTGTGTCTCTATTTCATTACATTTCTTATTTAGCCACTCTTCTTAAGCTTTATTGCATTTGTGTCTTATTTCTTTATTTATTTTGTCATATTCATCTTTATCTTCCTTAAAACTTCTTTTCCGATCCATTAGTTGCAAGATTTCTTCTGTCATTAACTCCTGTTTAGCGTGTCGTTTATTTGGAGGTTGGATTTCAATAGATGTTTGGGAATAGAGTCTTTAAGCACATTCCATTGTTCATCAATCGTTTCAATCTTTTCTATGGCATTATATCTATCTTTTATGTATCATGATCCTATATTGTTCTTGTATTGCGTTAACTCTCTGTGACAGCTCTCTATCTAGTTCTTTGTTTTTAGCTGCTTTGTCCAGCAAAAATACATAACCTGAACTAAAATGATACTAACGTGAGAAGAAATTAATCAGAAAGAAAGCACCAAGACGTTGGTAAGTGGCAAACAGTAACTGCTTGTTCAAACGTAATCGCTTTCAAATATTAACATGGAAAAAAAAGAAAGCTGAAACTGAGTTCATTTTGCCTAACAAAAACTAACCCACAAGGAAAAGTATATATCTTTCGTACCTGACATTAACAACGTGTTTCTAATAAGCGGTCTTTCATGGGAAAAATATAAATACTGTATAATACATGAATATATATCCAAGTATATATGGACGGCTGAGTAGTGAGGTGGTAGTTGGCTTGCATGGCGAAGGATTTTTTAATCCTACGGCAGTCGCCCATCTATAAAACTAGGTACCTTACTCTTTCTGTAGCAGGAAAAAAAGATAAGATGGCCGGTTATGATGTTTGGCACATCCCCTCTAGTGTGCTGACTAGCCAACGAAGTTCTAATACATCCTCTTCTTCATCACCTACACCCCGATACTTCCGTGTCTTGATAAGGTTACCTTTACATCCAAACAACTTCAGCCACGCACTTACAAGCACAAAGGTAAGAATAGAATGTTGTAATCAAAGGTATGCACGGCACGGCGTAACTGTTATGTTCTCTCGTATTTTTGCTTAGCATAAAATGATCAGTCTTGATTCAAACTATCCCACGTGCCTATCTGGCGTCCCTCTCTCTACTTGTTCAGCTAAGAAAGAGTTGAGATTTTCCTGTCAAACTATAAAAGATACAGGCGGAGAAAACCACTGTTACATTTATGTTATTAAACAACTTATGCTTCCTTACCTATCTCACATACAACTACAGTAAACTCAGCTGTTGAACTGAGCGCCATTCGCCATCATCTCTGTTTAGCGTTAGTGTCTTAGAAGACAGTTCAATACACAATGAGAACAACATAACACAGGACAGTCCCACCACACAGTGAGAACAACGTAACACAAGACAGCCCCACCACACAGTGAGAACAACATAACACAAGACAGCTCAACCACACAGTGAGAACAACAAACACAAGACAAGCCCATCACACTGCGAGAACAACATACAGGATAGTCCCGCCACACATAGTGAGAACAACATAACACAGGACAGTCCCACCACACAGTGAGAACAACATAACACAAGACAGCCCCACCACACAGTGACAACAACACAACACAGGACAGTCCCACCATACATTGATACCAACATAACACAAGACAGCCGCACCACACAGTGAGAACAACATAATACAAGACAGACCCACAACAGAGTGAGAATAACATAACACAAGACAGCCCCACCACACAATGAGAACAACACAGGACAGCCCCACCACACAGTGAGAACAACATAACACAGGACAGCCCCACAATACAGTGACAACAAAATAATACAGGACAGCCCCACTACACACAGTGAGAACAACATAACACATGACAGTCCCACTATATACTGAGAACAATATAACACAAGACAGTCCCACAGCATAGTGAGAACAACATAAAACAGGAGAGTCCCACCACACACTTAGAATAAGATAACACTGGACAGCCCCACCACATAGTGAGACCAACATAACACAAGACAGCCCCACAACACATTGAGAACAATATAACACAAGACAGCCCCACCACACAGTGAGAACAAACACAAGACAGCCCCACCACACAGTGAGAACAACATAATATAAGACAGTCCCACAACACAAAACAACATAACACAAGACAGTCCCACAACACAGAACAACATAACACAAGATAGTCACACCACACAGTGAGAATAACATAACACAAGACAGCCCCACCACACAGTGAGAACAACATAACACAAGACAGTCGCACCATACAGTGAGAACAACATAACACAAGATAGCAATCACGTGTTAAGTGTGGGTAGAATGAAATGCGGGGCACTTGCTAAAACTGAAGGGTTATATATAACCGGGGGAGGAGGGGGGGGGAGAGATACTGAACGTAAAAAAACATAAAAAAATACACATGTCCGTGTTTTTATAAACATAAGCTGATAAATGTAATAAAACTATTCCATATCATGGCATCCATGAAAAAAGGTCTATGAGTTTGAAAACAGAAAGCCAGATGAGCTGAAAACTACACGCAGAAATGCAGTAATTCACGAGTCTGGTAACATGCAATAATATTCATACTAATCATTAGGCTAATGTCTTGTTTCCTGTGTGCGCTTCAATGCTTTATTAAACAGACACCGTCAAATTTCCGGAACCTGGACACGCGTCATTCCCACGTGTAAGCCTAATTGTATTAATAACGATTTAAAATCATCTCCATGACCTTACGTCAGAGTTTCACAGTCTTCTCTGGGAAAGATAAAATTACACGCAAGATACCTTATTAATGGCAATGTCCACAAGCGTGATTTCATTCCGGTCGTCCCCGACGCACTCAACCATGTGACACAACAGCGGTTCTCAAAGTGACAGAAATCGGTTCATGTGCCTCTCCGTCGCAAACCAAACAGTGGCAGGAGATGTAACCTCTTCCACTACCATGAGCCACTCAAATAGCTTACTAAAAACAATGTTTAAAAAAATTAGCTACGTGTATCATTTTTCTTTGGTTCGGGAACTCACAATTTAAACGTCCATATCAGCTAATTATAGACTTGGTCATTTCTCGATAAAAATATGACGCTTATGCTTAATATACACTTTTGTGTGTTGTCTTTTTTTTTCTTTTCGGTTGTGAAATAGTTAAATATAGTTAAATCTACAACTTTTCTGGCTCTCTTACAATAGTCTATTGACCACGGAGACAATACACGCTGACTTCAGTAATAACAACACAGAAATGTTATACAGTATAACGTCCCTCTTTTCTCAACCTAAACAAAAATAAAAGAAGACTTTATGAATCTGCTTTCAGCCTGATACATTCAATAACATGATTCCATTTCGTGTCAGCCAGGAAAACAGGAAAAGGTCTACAAGTGTGAAATGCATGAAGATCACTGATTAGGAAGTTGTGCAAGAAAATTATCTACAACTTTTCTTATTCCTGGAGCACACGAAAATGGACATGCGCTGGGCAGTAAGCGTGAGAAACTGCATGTGACTGAGTCGGCAGATAATGAGCTTATGCAGCATGCGCTGTTAAGTGGCACATAAGTATCAGCACAATTAACACGAAATCTGGAGGCAGGGAGCAGGCGGGAGGGCAAGGTGACCAGTTATTATAGTGGCCTTTTTCTTGTTATGCCAGGCATGAGTGTAACACAAGTAAATGCTGACGGATTAGCCGTGTAATTAGGACTTCCCAGAACACTGACTTTATAAACTACATAAGAATTGGGTCATAGTGAAATGAAGACAATTTAATAATGTACGAATTTTTTTTTTTCCAATGTCCCATGAACTGCAAAACTTGATTTCTGCAGTCCATGCTGTGCCTGTCTTCAGTCTGATATTTTGCTGGCTCCTGTACGGGCAGCAATCACCATAAGGACGATGCCGATTAAAAGTCTATGAGATAAGATAGTACCAGATTGCCACTAGCTGGACTCTGCGAATCGGTGTTGGTGAAGTGTGCTTCTCGGGCCCAGAGAACCGCTCTGCCTCTCTACCAGTTATAGCAGAAACCTAGGCTCTACATAAGTCGGAGGGAAGAATGAATGCAGCAGAAAAACCATACTACAAAGAAAGGTGGAAAGAAAATAAGCGAAAGATAAGACAGAGATGTAGATGAGTATACAGTAAACAAGAGAGGGCAGGATACAGTCTGGATAAGTGCATCATCAAGACTAGCTGGAGATTCATTACTGCCAACCTTCGCACCGAACACAGCACACGATGATGACCGTAAGTTAACAACAGAATAGCAACTATAACCACATCTGATGAGGCATAACTCAGATGTTGAAAAAAAATCTACAAATTCTTCTACACTATCTACCGTTTAGATACTTCACGTGAACTCCTGCATAATAAAGATCTACCAATGATTTATTGAAAGAAATATTTCAAATCCTCCCGACAAAGAGATCGATATTAACATTTAATTTCCAGAACATCTGAGAAATTTTCCTGCGTTTTAAGAACGTAGGGACTAAAACAATGTCAGCATTAATGTGCCTCTTTCCCCCCCCCCCCTCTTTTTCCTTAATATACATTACATCGCGGTTCCTTTAATGTGAGGAATTTAAAATCCATCCCAGTTTTGCTACATTAGCTAGAAGAAGAGAAGCATGCTGCAGCTGTTTCCGTAACTGTTTGGCCACGTCATTTATCAGACTGTCTAGTGTTGTGACAGGTCCCGGGTACGCAAACTGCCGCGGGTGTCCTCTATTTTCTCACATTTTAGAACACGCCCAAATTAATATACTGATATGGGACGCACCAGTTCACACTGCACAACCATCAATGTTGCGTCCAAGCTCTTCTACGCTAAGGGAAAACTGATCTTACATCTTTGTTCATCACGAGCAATCTTAAACTTGGTCTCGGCACTTATGCTCAAATCTGGCTGGATCATATGATCACATTCCACGTAAAAGCCGAGTGTCAGCTGTCATAAAATCTTCCATCTCCCGCAACGTCAACATCATTATGTGGCATGTCCGCATTCGTGGATAGTTTTATCTCTACACAGATCTGGATGTGTCTTTTGCTTTTCATCAACAAAGTTAGTGATTTTTATACGAGGGGCGTTCAGAAACCAATGCATCACATCCTTTTTTTCAGCTAATAATGAAGATAGCATGAAATTTTGCACACTTTAAATATGGCATGTGCCTACTGTTGGAACCAAACTGCACCGCAACCAGCCAAAGAATATGGCTGCCCTAACCGTTGCAAATGGCTGCATCAGCAACAGCCATCTTGCTCACAACCGAGAGGCCTACAGGAGTGCTGTTAGGGAGGCAAAGTTCCGCAAGGGACATGCAAATGAATGAATGAACCGTTGAAATGGAGCGTGTTAGCAACTTGCGGTATAAGCAGTGAATTGTGATAGAATTTCTCGTTGCAAAGAAGGAGACCGTTGTGAACATTCACAAGCGTCTATGTGATGTGTATGGAAGTTCTGCATTCCACCGGAGTACAGTCAGTCGCTGGGTTCAGAGAATCAAAGAACAAATAAGCTGAGATAAGAAGCTGTATGATCGGCTTATTATCTGCCACAACCACCAAGGCAGAAATGTTGAAATGCGTTGAGGGCATTATTTTAACTGATATGGGTATCACTACTCAACAACTGGCCGTAGAGCTATCAGTCAGCAATGGTAATGTAAATGCAGTTATAAAAGCTCTCGGATTTTCTAAGGTTTGCGCAAGATGGTTTGCTCGAAATCTCACAAATGATCATCGATTGCACATGAAAGCAATTTATTCTGAATTGTTGGAGCATTTCAACGCTGAAGGAGAGAACTTTTTTGGCTAAGATCGTAACAGGTGATGAAACCTGGGCACATCATTTTGAACCTGAGACAAAAAGACAGTCAATGGATGGCATCATCCGCAATCACCACTAAGAAAGAAATTCATGACAACTCCAGCTGGAAAGGTCATGATCACTATCTTTTGGGACACTGAAGGTGTGATTTTTGTGGATGTTATGCCAAGGGGAGAGACAATCCATTCACAAGCATACATTAAGACATTGATAAAAACTCAATCAACGTTTTCGCAAAGTTTGGTTGCACAAGAATACAGCAGACCTGCTTCTCCTTCACGACAATGCGCGCACTCACACAAGTATGGCAACACGGGAAGCAATCACCAAATAGGGTTGGACTGTACTACAACATCCACCCTAATACTCCCGATTTGGCATCTTCTGTATGGTCCACTTAAAGATGCACTCGGAGGGGTAAGATTTGAAGATGAAAAAGGAGCGATTCATGCAGCGAAGAAATGGCTACATAATCAAGAGAAAATCTGCTACGGGGTAGGAATACATGCGCTTGTTTCGCGCTGGCGTAAAGCCGTACAAGTTGATGGGAATTATGTTGAATAATACCGATGTGAACATCACATGTCCATGTATATTGTGTATAAATTTCATGCGTTTTAACAGCTCCTGACAAAAACGATGTGGTGCATTACTTTCTGACCGCCCTTCTTATTTTAAGGCTGTCTTTTTTTTTCAGAATTTTCTCTCTCGTCTTACCCTGCCTCCAACGATCTTACTATTTTTGTTTTCTTGTAAGTCTAGGACTCACCTCTACACAGAAAGACCAGTTTCATTGTTGAAGTCATTTTCGTTCTCATCTGTTGATGATCTTCTCTGAAATGACTCGACTTTGACGTAAAGCTAAACACCTAAGTTCGATCTGATCCTCGGGGTTGACTTCTTTCCCTGATATTCTGAAGCATGTTTGTGCCAGCACTTTGTTGGTCTGTACATCCACAGCACCTGTTCAGGCGCCATACACCTGATCTCATCACGTAACACCATTCCTTAATCATTACTTTAACAAAAGGCTCTCCCCAGTAGAAACTAGTGTTCAACCCATAGCAAAAACTCAACAATATAGGATACATATCAGATGTGAAGACATGAGACGAAACTCGTACGTCTGAATGAACTGACCTCACTTTCACATTTAAATTCTGGAACTGGATATTATACATAAGTGGATGCGGTGGTGCAGACCTCGCCATTGTAATATTACAGCTTAAAAGGAGCGAGGAAACAACAAACAGGAAAGAACACCCACAAACTGATCAAGGAAAGAAACAACTGGGACACTGACTAGAAGCGGCAGTTTCTTGTTGCGTCTACTTTATTTTTCTCTCAGAGAGGACATTGTAACAGTCTATAGATCATATTACACTATGGGGTGGGAGCCACTTCTTGTGCACACTAACAACAGCCTAAATTATCTCCACTACTTCCAACTGTTCTACCCTTCTCGCCACTCATATTTGCATAATTCGGCCCACAAGCGGGAACTGTTATTTTCTTGCTATAAATGATGATTCTCTGGGCCGATATCTCTCCCTCTCCTGGCTCTAGACCATCTCTCTCTCTCTCTCTCTCCTGTGTCCAAGTTTTATCCTAGCATGCTTTATTCCAATTCCCCTCCCTCCCCCCGTACTCTCTATAGATTATCACTGACACGCTATGAATCTTCATATACAACTCTTTAATTCACAAAGGGAGATAATTAGGCTGACAGCATAAAGGCAGGCATAATTAGTTAAGAGATGACATTTCTAACCCCTTATTTTCTACACACACACACGTCCCCTCCCCCCCCCCCCCAAAGTAGTTTTTTTTGTTTGTTGTTTTTGTTTTAAAAAGACAAAATCTACATTTGCGAGGTAATGTTACAATTCTTCATCTCTCCTATCCACATGCTATACATTCTTAGATTTGTATTTAAAGTGGCATCAGAAAATATGAAACAGTTTTTCTCTGTCTTCCGTCAATGAGTTCACCTGATTGAAAGCCCTGCTGCACAGACCTAACACATAGACCGTTATAACAACCCGCATCATATCGCTTCTTGCAGAATTTTGAACATTTTATATTCTCTCTTTTGATCCGTATCTTTATACAATAATGGTAGATTCAATGGACGTGAAAATGCGCAGTTTTCAATACACGTTTAATACGGTTATAACATGACTTACTGCTGTAGCTTTAATACGATTATAACATAACTTACTGCTATCTCAGTGAGATGAATTCTATTACAATCCCAGTGCTATTAGCGATGTTATTCCACCGGTTGTTCCGTGGTCATTAGCGGTACTAATATTGTTTTTCATTTGAAGAAAACTGAAAAGCTATAGCAATCAAAGTACATATATATTATGTACTACTCGGTCCATTAAGCACGTTTATCGTACTGAAGACATGGTACCCAATGGCCTTGTATGCACGTATCTTTCTCTGTATGCATGTACGTGATTGGGCGGCTATATGGTCATTTCAATTCTATACATGTGATCGAATAGTGGACAATCTATACTCAGATGTGTGTTGTACAGCATCCATGTGAATTTATACTCTATCTTCTTCTTGTCCCAGTACTGTGTCCTGTATATTTTTGTACGATTAAGGTCCAAACCGAAATGTCACAACTGTGTGCTCATTAAGTAATAACGCTGTTTCCACTTATACAGTTTCAACATTTTCTTATCACAGCTTTACTACAGTGGGTATGTGTATATACCCATATTACAAGTACAGCTTGCGACAAAAACGGGAACACCCTCCATGCAGATCACTCACAAGCAGGTAACAACACCCGCGGCTCAGAGCGTGTGGAATTGTTTGATGCAGGACGATGAAGGCCGAACAGGTTCTCACGAAAACACGATAACATTACAAGGATATGCGACAATACTTCTCCCAGGCATGCTCTGCTTGCATCACACAGACAAGCACAGCCATATACTCCAGATGTCCCTCTTGCGCCGTTCATTCAAGTCTCTCACTCAACCAACACCCCCCCCCCCATATATATATATATATATATTCCTTTCTCTCCTCACTTCCCTACCTTCCGAAAAAAAATACCCAGCCATTTATCATTTCATTAAGAAAGCTTAATACATTTCTGTTGTTATATATAATCTATCTACATCAATGTTTCAAGTCGGGAAAAGTCATTGTGTGCCCACACGTGACAAAATAATCTTATCTTACATCCTTCATGTGCCGTTAAACGTCACACAGGGCTCGCATAGTTGTCAGCCAAGTTTTCCTTTTCTCGGCGACTATTTCAACTTCATCAAGGGATGTTATGCCCAATAAACGGGCTTTTAAACAAAATAATGCCGCGAACGAAACTCTACAGTCATAAAAGAAAAAGAAAGTCAAATCACTACTTTTATTCCTCTACTTCTTGATTGTCACTCTGCTATAGTAACGCCTGAAACGAGACCGCTACATGAATTTGTTTTTACCTATTTCTTCGGATTTTAGTATTTTTTTTCCAGGAGACCTTTAAATGATACTCTGTAATTGGTTAATTTCCCCACTATTGTTATGTGCGTGCCGGATAGCGGTGGCTGCTTCTTCTTGTGCATTCCTTGTTGTTTCCGATTAGTTCAGACATTTTTCTTTTTCCCTGCCACTTGAGCAGTCATGTGATATAGTTTTCTCTTGCTCTCCCTTTTCCCCATTTTCCCTTCCTTTTTCCTATGGCTTCTAGGTTTTCCAACGTCCGTATTCTCAAGACATGCCCAAGATATTTTTAAAGTCTTTTTTTTTCTTATCATTTCAACTAATCTGACGTTAAGACATGCATTTTTACACACAATGTTTTCCCAGCATGTATTCCAACTCAGGCTGAAACTAAACTACCCACATGAACCGCAAAATCTTAGAAGCACACTGATCTACACCAAACACACCACCACATACACACTCCGTTGACCTTTTTTTTGTGAAACTAGAATGAGAGCCCATGATTCTCGCCATTTCTCTGCTCAATGACTCATACACTATTGTGTCAGTCAGTACTAACTTAAGTGTATTCACTCGTTTCTAGCAATTATTATTATTGATAGGCTACTCGTTTTGCAAAGAAAAAAAAGTAACAATATTCCTTGTGACGTACCCAAAAAAAAAGGACGTCACGAGAGTCTCCAGGGGTCAGCCGACCAGAGAGAGAGAGAACCAATGCTCTACAGGTGGCCAACTTAAGTGCCCTCAAAGACCACTACTATATATGGACATCGAAAGGCGGGCCGTGTATTTTTTTTTAACCAACATATAAAAATGAGAAAAAAAGTGTCAGTTGTGAGATGGAGGTTAATTTATTTTTAATTAGCTTTTCAGATCTTTTAAAAATGTTTTACGTGTTTTTTTTTTACATTTTAATTTTTTTTTTAAATACATGTTCAGAATAAGCTGACGAGCCGCAAGTTGGACACGAATGCTCTACAGTATTCTTCTTATCCTGTCTTGTCACTGTTCGGTGCTGTGGGAGGTGGGGGGTTGGGGGAGAGAGAGGGGAAGAAGAGAGGAGACTGCTAACAGACTTCTTGACAGGGCTGTGCCGCTAAACACTATAGTCATGTGGAAATGGCTGGCACATTTCTAACCTTGTCCAGTATGGCAGCATTAGGTAACCTTTCTTTATTAAAGCTTTCAATTATGTCGTTTATTTATTCAATAAATATAATCATAATACTGAGTATTAAACATAATACTTTACTAAAATGTAAAGGTTGGCCCGTACGGCTCTCTGCCTCTTACCTTGATAATACACCTGGGTAAGCTCTCACCTGTCAATCCACCTGTAACGTGTTGTCGGGTGTATGTTGTCCCATCTCGACTCTTTCTTCCAATATAGAGACTTCACATGAAATATTAAATACTTAAACGCGCGATTAATCAATTCTTGGCTGGTGACTTTTGCAACAACTCTTAGCAACAAATACAAAGCCACCGAGTTCATCCGCTCTCTCTTTCTCTCTCTCTCTCGCTCTCTCTTGACTGTCAGTCAGGTTTTAGGCCGAAACATTCCCGCAACACAGCTCTCACAAAAATGACAGAATGTTGGTTATCTAATACAAACGACGATAAATTATGTGGTGCTGTCTTTGTTGATTTTTAAAAAGCATTTCTGATAATGAAATCCTAGTTAGAACGCTTGAGACTTATAGATTATTACACTCTGACTTGACAAAATTTATTACATCTTTTCTTTCCAACAGACAGCAGATAGTTTGCTTCAAAAAGTTAAGTTCATTTGCAGTTGATAATGGCGTTCCACAGTGATCTATTCTTGGTCCTCTTCTGTTTACCATCTATATCAATGATCTTCCACTTAATCTCAAAAAATCATATTGTGACCTCTTTGCTGATGACTGTACAGTTTACTCCAGTGACAATTACTGTATTAACCTCGAGTCAACCATTCAGATTGAAATAAACAGTAATTAACTGGAGCAACAACAGAATGCTCATAAACATCAGCAAAACAAAATCCATGCCCATTAAACTAGACAGAAATCAACAAATTCACCAACAACAACAAGTCTACAGATCCATGCTGGAATTTCACAGACAGAGAATGTTAGTGAACATAACGCTCTAGGTCTCATGTCTGACCACCACCTCAGCTGGAATCATCATGTAGACAAGCTAACCAAACTCACTGCACAAAAAAGTTTACCAATTTACTAAAATTAAACATTTTCTTGACACAGACACCAGAAAAATATACTACACATCACAGATACAGACGCACTTGGACCACTGTTCCACAGTCTGCGATGGTTGTTCCATGTCAAACATGAAAAGACTTTACTCACTTCAAAAACGAGCAGTAAAGCTTATAGACGACAAACATGCAACACATATTACAAATAAGGACAAACATCTATATAATCTACCCCTCAAGAAGAGATTTCTTTTCAACAAGGCCAAGTTAATTCACAAAATTCTATTGCACAATGCTCCACCTTATCTGTGGCCGTTGTTCAGATACAACCTAAAACAAAGTCAATGCCTAAGCAACTGTATTCTCCCAAAACCAAGGTTTGACATGTTTAAAAAAAGGCTTCTCTTACTCAGCTGTCCACCTTTGTAATGCCCTACCAATTCATGTAAAATATAAGTAATATTCATTCTTATAACTTTAAACTTTTTTAACATCTGTTTGATATGGACTATATGCCTCTCTAAGCATAGTCTAAAGTAGTTTAAAGTATGGCAAGTATGGCTTGATTGTTGTAATTTTTTTGTTTACTTTTCTTTATACAGCTTTTCTATAAATTTGTTAGTTTTGAATGAATGCAAGAATGCAAGTTTATTTTATGTTGTTGCATATATCAGAGTTTAGAGTGTATGGACATGAGATAAGTTTATTATTTATTTATGTAATCATTTAATGTGTCTTCATTATTATTATGCTCATTAACAAATACTGAATGACTGTGACTGAGTGAAAGCTGTTTCATGAAGGGCAGTATGTCAGACAGCCTGCTTGCACAATTCTAAACCCTTTGAAAAAAAGTAAATAAAATATGTTCTCTCTCTCATACACACACACAGCTGATGTTTGTGTGTGTGAGAGAGAGAGAGAGAGAGAGAGACCAACCCCAATGCTTACTTTGCATAATAGTTCTTACCAATAAGACTTCACTGAATATTTTTGTAGGCCTCCCTGCAGTCGACGGTGTGCATCAAACACTTAGTCGAGCTTAATTTAAGGTCAACGTTATTTTCCGGGGTAATACAGGTGTACAGTTATTAGAATCAACAACTACATAATCAATCTTTCTTATATATATGCAATCATCAGCTAACGGTATGTCTTATGTATAAAGTGCTGGTTAATAGTGCGTCTTATGTCTGAAAAAAGTAGCAACAAACAAATGAGACAATGCGATAACCCATAAAACAAATGACAGATATCCAAGTCTGCCTGCAGAGACTTCACATAAGGCGCTGGACATGAACCTGCAGTCCTGAGAGGATCATTACCAGTGACTGCCCCAAGCAGAAATGCGTTGTTAAGTCATCAACTTGTGAAAGCTTACGAGAAACTCTTGCCTAAGACAGAGGCAGGAAGACAGAAAAGTAGACAACATGCACATGAAAGAATAGTCTTGTTCTAATGATATCACTTCATAACTAGAAATAACTGAGACAAGTGCTGTTAAAAAAATTGTTACCAAATTGTTCAAATACCCTAGGATATACTGGCAAGAACATTTAAATGAATCTCTTTTTTAAAAATAGTTTTTCTGATATGGTTCTAAGAACTGTTACTGCCGGAGGTAGGGTGGAGGATACGCTCTTCAAATAGCCTCTGACAGTCAAATCCAGGCCCTGGCCTTCTCGTGGCAGAACTGTTTAAACTGACAGAAGAAAGGGCGAAGGCGAATATCTGGCGCCTGAAAACCAGACGCTTAGGGTAGATGAGAGTCATGTTTGGTAGCTCATCTACCGATGCTGGCGAGATTCTTCAGCTGCCTTGTGTGGAGTGGGGGCTCCTCCTTGCCAGTGAAGAAGGGTGCGAATGGGGTTGCCGCGCGGAACTACTGTGGAAAAGGTGAAAGAAAGGACTAAGCGAAGTAAACAGTAGTTAAACCACGGCACGTCTGGTCTGGATGTCGGCCAAGTCCTAAGTGCGCTCATATGGCTAAATGCCTGAACCGGCCTAACCCAGAGGTTAAGACACTGCGAGATTCTTCGGATGCCGCGCGTGGAGTGAAACTACTCCCGGCCAAGGAAGAAAATACGGAAAAGCAATTAGGGTTGCTGTGTGGCGCCGATGTAAAAAGATGATGGAAATGATAAAGTGAAGCTTAATAGGTATGACCATTAGTATCGCGGCGAGAGCTACTCATACCACGGCACCTCTGCTCTAAATGCCGGCCACGTCCGAAATACACTCATACTGGTGAAATATGCCTAAACCGGCTTACACCAGGGGGTGAAGCGTGATGGCTACCCATGTCACGGTACCTCCGCTCTAGAGGTCGGTCACGTCCTAAACACGCCCATACTGGGATAATATGCCTAAACCGGCTCAACCCAGGGGTGGAAGTCACTAGTGGCGATGATTCATCCTCCTGGACAAAAGCTCCGTCCTGGTCACAACTAAGAAGGGTAGCGGCCACGACCACAAAATGCTGAAGTCCGAGACACTAGACCAGGGCAGTCTAGATATGCAACCATCTCTCACCCGGCGGGGATGTATATTCACGCTTGACTGGTTGGGCAACCATCTTTCACCCGGAGGGGATACACAAGTATCCCGAAACACGTCGAGGTTTTCTGATGAAGTCCAACTCCAGGCTAGATAGGCAACCAACTTGCAACCAGCGGGGATATGCTCATACCCAAAACACGTCGAGGTTTTCCGGTGAGAAAGTCCAACTCTAGATTAAACTGGTGCAACGAAAACCACGGTGTCACGCAATCCCGCTTCTGAGACCCACCGAGAATACAAGCTCAAGCCCTGCGATACTCTGAACCTCTTGTGGTCCTCTCGGGGATCTTGTGTGGTCCTACGGGGGACCACGGGATCTATCGATGACCACAGGCGTAAATTCAGTTGGATCACGGGGCGGTCTTGGTGGTAAAAAAGATTTCGGAAATTTGCGAAGAAAAGAAGAGCTAAAGGACATAAATTCCTAGGGAAACAGAGCTAGGCTAGATTTAGTTTGAAAAAAAATACTGTCCTGTGTGTTTTTTGTTTCAAACAAAGAATAAAAATGTGCCGTGAGAGTAACATGAAAGCGTTTAAAACTGTTGTCTTAATAAGCTATTATATAACAAGTTATTACATTTTATTGTGCGCTCGCACACTGAAACCCTAGAGCGTTGGACTAGCCTATATGACCTCATGGATTATACACACGATCATACAGATCCAACATGTGAAAACATTATCGTTTGTTCTTCAAAATTCAAACACTGAGAAGCAGTTGCTGGTGCGCAGATGTGAAAGACACTCGAATACCAGGGATATAAAGGGTAGAGTAACTTATAAAAGGCTCTTTGTTCAAAGAAACTACAAAAGGACACCTGCATATTGTTGACATCTGGGTACAGACTAAAAGTCTGTCTGCTCGTAACGATACAACACAGCACGGATATGCTGATATATGCAGCAAAACCGCAGATTATAGGCAAGGAAATACAGTTTCACTAGTACGGTCTACTTGTCGTGTATGGCGATATATAAGAGAGTAAATGTTACCCTGAAACATACTCCGCTTTGTCCCTGCCTACTGCTTCTAAAGCGTTATTACTTTCATGACATTTGTCAGTCATTCTGTCTGTATTTCTTCACATTTCACTAGTACCTTGTGCAATAATCTAAGAGACGACGGTATTCCGACAGGTCCATTATTATTATTATGTTTCTGGCGGTAGCAACGAAGATATACTCTGTGTGTCCTTATTTCACACCCTTTCAACTGTAATGTTTGTAGCCATCTGAAAGAAAACTGATCTGTTGGGATACCTAATCATCTTGTGTATGTTATAATGTAACTCTTCTCAATGTTATTTTCTCTGTTCTCAACTCTTATAGTAATTCTCTATACAGATATCTAAAAATGTCTGCTTTCCTCTTGCGGTGTTTTTCTCGTTAACAGACCCGCCCCCCCCCCCCAAAAAAAAGGAGGGGGGGACTGCCTGCCTGATTGGTGACATAAAAAAGCTTACAGAATTAATTTTTTTTTTTAAAACTAACTCTTAATGATAAAAGTGTATTAAATACTGATATAAACGACAACGTTCTCAGCTGATGATTACTGTATGAAGTTCGTGGTGCTATGTTATTCCCGGTAAGCCGTGCTAGATATCCCTAGGGTGATACGACGTTAGCGTCCATATTTTTCTTGACCTGTCGGCACATTACAGAGTCTAGTGGTTAATCACGCCAGGCTTCAATTCCTCCTCCAGCTCCAGTAGAAGCAAGGTACCCATTTCTACAAATCGGTGACTGGGGCGCCTCCGCCGGAATCGAACCACCTACCTTCGCCATGAGAAAAATATGCCCTAACCACTTCGCCATTCAGACTTTTGCTTGTGGATAAACTGAAAACTACAGTACACAGCTTGAGTTGCTGGTCCTTTCAAGTTGATAAATGACAAAATTAGCATCTTGATATTACTTAAATATTATTATTACTAATAAGAAAAGAGTATATATTAAATGAGAATACTGCCCTCCTAGCTTTATTCAGTTATTTGTGTATCTGTTGTGTATGAACACAAAACAACAATTAAAAGTAATGAAATTCTTAATTTTTCAGCAGTATAATTCTTCATGACTAAATCAACTGTTTTTTTTTTACTAACTGAACTTCATATACTTCATTGTATTTATTCTCCCAGCCCCTTTTTCAGTTTACAGCATCAGCCAGGCTCTACCCTGTGTCAGTGTTTAACTTTCTCTGAAAATGGCACCTATGGTTGTCTATAATCTACTTTTATCTTGCGTACATCTTTAACTTTTCAGCTTAGCTGTCCCCTTACTCCGGATTTTACTGTCTCTATTCACATCACTTCAACACTGGTCTTAAACAATGTATGAAAGTAATCCTGTCATGCCTTAGAGGTACATAGGGATATGGTGTTAGTGCCCTTATTTTCCTTGACCTGTCAGTACACTAGAGGGTGATATGGCCATTATCACGCCTGGCCGCCTTTCCTTCCCCAACTCCAGAAGATGTCGGGTACTCATTTCTACAGCTGGGTGACTGGAGTGCCTCCGGCCGGATTCGAACCTCCTACCTTCGCCATGAAACACTAACCACTTCACCACTAGGACACCCACAATGTATATAACAATGTATACAACCAGTGTAAAATCTTCAACGTTCTAATATCCGAAATCCACGTGATCCCGGAGGTCATGCCCCCCACAACCAACTTCCGTGATTAAGGACGGGTTGTACTTCAAATGATCACACTACCAGCTGTTGCTGGCCGAGATGTGACAAGCCTGATCAGGATGAATTCATGCATACAAGCAAGTCTGGTGAAAAAAAAATTTTTTTTAACTGTATAATTTGAAACTAGCGATCTTTTTACAGATCTGGTTCTTCCTTCTGAAAGCTATGTCCATGTGCCTGTAAATTAGTAAAAGGTCTTAGGATACCATCTTAGTCAACTTTATAATCCAATCTTATGTATCAAAGTTTAGCTTACATATTTCAGAAGAGGCACGAACGCAAGTACAGTTTTATTTTGCATGTTCTTCTTTTGTGTTCACGGCAATCTCAGATCGTTAGCGACATTTAGGTTTGACATCTGTGGCCCCCGTCATCTTGGCAGTTTCCATAATGACCTAAGACTGCAGTCGCTTATGAGGAGAATGTTGTATGGTTTCAATGTTAAGCTTTGACTGACGCTTAGGTCGAGTTCCTGGTCAACACACAGCACGGACTGGCTACAACTATGCACCCGTCCAAGCGTGATCTGTACTGTTATGGTTAAAACACGCGACCACGACCGATGTTTCTGTAAAATTACTGACCTTCATGCATGGATTCATCGCGTTTGATTTGTGACTTTAAAATAAGAGACAGCTGGACTCCAGCGTGTGCAGTCCCTTTAACAGCGAACACACCGTTTCATCAGGTGATCATCTTAACACCTATACTCACTGCACCACACCGCACCACTTAAAATAGTGGCCGGGTGTCCAGCTTTCTCTCTCTCCCTCTGTTTCTATTTTTCAACAAAACAAACTTGTTACAGCTACCTGTTTGCACACATGTGACCAGCAATTACAGACTCTCCTCATTTATATATTTTGTTATCATTTACAGTTCCTCCCCCCTCTCTTCTCGCCCGCTGAAGCCTGAAACCTCTATGTATTACAGTCATTCATTCATTTGCATGTCTCTAGCGGAACTTTGCCTCCCTAACTGCACTTCTGTAGGCCTCGCTGTTGTAAGCAAGATGTCCTACTGCGGATGCATCCATTCGTAGATCATCAATGATGTCTTGCAGCCATCTTCGCCTTGGTCTTCTCTCTTTTTTTCTATCATGTATCCTTCCAAGATGGTCTTCTCTAAATTATCATGACGTTTAATATGTCCAAAATATTTAAGTTTTCTCTGTTTAATCTTCCTTACTAGCCAGTGATTTTCAATATTAAGTTCTTGCAGTATGGATATACTTGTCTCTATCTCTCTCTCTCTCTCTCTCTCTCTCTCTCCATGATACCTGAAGGACTATTCTGTAGCATTTACATTCAAAGGCAATTATGTGTTTCTAAGCTGTTTTGTTAAGTGTCCAGGTCTCACATGCATATATTTCGATGGGGAAAAGATCATCATCATCATTAACAGGTGCCGTGCCGACTGGCGTTGGCTATTATGCTTCTCCAGCGTACCCGATCCTTCATGCAGGCCATCAGACCAGTTAGTGATCTCCTCTCACACCATCCTGTCAGACTGTCCAGTATCATTTCTCTTGGTCTTCCTCTTGATCTTCTTCCTTCTATTTTTCATGTTGTTATAATATTTTCAATGCCCCCTCTTCTCACTGCATGTCCTATGAAAGTACATTGTCTCTTTCTTAATTTTTTGAAAAGATTTTTTTGTCTCTCCAGCTTTTCTCATACATTCTTCACTAGTTATTTTTGCTGTCCAGGGGATTCGCAACATTCTTCTAATAAACCACATTTCTGCTGCTTCTAATGATTTTTGTGCAGACTTGCCTATTGTCCGCGATTCACTTCCATATAACAAGATAGGTTCAATATAGCATTTCAAGACTCGTTTTCTAACATTCATTGATAAGGATGTGTTGGCTAATATGTTTCTCATTCTCTGAAATGTAGTCTTTGCTTGGCCTATTCTGTTTCTAATTTATGTTCTGAATTTCCCATCTGAAGTTATTACTGCTCCAAGGTATTTGAATTGCTGCACCTGCTTTAGAATAGTTCCGTTTAATTTTATACTGCATTGGTGGATTCTGTTTCTTAGATATAACCAATAGTCTCTGTCTTTTTGACGTTCAAAGTAAGGCCTTTCTGTTCACTTTCTTTGGCGGCTTTATCAAAGAGATTTTGCAGGTCTTGCTGGTTTTCAGCCATCAGTACTGTGTCGTCAGGATACCGAAGGTTGTTAATATTGTATCCTCCAATTTTTATGCCTGGTTCTGTGATGATCGTTCTTAGAATATTCTCGCTGTACGGAGAAAAACACATCCTTGTCGCACCCCTTGTTTTATATGCAGGTATTTTCCAGTTTCAACTCGAACTGCTGCTTCTCCCTGCAAGTATAGATGTTCTACAATCTTCAGGTCTTTGCCGTCTATATTGATGTCTTCAAGCATTTTAATAATTTCATTATGTTTCACCTTGTTGAATGCCTTGGTGTAATCAATGAAGCATAAGTACAGATCTTTCTGCACTTCTAAAGCTCTTTCTGTTAGTGTTCGTAAAGCATAAATGGCATTGTGTGTTCCCTTTCCTTCAACAAATCCAAACTGTTCATCTGCTATTTCCATTTTTATCTTTTTTCCTTCTTCTCATAATGATTCTCAGAAGTAGCTTTGTTATGTGATATGAGAGGCTGATAGTCCGGTGGTCATCACATTCCTTTCCACCTGGTTTCTTTGGTAGTGCTATAAAAGTGGATTTAAGCAAGTCACTGGGCATATAACCAGTGTTGTAAATGTCATTCAGTAACTTGGTTATTATTTTTATTCCTAAAAGAAAAGATGCATGCCCTTAAACATATTTTTATTCCTAAAAGAAAAGATGCATGCCCTTAAACATATTATTTTTGTAGTTCTGTCTGTTCCTCTCCACAGATTCTTTAGTCGTTTTACTTTTTGAAGAGAAGTATATGTCCTCCTTTTAATTTCCCTCATTGTATCTCCATTATTAGTTAGTAGTGATCCAAGATATTCTAAACTCTCCACTTCTTCCAGTTTTTCCTCATTGATTCACATTTCAGCTGTCTTATTTATTTTGTCAGCTGTCATCAATTTAGTTTTCTTCGCATTAAGATAAAGGTTTTGCTCTTCACTATTCTTACGGACTGACATAATTAGTTTTTCCATCCTTTTTTGTGTTGTGGACAGTAATACTGTGCTGACATAATTATTTTTTCCATCCTTTTTTGTGTTGTGGACAGTAATACTGTGTCATTAGCATATCTATCTCCGATATTTCATAACCTCCAATTGTCATGGCATCATAATATTCTTTGTCTACACCTTCTCTAACATTCCTCATTATATTTTCAGTTAAATAATTAATATAAGTAAGGCGACAATATGCACCCCTGACGGACCCCTTGTTTTATGTCAAACCAAGTCGTTATTTCACCATTTATTCTTACTGCTGACTGTTGGTCTAGGTATAACAGTGATATTAGTTGTATCTCATTTGTTGGAAATCTTTGGTTTTTTTTTTCATTATTTCCCAGTTTCTGGTGTTGTACACAATCAAGTGCCTTTGAATATTCTTCTTCAGCTTTCCGAGCCATGAAGGCTCATTTCATGCAGATAAAGTTCGCCTCCATTTCTCTCTATTTCTAATCTTCTCTCTCCAGCTGGTAACACCAATTTCTTTTATATTCTCTTTTATGTTGTCCTTCCATCTCTGTCTTGGTCTACCCCTTGATCTTGTTTCCCTCATCTCTTGTGCACACATCATTTTCGTTTGTCTGTTCTCTTACATTCTTACTACATGCTCCAACCAGCGTAGTCTGTTCAGTTTCAAGACATTTATAATTCGTTGGGATTTAAATAAGCTGTTCAGTTCAGTGTTCTTTCTAACTCTCCATTCTCCACTGTTGATATCCTTTATCGGCCCAAAGATTCTTCTTAGGATCTTGTTTCAAAGATCTGCAATTGCTGTTCATCTTTCTTTGTTGTACTCTATGTTTCTGATCCATACATGGCGGTTGGTCTTTTTTGTAGATTGTTATTTTGGTGCTTTGGGACTGGATTTCAGATTTTAACATGTGTTGCAAGGCAAAGTATATTTTATTCCATATCTGTACTCTGCTTTTAATTTCCTTGCATGCTGTGTTGCTTTTGTTGAAGGTTGTGCTATTTGTATGTTTCTGCTTTCCTAATAATCATCTCTCCAACATCTGGATTATTCTGCCTCTGGTCTCTTGATATCTTCATATACTCTGTCTTATCTTAGTTAATGGCCAATCCCATTTTTAGTGCTACATCTCTCAAGTGTATGCAGGTATTGCTGACTTCTTGTATAGTTTCACCCACTAGGTCGATGTCATCAGCGTAACCTAGTATTTTAACCTGTTCTTCTGTACTGCTTTCTTCTTTCGCTTTTCTGATTACCTTTTCTAATACTAGGTTGAATAGTAATAGAGATAATGTATTACCTTGTTTTAAACCAGTTCTTATAGAGAAGGGTTCTGACTTTCTTCCTTTATATATTACTATATTTTGTGCATCCTCCCATACATATTCTGAACAGATTGATTAATTTATTCATCATCATCATCATCATGTGCCGTGCCGACTGGCGTTGGCTATTATGCTTCTCCAGAGTACGCGATCCTTCATGCAGGCCATCAGCTCAGTTGGTGATCTCCTCTCACACCATCCCGTCAGACTGTCCAGTATCATTTCTCTTGGTCTTCCTCTTGATCTTCTTCCTTCTATTTTTCATGTTGTTATAATATTTTCAATGCCCCCTCTTCTCATTGCATGTCCTATGAAAGTACATTGTCTCTCTCTTATCTTAATATTTTTATATTATTATCTTAATAATTAATTTATTAGGTATTCAAATTCTTCCATAATTTTCCATAAGCTGGTTCTGTCTATGATGTCATAGGCTTTCTTGAATTCAATGAAGATATTATGTACTTCTTTTCCATATTCCCAGTACTTTTCTGCTCTTTGACGTAGATACAATATTTGGTCTGATAACATATTTGAATAGTCTATAGAAAATAAATACAGATTCACATTAAATGATCTGCATTTCTCTATTATTAATCTTATATTGAATATATGATCTTTTGTTCCTCTTCCTTGTCTAAAGCCAGTTTGGACCATACTGACTTTTATTTTCTTACAAAGTCTACCCATTATGATTTTAACAGAATTTTACTGGCATGACTAATCAGGGCAACAGTTCTGTAGTTTGTGCATAACTTCAGGTTACCATTTTTTTTGGCAGTGGTATGAATAGTTCTTTTCCACTCTTTTGGCCAAAAACCTGAATGCCATATCTTTTGATATAGTGCAGGATAGATTGTTGTACATTCCTTTACTCCTGCATTAATACGTTTTGCTGTTATCTCATCATATTCTGGTGATTTACCATTTTTCAGATTTTTTATTGCCCATAAAACTTCTTCAGTTGTCGATTCAGGTTCCTTCCCCTCCAATAATAATTCACACTGTTGATTTCCGCTTTCACAGTCAGTTGTTTCATACATTCCTCAGCAATATTCCTTCCATCTTTCTAGAATTTCCTCTGTCTCTGTCAAGGTCTTCCCCATCTCATCACAAATTATATTTAGCTTAGGTGTGACATTTCTCGTCTATGTCTTCATTTCTTTAAACATTCCACCATCTCTTCCACACTTCTGATGTCCTATTCTTTCACATCAATCTTGTATGTATTGTTTTTTCCCTTTCTTATGTTTCTTTGTACTTCTTTTATTAAAGATGTATATTCTTCTTTGTTGTTATTTGTCACTTTCCATTTCGTCTTCATTTCTCTATGTTGTTTTATTAGTTCTAGTGTGTCATTCTTTTGTTTTCTTTACTGGAACCATATCTTTATCTGCTGTTATTAAGATATATCTGACCTGCATAGCCAATTCATCTGGTGTCATCTCCTCCTGAACTGCCATCAGTATCTCGAAACGGTTCTTCACTTCTATTATTATGGTATTTTTGTAAGATCAAAGTGGAGAGATCTTGATCTCTAGCTGTCTTTTTTTTTTTTAATCTACCTTCATGTCTGCTGTTAATAACTTATGGTCCTGTCACAATCGGCACCTCGTAGAGTTTTTGCTGATGTTATACTTGATCTCCGCCTTCCTTGCACTAAAATGTAATCTATTTGATTCCTGGTTTTCCTATCAGGCGATGTCCATGTTTAAAGTCTTCTTGTATGTTGTCTAAAAAGTGAGTTAGCGACCATTAGCTCACTTTCCATGCAAAACGCCACTAGATTGTCACCTACCTCATTTCTATGTCCTATACTAAATTTCCCCAAAACATATCCTTCGTCTTCTGCTCTTTCTGTACCAATCTTGGCATTAAAATCCCCCATTATTAATACAATATCATTTTTTCGTAACTGGTCCATCGTCGTTTGCAGTGTGTTATAAACGTCGTCTACTTCCTCTTCTTCTGCTGCTGATGTAGGTGCATATATCTGGATAATTGTTACATTTCTAGGTGTGCCCTTACGTCTGATAGTGAGGATTCTATCACTTACTGGACTGCAACCTAGTAATGCTTTTAATATTAATTTCTCCAAGTAAAAAGCCACTCCATTCCTTCTTCCTAATTCTCCACCAAAGTATATAAAGATACCACCATTTTCGCTCTTGGGGTGTCCTGATCCTTTCCATCGATGTTCGCACATTCCCAAAATGTGTATCCTCGTTCTTTCCATCTCGTCACTTTTTATTTGATACTTTCCCTCATACATACTTCTCACAGTCCATGTTCCTACTCTTATTTTTCTTTTTAGTTTGATGCAGGGGTTTTCTTTGGTAACACGGTCAGGAGTTTGTCCGTCATCACAATTACTAGTACTGATCTCTGTCTCACACTCTTCCCCAGTGTTAAAATTAAATTTATCTGGCCGGGGAGGGGGCTCTCCATCAGATATTTTTTTTCCATCTGAACTTCCATATTGCTATTAAGGTTTCTTGGTATGCTTACAGAAGGAAGTTTACCACTGCTTTCCTTCCGGGCAGTGATCGCAGCCATTGTCTCTACCTTGAGATCATTTTCCTACATCATAGAATGGTGACCATAACCGACATTATCTGTCGGCTGCTCTCCCATTCCATCCACCACCTATTTCCATGGCTTCACGTGACCGTGATCGGGGGCTATACGGGTACTCCTCTTTGCCCAAGGGTGAGCCTTTAGCTAAGGTGGCGTCTTACGTCTCCTTTGATAGGGGAATATCTCTACCCCGCTAACCGAATGTATTACATACCTAAAAATGTCAAAAAATTTAAGACATAAAGAAGAAATATTTATTGAAGGAGAATACTGGTGTTTCCCTTTTGCCTGTTGTGAAAATTTAATGGGACGTGGACAAATGCCCTGCCACTCCATTATTCCCCCCCCCTCCTTTTTTTCAAATCTTCCTCCTCTTCTTTGATCTGGTGCCTCTATTAACCATGACTGAATAAACTGGTGGTAAACCTCTATCATAAACCCATAAAAGTGATCAGATATAATCCTTACTAAGTAAGTTTTTAAAATGGCTTTTTTTAAAATAGCTCCCATGACAGCGAGTTTTCGTGTTCAACTGCTGTGGTATTACTTTCAGTAGTCCCGCTTTCCCTAAAAACTAGGAAATACATATAAAATGAACATAAAACAAAGGATACTCGTTCGGTTTTGTGTGTGATTAAATAATTTTGTAAGATATTATGACAGGCTTCTAATTTTTAATCTATCGTGGAATACACGGACTGATTTCCCGTCTTTTTTTCTCTCTCTACCTACGCCCCACCCAAGCCCACAAACATGCACAGTCTAAGTACTCGGGCAGAAATACTGTTAGAGGTTATCCTGCAAAGTGAGCAGTCTAGTATGAAAAAGAACTTATTTAAATGCAATTCTATACGGACTGTTTTGAAATTAACATCTTTTCATTTTTTTCCCCTCTCGTATCAAACTGAAAAGAGATCTGAAATATAACTTCAAATGACTATCTTAGAAAAGGACTGTTTACATAAAGTTATGTGTGGCTGCTTACATCGTAATGTAATTAGCTTGTCATGTTGTGTACTATGAGCTGACTGTCAAATTCTGCAGGTGGTGTTCTATATAAATGGTGAGCTGATAGTGGCCGGCTCCCTGGCTCACATGTGAGAGAACCTCCCACACTCCGCTTATGCTCTCAATCAAGTCTGCTCACAGGCGGCTACTCGGTGCCTGGATCGCATGCAGAAACCCCAGTGCTGGTATGTGATTTTCACTGTGTAATGATGGCCAAGAATGGGGACCAGTCATTAAGAAAATTATCATTATCATCAGTTTATCGGCTTTAAATTATCCCCAAGCCATCCGTCCCTATGCTATGCAATCTTATCATTTCCTTGTCTTCGTAATTTTTTTTTATAAAAACCATTTTTGTTCAATTTCACACACACACACGCGCACGCGCGCGCGCACCCTCTGTCTCCACGTTTTCTGTCTTATACATGGCTGGCTTTAGCTATAGTCCGGACGGTGAAATCTGATAACGCAGTAAACGGCAGACATACGACAAGGGACTTTAAAACTTGTATGATTTTGCAATATTCTGTCACACTTACAAAACTTTATCTATGACCACAAACTGACAATGATTACTGCAGAAACTGGAATTAACACATACAAAAAAAATGCTAATGAAAGAGGAAATACAGCTTTTTGTCTTAGACAGTGGTTTTATAATTATTGCGGTTTCTTGAGTATGCATGCATGTGCGGTCTTTGTTCGATACAGTAAGAACTTAACATGAATGTAGTGTACATGTCTATATTAACTTTTGACGTTTTCGTTTTTGTATGTGGACCAGAATTTTCTCTGCAACTAAACTGATGCTGATAAGACAGGTCATTTCAACTCGTATCTATTACTGGTAACACTTTACAACTCTCAGAAAATGTGAAATTCTTCATATTTCACATCTTAAGCTTATGTTCTTCATGTGTCAAAATTCAATGCTGGTCTGGCAAACTTCTGCACTATGACTACAACTGGACTGTGTTCAACTGTTACGTTCATTAGAGATGCATGAAGTGTAGAGGTCTAGAGCTGTTGCTCCCAACCAGTGGTGCGTGGCTTCGCTATCAATTTGGTTATTATGTGTCGCCTATTGTATAAACACAATTTAGGGTTTACTGCACTGGGATATGCCTTACAAGATGGCGATACCAAACTTAAATGTAGTTGAAAAAGAGGTCTTTAGTTATAGAAATGTTGGGAAACAGCTAGTTTCATTCTCGCAATTTTCTCCACCTTCCCGCCCCCCCCCCCCCCCAAAGGTCTGAAGGAAAATTGTTGTATGTGATAAGTCAGATGGTGTAAACTACAAAGAGAGTATTACCTGTTCACAAGTTTATGATGAAGCAATTCTTACATCATCACTTATATCAAAATTTGATGACAACAGTTGGCAGATTTGACTGTCTATAAGAGTATACATAATGATAACAGAAAACATGGAGAAGGGACACTCATCCAGAGTCGAAACTAACAGAAGGTAGTCAAGATCAAACAAAGACACAAAGATACAGTGAAAACTCCTGCTACAATAAGTCAACAGCGAGTTCCCAGAACAGCGTACAGACACACTGTGTACCACATTTAAACATAACACGGATATTATCTCCCGACACTAATATGTGACAACGGAGATACAAATATCCAACTGTAAGATGAGAACTGCAAAATTATTTTAAAATTTAAACATTAAGAAGGGGAAAAAAATACAAATGATGTGGCGTGTTTACGTGAAATAGCGCGATTCTATTCACAAGCACGTAAATCAATAAGAGTGGATTGTGCTGGGGGCTCTCGTGAAATAATTGAAACATAAGACTGTGATTGTTGTGACCAGCGCTTCTGGGACACTACACCAAAGACACGGAGAAGACAGCTGGAAAATATAAAGCCCACAAGTTGCTAACACGATGATATTAGGAATTTTCTAAAGCTACAGCTCTTAATCGTTTATAACTGTTTACTCTGTTTCGTTCGCTGTACAGTTACTCAAGAAAACTGACCACTAAAACTTGTCAATTACAGCATACAAACTGGTTTCTCGTTATCCTTCTCTACGACACTCTGAGGCTGAGACGCTGACGGTCGTCTACGCAGAGAAGCCGTGGCGGGCCGCGTACACGACAGATTTTTCAATTAAAAAAATATTCATATCATAAATTCTTCCAACGATTTCAAACGCCCACATGTCCGCCATTATAAACACATTTAAGGCGGTAATAGTCTGCCCGAACGGCTGCTCTGTACTCTTTACTATAATGGAATGACTTCGATTAAAGTATAACGGCTCACTAACAAAATTAAAATACAATTTTTAAAAATGCCGAGTTATCAGCTCCACGGATGTTAAGAAGATATCTGTAAAGCCGCAAATAACATGGCAGTCTGCAATCACCATGGTCAATGACCATGTTTATAATAATAATAATATTAATAATAGTAACAGGAACGATGTTTACTAATCAACAAGATCTTTATTTTCCCTTCACTGTCTTTCAAGAACATATGGCCCTACATTATGTCGTCTTACATCCAGACAAGGGTAGCAGTCTAGTGCTGCAGTAAAATCGACTTCAATCAAAAAACATAAGTTCTTAAATGAGGTTCGCTTGTTCTAAAGTCCTGTACTGTTGTCCTTTACTTTCACGTCTCTCGCTCTGTCTATGCAACAACAGATTTCCCTCCGTTTTCCCAATTCTCTTAAACTGCTGAAATAATGAAAATAGACAGCCCGTTTGTTTCTTTTCAAAAAATGTACTTTCGGGCTGAGCAACTCCAACACTGAATGGAAGGAAAATGGGATAATTGTGGCTAGCAACTGGTACCAACTATACCTAGCTTGAAAAGTCAACACACTTGGTTTATATGTGTAATGTATGTCTTGGTGTGAGATGAAACCCGTTCTCTTAAATATTGTACCTTAATGCAATGTTTAGAGGAAACTATATATATATCAGCCCAACCTCCCCCCCCCCCCCAAAAAAAAAAGTGTCCTCCCTTCATATGTCAAGAACTTGCTTATCTTCTCATCTCATACTTCATCATTTCTCTTCTTTCTGCTGTCTCGTCGCCTGCCAGATGTACCCATCAGAGGTGTTCCTCCTATCGTGGACAACACCACACACTCAGAAATCATAGTTGATTATCATGACCAATGGTTGATTCCGTAGTTTGCTGGTCCTCGTAGGCCTATAACATGAAGTCTGATTCTTTCACCGTGGCGCGTCATAAACCCAAAATCATTATTCCTCCAGGAAAGAAATTCAAATAAAAACATTATGCAAATTCCAGCACAGTTTCAACTGAACTAACAATTACACCAAAACCCTCGTTTCCAATGTATGCTGTCTCTACTGAAAACAAAATCCATAAAACTTCCACGAGAGACACCTAGAAAGGATACTGTCTCTTTCTCTCTCCCCCTCCCTCTGCGGGCTCTATCACACAGCCACGCTTCCTGGCAGAGCACTTAAAAAACAAAAAAAGCAAGCCCCAAGTGCGTTAGTTATTTGCAAGAGAGAAACATCAAAGGAGAAATGTTCGACATCAAAGGGATTTTTGTAACTGTGTGGGAGAGTGCTATCTCAATATCACCGCGGCTACCCCAATAACACGTGGTAATTTCGGGTAGAAGACACACCGGAAAAGAGAAAGATGAGAAGGGGGAAGAAGAAAGACAAAGTTTGAAATGAGACGGCGCTTGAAGTCTGAGAGACTGAGGACTTATATCGTGAACTTAGCGCCCCCCCCCCCGCCCCCCGGCCATGGGGACTGTAAGCGCCCTGTGAGTGGTTAAAGATACACAGTTTTGTTTGATGTTGGTGGGAGTAGACTCCTAGCATGTCCAATCCGTACAGATCGTGTGCTGACATACTCAGATTCTGCTGCACGCTTCAGACATTTTCTTCTAGCTGGAACTCTCTATTTAAAACTGACAAATACTAAATAATGTAGTGCTTTGTAATCCCACTGCTATACAAGCTATCTATGGTAATGCATTTTTCTCCCATAACAGATTTGGTTACAGACGTTTATCTCCATATAAACATATTGATGACAGTTTTTTTTTTAATCTCTTTCAATACTTTTATCACGAATTAACAGAAGAACTTTTACTTTCAAACGGCGAGAACTTGACAAGTAGGACCCAGACATTCTATCCTTTATCTCTCAACCTCCACTCTGTTACAGACATTCTATCCTTTATCTCTCAACCTCCACTCTGTTACAGACATTCTATCCTTTATCTCTCAACCTTCACTCTGTTACAGACATTCTATCCTTTATCTCTCAACCTTCACTCTGTTACAGACATTCTATCCTTTATCTCTCAACCTTCACTCTGTTACAGACATTCTATCCTTTATCTCTCAACCTTCACTCTGTTACAGACATTCTATCCTTTATCTCTCAACCTTCACTCTGTTACAGACATTCTATCCTTTATCTCTCAACCTCCACTCTGTTACAGACATTCTATCCTTTATCTCTCAACCTTCACTCTGTTACAGACATTCAGCATCAGTTTGGTACAGGCATATCAGCACATAGCAACCAGGAGTGAAAAAAAAGGAAAAATTTACTCACAGAAGTGCTTACATTCTACTTTTCTTTCTCACACATATAACGTAGCTAACTATATGTCCCCAGAAGACTATGAAGCTAAGACAGTTCCTATGAACTTTAGCTGGAGCTAAAGCAAAGCAAGGTGAGAATCCCGGAAAAGCATTCATTTTCCCCTTGATCAACAATGCGGAACGGATCGCGTTTGACCCCTGAAGCTTCTAGATCTAGATGTTTCTTTGGTGTAGATGGTAGCTTCGAGATTATCAACTGTGCCTCCAGCACTTCCTATCTTAGGCTGAAGCTGACTGGATGATGCCAGCAGGGCATATCCCCAGGCATAATTGGTTCGACAATAACGACCAACAACTCTCCACATAAAGCTCCTGCGGAAACCGATCTCGTCAGTTCTCGCACAGATTTTGCAAAAACACAACTCTTATAAAATATCTAGCGCCGTCTAGCATCAGGCAGTTTTTTTTAAAAATAAGTATGCTAAAATGGATGGATATCAGTAAGATCCAACACACCGCAAGTATGATGGAATTACAAGTGCTGCCTTTTCAGTTAATCTAGTGTTGACAAATTCCAGACCAAAAGCTCTCAAGTCTAGACAAATCTTACAATTTGCAAATATGCGAGTACTCAGATGATTAACGGCAAAAATAGCATTAAATTGAAAGTTTAACAGTAACTGAAATAATCAATATTGATTAGCACATATATAACACTGATGAGTACCATTCTGTTGAAAAACATCAAAGGACATTTATAGTTTTGCGTCATGTAATTTAGAGAAATATACATTATGATTACTCACTTGCTGCTTTCTTTTTTAATTACATATACTGCATTTTAACAACAGCACGGACGATAGTGATGAGGCTGAAAGTTACTAGGACCGATTGACTGCCCCTGTCAATTAACAGCACTTCAAATTTTTAAAAAATTCTTACAGCCAACATATCAGAAATCAGATATGTCACACAGTTTTTTACACCACTGAACCCATCTTTCTGCTCCACATACTCAGTCACTCTACACTGTCATGCTGAAATCATTCTAGCTGGATGCTAATAGATCCTTGAAAATCTGACTAACATTCGTTAGCGTCAATCTTCTTCCTCGTTCGCTTCTACCACCAAGACCACCCCCCGTGATCCTACTCAATTTACTCCCGTGGTCCTCGCGTGGACCACGCGAATTCCCAGAGAGGACCACAAGAGGTTCAGAGTATCGTAGGGATTGAGCCTGTACTCTTGGTGGGACTTAGAAGCAGGATTGCGTGGCACAGTGGTTTTCGTTGCACCGGTTTAATCTAGAGTTGGACTTTCTCACTGGAAAACCTCGACGTGTTTTGGGATACTCGTGTATCCCCGCCTGGTCAGAGGTGGTTGCCCAACCAGACAAGCATTGGGCTTTCTTACCGGAAAACCTCAGCGTGATTAGGATACGCATACATCCCTCGCCGGGTTAATGTCAATGAACTTGCATGTTTTAAAAAGTCCTTGACAGACACGTATCGCGAAGACATATTATAGTTCCACTTTTCTACACGCCTTGGTTTCTCAGTATTATTTTTTTTGATAACTACGACCTGGGTTTCCATCACGTGTCGTGTGCCCTGTTCTCCATCACAGTAATCCACTATGGCAAATACATCAGATGCAAGAGAGACATACAGATTCTCTAACTGGAATCTGGCACAACGTTTCAAGACACTTTCAGTGATGGGAAATCCGGATTTTTCTTAATGAAATCAAATAATTATATTATGTGGAAAAGAGACAACTTTTCAAGGTAAACGATTCAAATAATGCAAACAATTAAATCCTTAAAGGAAACAAAATTTATACTAGTGTAAGGAAAGAGGTGCGAACTGCTTCGATAATAGAAATATATCTTATTTTATATCTTATATCCTTCCCATGCCGTTAAACGTCACATAGGGCTCGTAAGGTAGTTCGCCAATTTTTCCTGTCTTCGGCGAGTCTTTCAACCTCATCAAGGGATTTTATGCCTATTAATTTGGCCTCTCTTAACAATGTCATCTTCAGAGTTTCACACGGTCTACCTCTTTTTCTTTGGCCTATTGTGTTCCACTTGACAGCTTGTTTTGGGATTCTCTGATCGTTTCTTTTCATCAAGTGACCAAAATGTCAATCTCCTTTTCCTGATCACCCATGAGTCTTTTTCAGTCATCTGTCTTATCTCTGCATTGTTCCTGAATTCCTTCCACTTGATGCCAAGTATTTTCCTTAAGCATTTGTTTCCAAAAGAGTCTAATTTCTTGTCTATTTCTTCAGTTGTTTTCCATCTTTCGCAATGCATAAATGAGGGTGGATATTACATTTGAATTGAATAGTCTTAACTTGGTATTTGTGCTTATAACTTTTTAATTTTATATGTTCTCAAGATTCTTGAAGATCGATGCTGCTTTTGCAATTCTAATTCTAACTTCCTTTCCGGTTTCACCATCCTGGTCTATGTAGCTGCCAAGGTATGCAAAATGATTGACTTCTTCAATATCTGTCCCTTCTACGTGCATTTTTCCATTTTGCTTAATAGGAAGTTTCATTATTTTTGTTTTGTCCTTGTTAATTTCAAGTCCTATTTTGCTAGTCAGTGAAGACAGGCTATCTGTTTTTTCTTGCATGGAATTCATATTGTTAATGATAAGAGTTACAGCAAAATCAAGATCTTCTAGTTGGGTCCCATGTACCTAGTCAATACCTGTGTTACCTGTGCAGCATTTTTTCATTATGAAGTCTATTGTAATTCCGAAAAGCAAAGGAGACAGTATATATCCTTGTTTCACACCTGTTTCACTCTGGAACCATTCACTCATCCCTTCTTCTGTCTTGACTGCACAAATATATCCATTGTAGAAGTTCTTAATGATGTTGACAATTTTTTATGGTATTCCATATAGACTTAAAATTCCCTTTTTCGAAATCCTGCTTGTTCTTCTCTCATTGCGGTATCCACTATATCTTTAAGTCTATTCAAAATTACCTTGCAAAATACTTTTGACACAACGGATATTAAAGTTACCCCTCTCCAATTGTTACAGTCACTAAGGTTGCCTTTTTTTTCGTATTTTAACAACGATTCTTTTTTCCCATTTAGAAGGGACCTTTTCTTCTTTCCAAATCTTGTTAAACATTCTCTGTAGTTGTCTCATGTTGTCACTACTGATAGCTTTTAGCATTTCGGGTGTTACTTCAGCTTCACCTGCAGCTTTTTTTTGTTAGCCATTAAATTCACTGCTGTTTCAATTTCATGCAATTTAATTTCATCTAGGTTGACATTTAGTTGTGAGGCTGGTAAGTTGGTTTCAAGGTTTAACAATTCTTTTGGTGTGGTCGATTAAGTATTTCTTGGAAGTGTTCAGCCCATCTTTTCTTTTGGTCTTTGCTTGATGTTAATAGGGTTCTAATTTTTGCTAAGGATTGGTCTTTCTTTAGATGTAATAGTACCTGTTAGCCTCTTTTGTATCTTATATAGAAATATATGTGCACAACAAAATCAGTCCTCGGATGGCAAGAGTTGGTGGATGGCTAGAAAGCTGCACTTGTTTACTTGTTCTGGGAGTTTCTGCTTTTGGTTTTTAAATTTCTATTCTGTTTTATATGAAACGCTGGCTATTTCCTATTTAAATGTCCCAAACTAGAATAGAGAATAAAACTGCCCATTCCAAGACACTCTACAATTCAAAACTACCTGTACTGAAAGTTGAACAACTACAATGAACAGCCACGTTCTTCACTGCGACATTAGCTGCTAACAGCTTTTAGCTCACACCCATTGACATACCAACCATATCAGACGACAGGCACGTGTATTTGTAAAAAAAAATACGAACTGTAAATGCTTTTGAAACTGCCCGTCTGTTCTTAAAACATCCCTCGCGCTCTTCCGTAACATGTGCAGCGATACTTGGAGAGATCACGTGACGAGATGGCTGCGATCAGAGCAGCCAAAGTTTCACAGGTCAACTTCTGTCGACTCAGGTCGAGTACCCCGTTTCACAAAACAATTATTTCACAAGATGGCTTCCTAGATACGATCTCTTCAAACTGGCCCAACTTACACCAACTGTTACACTCGTTTTACATCACCAAGGCCTATAACAGAGCTGGGAATATTTAGTTTTCTTCTTCTTGTTGTTGTTGCTGCTGCTTGCTTGCACGAATCTGAGAATCTCAAAATGTCGACCTAAGTTAACAGCTTTCTCGTTTTCAGTGGCACAGTTGTTGCTTGCGATAACGGGCGGAAAAGAGGCAGGGGTGTGGGTGTGGCTACTTCTTGATGAGGGAGATGATGTGTAACCGTTGTCTTCTATGACGATGAGACCATGACTTTTTTCTTCTTTTTTTATTGTTTAAAATGAAATGATGGCCATCTAAGGATATTTCTGACTGTTTATTAATGACAGTATTGCTGCAACCTTTGTCTTGTCAATATCATTAAGGAACCGTAACGATATAAAATACTACATTTCTGTGTGCCACTGAAAAAGAACTTCAGTTTTCTGTGGTTTATTTAAAAAAAAAAAAAAGAAGGCTGTCAAGACCTCCATCTCTTACTATTGCCATCTCAAAACTAATTACTCTACTTGTCTCTCTTCTCTAATAAAATTAGAGGGATGGGGTAGGCGGTAGGGTTGAGAATAAATGTAACTACATCGACGCTGGATACTTGTCCCTTAAAAAACATCTTCTGTGACCATAACAAGCGTGATATTCACTAATTACAAATACGAAAACGATATGGTCAGATTAAATGTTAAATAAATCCTCTGTCACTTAAATGGCACATCACTTGATCTTACTGTGTATAAAGTATGAACCGTCCTTTCCTCGGTCTTTTTCTCGGCTCAGCCTATTCTCGAGTTTTCCGGTGCAGCATTCCTTTCATACATTCCTCTCCGATGTTTTAGACACAGACAATGCGAAGAAAATCCGTTCATCAAAGTGACAGAAAATACCAACCATGAATGAAATGAACGACCCGTTTTTCTCTTGCTCTGAAAGTCATACACCTGACCTATTACATGTATTAGAATAACCACGAGACGGTATGTAGAAAATATTTACTTGCTGTTCTCTGAAGGTTTTCTGACCGAGTGAAGACAGAAAGATCACACCAATGGTATAAGAAAACCATGCTTTGGGTAGGGATTGTATTTGTACTCTGTCCCTTCCATCAGCTGATGTTATCCTTTTTTTGGGGGGGGGGGGTGGAGGTGGTCTGAATTTCAAGGCTAGGATTTTTAAATTAAACATAAACTGAATTTCGAGTTGCCGGTCAACGGTACCAATGTCTGTCTTGGTATTGAGGTGCCAGTCAAGGGTACCATTGTCTGTCTTGGTACTGAGGTGCCAGTCAAGGGTACCATTGTCTGTCTTGGTACTGAGGTGCCAGTCAATGATACCATTGTCTGTCTTGGTAATAATCGCATGACTGCTATTACAACTCACCCTGTTTTACAGCGACAAGTGACAAGAACACAGATATGGGGTTTGTTTGTTTTTATCCTACACTTAGCCATATATGAAATATTTAAGTAATTTTTACACACAGAAATGTGTGTAAGATATCATACAAGATATATAAAAGCAATTTATTTCTTACCAAAAACACTGCTGTTGTATTCATTTCAAGTTTTTAAAAATCTCTAAGGTCTTAGAATTTTTTTTTCACATCTGATAGTGTAAAAGACAACTAAAATAAATTCACCAATTACATCCAAAAGTATAGACTGATGAGAGGCTTCTCTCAAACCTACGGCTGGTAAACGGTCACTGTGAGATGATGAGAGCTTCTCTCAAACCTACGGCTGGTAAACGGTCATAGTTAGATGATGAGAGGCTTCTCTCAAACCTACGGCTGGTAAACGGTCATAGTGAGATGATGAGAGGCTTCTCTCAAACCTACGGCTGGTAAACGGTCATAGTTAGATGATGAGAGGCTTCTCTCAAACCTACGGCTGGTAAACGGTCATAGTGAGATGATGAGAGGCTTCTCTCAAACCTACGGCTGGTAAACGGTCATAGTGAGATGATGAGAGGCTTCTCTCAAACCTACGGCTGGTAAACGGTCATAGTGAGATGATGAGAGGCTTCTCTCAAACCTACGGCTGGTAAACGGTCAGAGTTAGATGATGAGAGGCTTCTCTCAAACCTACGGCTGGTAAACGGTCACTGTGAGATGATGAGAGGCTTCTCTCAAACCTACGGCTGGTAAACGGTCACTGTGAGATGATGAGAGGCTTCTCTCAAACCTACGGCTGGTAAACGGTCATAGTTAGATGATGAGAGGTTTCTCTCAAACCTACGGCTGGTAAACGGTCATAGTGAGATGATGAGAGGCTTCTCTCAAACCTACGGCTGGTAAACGGTCACAGTGAGATGATGATAATGGCCTCAATAACTGCCTATAGTCACCCGATTTTGGATGCATTTACTTGCCACACTGTTTATTCCTTGTAGTCGGAATGTAAGCATCTAACAAGTAGCCTGTTTACCGGTATTTGCAGTACAATCAGTTAACAGTGGTATATTAGAGAAAGAACACGCCAGAATTCAATGAATACTGCCGCTGTTATTGACTGTCGGATGTTATTGCTGAACTTTGGTGTATTCGGACATGCCATTGATACATCTATTCCCCCTAAACTCTAACTCTGAAACTGCCAAGTCACGCGTCACAAAATTAAAAATAATATGTTCCAGATAATTCAAGTACAGGTATAAACCATATACAGATAATTAGGCTCCATAAGTTATAGATTCATAGGTCTCAACAGCTTCCACAATGCTGCAGTCTGTGAACTAGTCCAGAGCTCCCCAAACTTTTTAGACCGAGGGAGCCTTTGCACAGGAAAATTACATGCCGTAACACTCGTAATTTTTTAAACACTCATATTATGAACACTCAATAAAGACGTTAAATTTTAGAAATCTTTTTAGAACTTAATACCTGAAAAAATAATCAACAAAAATATACTTCACATCTTCTTATTTCTGCAAAAAAGTTCCACCTGTAAAAATGCAAAATTTAAATATGTATATATTTATCACAGATCTTTTTTTAAAAAAGGACAAAAACTATTTTACGACGCTCTCTTATAGTGTGAAAAACAATATTTAAAATTCGTCTACACAGGCTGGGATAGCAATTGTTGGGTGGAACGGCTCCACGAAGCACATTTTGAAAAACTCTGAACTATTCAATAAACTTCAAGCAAATCAGCCCATACAGGTTAGCTATGAGTGCGGATATACCAGTATTTATAAGACTAGTTGCAGGTTTTGCTTAAGAATTTCACCAGGAGTTGGCATGCGATCTTGGACGAACATCCTACTGAAGGGATGCCTATTAAGTCTACGGGAGGGGGAGTTCTCCAAAATATTCCTTATCAAATATGTGTGTCTTATAAACTGCTGCATCCAATATGAGAGGATATATGGTATATTTATTCAGTTTGTGTTCTATGATTTTACCATATACCGCACCGGGTGCAAATACATTATAAATCTGGACTTTTGGAAGAGAAAGAAAAACTGTACCAGACACAACAAGAGCGAAGACAAAACGTGTGTGAAACATTGCTCTAGCTTCCATGGCAGGACATCTTATGTCTGACGTGAATAAAGTATGATACTTCCGCCGTAATCTTTTACGACTAACAACCCTTTGGTGATCAAATGATGGAACATAAGCCTTTCGTCAAACAAAAGAAACCTGATGATTTAATTATAAACCATAAGACAATAATAATAATTACAGTCTTGTAATATTATACATATCATTAAAAATTTCTTGTTTTGCATATAAAGAAATAACTTACACAACATTACTCAACACTCAATCCCAATGACATGATATAATTTTTAATGAAATTAACACCAGTATTCATTAAATGTGTCCTCGGTTACATGAGCCAGATCTATGATTTTTTTTCTTCATCCAACACTTTCAGACGTCAACGTGGATATTTCTGAATAATGCTGCAACTTGTCTTAGGCTGTTAAGATCACCTGAGTCATGGATTAGTGGTACAGGTGACGGCCAAAAGCGCCGTCTTCGTTCTAATGAAAGGCGGCCCTGTATCAGGTGCTGGGCTGTCACTTTGTCGGTGCCACAGATGCATTCATCAGTTGTACCTATCTTGAATATGTCTGTGCATTCATCAGTTGTGCCCATCTTGAGTATGTTTGTACATTCATCAGATGTTCCTATCTTGAGTATGTTTGTGCATTCACCAGTTGTGTATATCTTAAATATGTTAAACAGGTGGTGTCTCAATATGCTGCAGCTGTTCTGAGTCTAAAGGTATTGACTTGTTCTTCTCTGTTAGGCTCATAGTAGGTATCATTCTTCTGGTGTCCTGGATGTTCTTTTTCCCATCTGTTTTTGTATTTGGCCTTTATCAGCATTTTGGCTTCATCATACCCGGTGGGAGCTCTCTATCTCTCTCAGACAATGGACATATTTGCAGCGGTTGCTCGGATTTTAATTCTTATATTGCCATTATTTGTTCTCTCCTTATTTCATCGATTACATGCTTCCATGATTCACAAAAGTTATTCTAGACTGCTCTTACAGACACCGAATTGTTTATTATGAATAGTACCAATATTCTGTTTGGTAGATAGTCATTTATATATGTATGTAGTTACTTTCTGTTGCCATTTATATATGTATGTAGTCAGTTTATATAGTCATTTATTTATGTAAGTAGTTAATTTCTGTTGTCATTTATATATGTATGTAGTTACTTTCTGTATTGAGTGCATAGACAAGAGTGAAATGTGAATGTTATACTTTAATTTTATTTTACGTCTCTCAGCTTTCCGATGTTATTATGACTGATTATATGAGTAGAATATTTGTAGAATGGAACAGAGTGAAAGTTGTATGATAAAGGGCAGAATGTCAGACGAGTCTGCGTGCCCAATTATTAACCCTTTGGAAATAAAGATCAATCAATCACGGCAATTTCGTCATGATCAATGTCGTTGATTGTAACTATCCCGGTGACTGTAACAATTTCACACCGTCGTTATTTCGTCGCAAAACACTCTCATTCTCTTAATAACTTTTTAAGTTTCACACTTATACGAGGGCTTCAAGAGAAAGAGATATCCAGATCGAGATAAAACAATAACAGTAACAGGCGTTATGTTGACACAACCTGCAATAAGCGTCAAATAAGGATATACTACACTGTCTAACGGTGCTTTATTAAAAATCTGGAATGGCTGGACAAGGTATTTGTGTGTGTCGTCGTCATGCTGGTTTGGGGTGGGGGGAGATAAGATAGGGAAGAGAGGAGAGATGACAGACAACAAATATTTCTGCCGAAATCTTCAGGACAGCTAAAATGGAAGAGAAAAAAGCTTCACGCCTTAAAAGGGCCTCCTTGACAGATATGCGGTTTACTGGATTTTTCCTTGTTCCTAAACAAAGCTTCTGGTCGAAATGTTAGTTGCATTATGCAGTTTTTGTTAAATCTTCCTTTTTTTCCCTTTACCACATTTTGTAAAACAACACCGCATACCTTCGTCAATTTTCACATATAAGCATCACTGATGGATCGAAATGGAGACTCTTTTCTTCAGTTAATGCAGTCATTATTGAATTTCTTATTAATAAGAATCAATACAGTTAGTCGCGTCAACGCTTCACTTTTGCTTAGACTGCTAACAATGGGACGTACAGTACGCACAATAAGATTTACTTTGCAGCTCACAAAAACTGCGGCTTTTGCAACACAAATCAGCCAGTCTAACCTATACAACAAGGTAAATGCATCGGTTTGTGTGTGTGTGTGTGTGTGAGAGAGAGAGAGAGGAGGGGATAGAGAGAGAGAAAAGGGACGGAGAGACTGCCGCAAAATATTTCAGATGAAAATCGTAATAAATGATGCCTTCTACTAGTTAAGACTTTCCTAACAAAACGTCTGCCTGGATGTGTCAACTTCCGTGTGATGGAGTCCTCGTGAAAGCACTCATCTCTCGTGTCAATATGTGGGAGAAAGGTGGCCATACAGGCCAGAGGCGCTCCACTGAACTCGCCCGTAAACCTTACCTTCTCTTGGAGTCGGAAAAGGGGGAGGGGGAGAGAAGCAGCTACCTGTGATACAAACCCTCTAGCGTGTAAATAGATCAAGAACACTATAAGCACTAACCTGAGATCATGTTCTTTTTTTCCTTTCTTTCTCCCTCCATCTTGTGTTCCCGTACTTTCAACTGAAACACGTGGCAACACACACACACACACCACATTAAGATTCTATAATGCATTTTAGCTGTAGATTTGTATCTCACTATTGTGGCAACACGCCGAGTACAGAAACGTAATAAACTCTTTACCAACACCTGCGGTATGAGATTAACAAAATACTACAGAAAACAAAACTTGAACATGCAAAGATCTGATCAAACCGGCGCTGCATCACTGCTAGATGTGTGATATGTAAATCAGACGTGCATAATTACAGCATACAAAATACATTTAAATTAATATACCCGAAAACTATACCTCTGTACACAGCTAAACATGATATAAACCATATACTACAAACCCTATATACTCGTAAAACCCATACTATACGGTTTTGTGTTCTGTTTACGTGCCAGTGAGTGTGATCTAATCAACAGATAAAGTGTAAGTATACACGACAAACTGCAGATAACAAAGTGAATCTCATAGTTAACGCCCGTGTCTTTTGCCTTGTTACATATGGGCCCTGCTAAAACCAGATATAAGAACAACACTGTAGATTATTTTGAAACCGCCATGAATACATACTTGTATCTAAGAATAATATGACTGGTTACCTATACAGCGTCCAGTATTTCTGGCATGTCCCGTACAACGTCTGGTATTCATCTAAAGTCTGACATTAATGCTTAGCAGATAGAAGAGTGAAAGAGTCATAATGGAGAGGATGCAAAGAATTATTCACACGTGGAGGATATCGCATTTCCCCCATCCCCTTTAAGAATCGACAATTCATAAACGATATGTGCTTTCTTGTCATTCCCCCCTCCCCTCCCCTCCCCTTCCCCCCCCCCCCCCCCCGGAAGAGAGAGAGAGAGCGCCCACAAAGGTACTAGAGGAAAAAAAAACACACTTTCAAGTATCCTAAACTGAATAATGTAAAATAAACCCATGTTAGTCCAGTCCTTGTAGAAAAAAAATATATAAACTTTTCATTGATCGCTCCCTCCCCCACCCCCCAAATAAGAATAATCGTACGCTGTACAAGAAACCGTAGTATATGATCCTTTTTTTTTATAAACGTGACCGTGTATGTGCGTGTATGTGTAAGCGCGAGCGCGGACGAGAGTAAAACGAGGGCTACGATACAGATCTTGTCAGGAGACGAGCGAATGAGAACAGCTAACTGCTTTAAACATGTGGACTGAAGAATACAATATTGTTTGAGAGCTCAAACTGGTTTTCTTTCACAACATTATCCGCTTCCGCTGGCTTCCTCTACATCACAGAAGACGTCAGTACGATCGTTTATTTGTTTTTCGGGATCAAAGTTACGAGATCCCCTCATTGTTTGTTACACGAGGAAAGGCATGCTATTCGCACGTTCCACGCACGCAGATCAACAGATACGGCGTCCAATACAATGTAATCTACCGGCCATGCATAATGACTTTCATGTGTCGCAAGTATGTGTGAATTTTATATATATATATATATATATAATAGTATGAGTGTGTTTTTCACTGTTTTTTTCCTCATATATTAGCAAGCTTCGATGTTTTCTTTAAGACTGTTCAGCGCTTAAAATATACACTCGTTATATCTTGGTATTAGAGTGTGAGTGTGTGTGATGGCGTGTCTGTGTATCGGATGACAAGTCACTCTAGGCTCTTTGTCTCTCTTAACCTGAGACCGCCAGAATGACATCTGATCATGTCTGGTTTTTTTTTTTAATTCTTGACATCACTCTGCCTTGTTCATCAAAGCTTAAGACGGCTAACTCGCACACATTCTCTCTGCTTCTGCCTCCTCTTGCTTGAAAGTTTCTGCCTTATAACTCATCAGCCTGTGTACTTGTACAGAACTTCTGAACCTCTTTTTCCGTTTACATTCTCTCTCTCTCTCTCTCCGGCCTCCAGGAACTTGACTTACCACAAATAACAGAGCTTTCAGTTCATCGCTGAGCAAGTTTGAAAAATTAATCATGCTTACTGACCGATGCAAACATAGATTTGACTTCTTTTTTTTTTGGGGGGGGGGGGGGTTAAACTATGAAAGGAAGCACTTCTTGGGTTCATAAGAAATTATGCAGTATATTTTTACACGATAGTAACAGATACTGAGTCTACGAGAGTTTAAAAAAAACTAATACAATTAAAACTAATACAATCAAAACATTTATCAAAGGAAAAATTTACTAAGTACACAGCTTCTGTACTATACTGGTTAAGGCAACTACAACTTATGAAATCTTCCACTTCATATGTTTTGTGACGGGTGGATATCAGAAAGCCAAACAAAAACAAAAATAAATCAGACTGACTAAAGACAAAATGGAAAACATTATAAATAAGGTATTAACAGCGAATGCTCGGTACTTTAAAAAAAAAAATTCACATTATTATTCGGAAGAAACCTTATTCAAACATTAAAAGACGAAATGAAGAAAACAAGGACATCTGAACATATATACAAGAATAATAAGGACACACAAACTGTCATGCAGAAGTACATTCAAGTACATCTTGCTCAAATACACTTCAATAATACGCACATGCTAATATATTTAACACACACACACACACACACGTTAAAATATTCTAGAGTCTGTCTTTACAGTATTAAGTTCACTTTTCTGTTTCTTGTCACAAAGAGAACTTTCATCTCTCAAACACACAGAGTAGGTAAAGTATGTGCCCCTATATGAACTCACATGCAAATGAACAGGCCAGCAGCGGCAGGCACACACACACACACACACACACACACACACACACACACACAGAGAGCCCCTTACCGTTACGCAGATAGAATATAAATGACCTTAAGCAGTTTGTAAACAGAAGCTCGCGCTGTTCGTGTCCGCGTTCAGATCTGGACTGACTTCAATGGTTATACAATTTTTAAAAAAAACACAACAGTCAGTCAATCATGAGCGATAAACATAATGAAAATGATCTAACATATATATAGTTGTCATTCCATCTGTTTTTTAATGTCCTGCATCTTCAACAAGAAAAATATTATGTTCAAAGAACGACAATATGAGGCAAAGCATTTTATCGATTGCTTTCTTCTTTTAATATCTCTTTTCATTCCTTCTTTCTTCTCTTTAGAAACGATGATCTTCAGTATATTGGTTACATCAGAAAGGTGGAGTCCACCACATCTGGGCGGAGTCAAGCTCATCTTCTGACAATCGCTATGACAATGAGCCCATCAGAACAAATCTCTCTTTGTGCGGCCAAGTGCTATCGCTAACGAAAAGGATCAAGACTCAAAAGAATCAAAAGAAAGCGAATACGTTGTCTCATCTCTCATGCCGCTTACCAGATCTAGAAGCGCTTTACATCCTGAAACGAAACAAGTCATCGCTTGCCTATATATGCAAACACAGGGTAACAGGTAAACAGTGCTATGCTAACAGTTGGTAAAAACTTAAACGATGGACTGGGAAAACATCACGACAGTCACACAGTACATGCCGCTGTTACCACAATGTACACAACATGGACCAATCAGCAGCTTGTTGCCAACACTGAGCAGCTGCTAAAATAATGGTGAGATTAAACTATCTTCCGACAACTTTATAAACATTTTTAGCCACTTTTAGTTCCACCAGGATATTTTTTCATTAGCTAAACATCCAAGAAGGAACACATTTAAACATTCCCTTTTATTCCATCTTCCTCTTCTCACCCCCCCCCCCCCCCCTTAAAAAACCTCCCATCGCATCCCTCCTGTTCCCTATAATAATTCCCATGGCAATGGTTTTAATGGCTGCTCGGGGCGACATACAAGTATTAACAAGCAGAACCATGGTATTTAGGACAGCCGTGAATAAGTGTGCTTTATTGATTAAGATAACTGTTACTCTGAGGTCGAGCACTTTATGTTTTCTAATGACAGACAAACCTGGATATACTGCTGACACGCCTAACAGGCCCTTTCTCCATCTCCTAGGCTGTTTGACTTCAAATATACAGGACATATCTTTGTCTGCGTCCACGTCCTGAAATGCAGACAGATCTGGACAGCACGAGAAAAAACGAGTACACACGGTGAGCTAGGGACAGATACTGTATATAAAGCGGACAACTGCTCCTTACAACTGTCTGGTTCTAGTGTACAAAGGTAGGATAGCACTGATGTACTGCAACATGGACTTTACTCTCAGCTTCCATCATCACAGTTTAATATTATTATTATTACGGCGCCTTTCAACTTTTTTCTTTTATTTTAACAATGTCAAATACTGTCAGGCTTCATGAAATCCTTCAATAAAATGCATGATGATTTCATGGTAAATTAACGCTATCGGTACGCTTTACGTATAATATATACAATAATAACTTGAGCAGAAAATTGCATTGTGAAGCATGTTTCTTTTTCTTATTACAATCTCCCAGGGGACTAACTATCCCAGCAACACCCACCAAGATACATGCTTTATGGTACAAGCTCTGTCAAAACAAACAACTGCTACTGCTGAAACATGACTGCAGATATTTTTATTTCAATTTGAAACAGTTCGCATTTATCACATAAATACGCACGTCTCTAGCATCTGTCAGAACCTTGCACTGGCAATCGTGGAGCGACACATAAATACAGCCAAGGAAACGACAGTTTAAAACACGCTATAGAAAGAAAAGCCAGAATTTCCAGTATTTTGATGACAGATGATTGCTACGTAAAGGTTTCTAGTACTCTATACTTTTATGCTCAAACTTTCTCTACCATCACGGACAGCAAGTGTTTGTAAACGACACTTAACACAGCAGAGGGTAAACTGTTAGTCACGACACGATGTCTCCAGGCACAGACACTAGATCAGCTAGTTTGAAATCATCATTTTCAACAGAACTAATGTGCAGCTATATAATACAGCAGTACTAAATGTTATACTTTCTGTGCCTTCTCATTTATTATGATATCTTCCTGGTTGGGAAGTATAAGTGTTGTGCATAAATTGTGCAGCTTCAATATATTGAATTATCGGCTTTTCTCTTTTTTTAAACTTGTTGATATTTTTTTCAAAATAGGGCTGCGCATCTAATTTGTAAAGTTAAATAATGTATTATATTTTTATATTTAAAAAAGGAAACAAGTACTGGATACAGTCTTTACTTTTTAAAAAAAAAGCAACATGTAAATGTTACTGAATACACAGACCAACATGTAAATGTAACTGAATACACAGACCAACATGTAATTGAATACACAGACATTTAAAAACAAAAACAAAAAAAACCCTATCAATCGGGTGGATACAAAGTGGTGAATGTTGAGAAAGTATCAAAAGGTACTTTCAGTGAGCAGCGATGATGATGATGATGAACCGTGTATGATTAACTGTTTGACAGCAACAGACGCTACAAGGCTTCATCAATCATTCAGCTTGGAGGTCGTGTGACTCCATTTTACACCTCCAAGGACAGGGAACATCAGTAGCCTTCAAGACCTCACTGAACAAGTCCACCATTTAATAATGGAAAATCATGGAAACTTCATGTGAAAGCATAGAGGACTTTACTTGAATCCAAACAGGCAAAGGAAAAAAACGTTACCAAGACAGCACACCACGAAACACGTACACACACACACGTGAATGCTGATGAGGGAGATTTTTTTAAACATTGACTGCTGTGTTTTCTTAAACGCCAGTACAGTTAATCAGTATGCAAGCTGCGAGACTCTTTCATGTACGTCAGTGGGCAATGTTAGCAGTCTAGATCCATTTTGTGTCCGGGTAGCATGACGCTTTGTGCCCCGAGAACTGTTATAACAAGCGACAGTTTAAAAATTCGTTAGTCATTAAATATTACCAAGTGAGGTGCATTTTACTCTGTATGTTTTCACTAATGAAAGTATGATTATGCTGAACATAAACAGAACTAGGCGAGGAAACATGCTTAAAACCCAAACACACTTTCACGTGCAACTGAAATGTTTTAAGTACCTACAGTTAGTTATTAACTGTCCTATAAAGGACTTCACTTTTTTTTAAAACATTAGACTTTTGCCCTGCTTTTTCTGTGTATGCTGGATTCAAGATGCCTCGTATTAATATAATGGTTTAGTCCTTCAATGGGGAGGACTAAGACGTCGACGAAATCGGTTCATGACGCAGGAAAAATAACGATCTGACGTATTTGTTATGTATATCAGTATATGCCATGTGATTAATGCACTCGACTCTTATGGTGGCAATCCGTGTATTGATCCCAACCGGAGATGTCCCTTTCAGCCAAACTGCAAAACTGTGTACCTGACTCTTATTTAGTGAGGAGATTAAAAGAAGTCACTCTTGATATTTATGGCATCATTTTCTCGGTTGACCCGACAGGCTACTAATACCACATTCTCAATAACAGCATAGAACAAGGCCTCGTATCAATATCAACTCACATTTCTAGATAATACTTAAAAGACGACCAATTACTCAGCGATGTCGCTTCTTCAATGTTCCTCATGCTGTAAAATGCCTATCCCCTACTTTTTCCATACGAATGGTGACCAATTCATTAGCGTCTTGGGGAGTTTTGCTCAGTTGGATGTTGAAATACATGATTAGAAGTCTATATTGACAGCTGACAGATTCCACTTTGTAGAGTTGGTTTCTTCATTTCTCTTTGACACACACCCCCCCCCCCCCCCGCTTTGAAATATGCTGTCTGTTCTCTCTCTCCTAGAGCAGAGAAATAGATGTATGCTTTGAACAAGTGATCCCTATGGTTATTTCTTCTAATTCTTGACTAAATTTCTCTCGCTACCAAATTTGTTTATTTCTGTGTATGACTTTGTTTGCATTAATGTATAACACAAGTGTGTGTGTCTAATCTATCTTTCTATATCTATGAGCGGGTTGTACTGTATGTTTGACATAACCTTCTCAAGTTCAATTTTAAAGAACCTGTAGTACCGAGGAATGCCTTGATGTTGCCTGTGCGGTCTATTATTTCCATCTAAATATGCTAATGGGTTATTTAACATGCATGATATGAGACCCAGATTGTCGAATCTTTCCCAGTAATGCCAGACAGAAAGGCACCAACTCTGGAGACTGCAGAGTCAGTCAAAATGATCATAACTCAAAGAACAAATGCTGACTATTTTTTTTTGGGGGGGGGGGGTGTGAAGGTGGGTTAAAAACACACTGGATCTAACAATTGTGATGTACTTGCAAATTTCTGGTGTTCATAATAACATAAAAATTATTACTCGTTGAAAAAAATGCTATATTGTAAGTATATAAGAAGGTAGTGAAAAAAATTCTTTTTTTAACCAGAATGTATACATAGAGAAAATATAAATGTATCATCTTATGCTGCATTATTTGTACTTCATGTAGAGGTCACATGATGTCACTAGTTTAATCTAGAGTTGGACTTTCTCACCGGAAAACCTCGACATGTTTTGGGATACTCGCGTATCCCCGTCGGGTGAGAGGTGGTTGCCCATCCAGTCCAGCGTTGGGCTTTCTCACCGGAAAACCTCAGCGTGATCAGGATACGCATACATCCCCGCCGGGTGAGAGGTGGTTGCCTATCTAGACTGCCCTGGTCCAGTGTCTCCGACTTCAGCATTCTGTGATCGTTGCCGCTATCCTTCCTGGTTGTGACCAGGATGGAGCTTTTGTCCAGGAGGACGAATTCTCGCCACTAGTGACTTCCACCCCTGGGTCGGGCCGGTTTAGGCATATTATCCCAGTATAGGCGTGTTTAGGACGTAACCGACCTCTAGAGCGGAGGTACCATGACTTGAGTAGCCATCAAGTTTCACCCCTGGTGTAAGCCGGTTTAGGCATATTTCACCAGTATGGGTGTAGAACGGACGTGGCCAACCTCTAGAGCGGAGGTGCCGTGGTATGAGTAGCTCTCGCCGCGAGACTACTGAGCATGCCGATTAAGCTTCACTTTATCATTTCCATCACCTTCTCACATCGGCGCCACACGGCAAACCTGATTGCTTTTCCTCATTTTCTTCATTGGCCGGGAGGAGTTTCACTCCACGCGCGACATCCGATGAGTTTTAACCCCTGGGTTAAGCCGATTCAGGCAATTCGCCCGGTATGAGTGTACATGGAACGTGGCCGACTTCTAGAGCAGAGGTGCCGTGATTTGAGCAGTCCTGACCTCGAGACTGCTGATTACTTCATTTACTCCTTTCTTTCACCTTTTCCACGGTACCGCACGGCAACCCATAATCGCACCTTTCTTCACTAGCCGGGAGGCGCCCCACTCCACGCACGGCAGCTGAAGAATCTCGCCAGCAGCGGGTCAAGGTGCTGTTAGTGAGTTCCTCGTTAAAGATCCCCGCTGCTGAAATACACCAAAGGTTTCAACTTGCTTATAAAGATGTGTGTATGGGTGCTAACAGTGTTAGGAGGTGGATGAAACATTTCAAAGATTGAAACACGAACATCCAAGATATGCCTCGCAGCGGTCACCCTCGAAATGCCTCCACTGAACGCAACGTGGAAAGGGTTGACGACATCATTAAAGAAGACAGACGTGTCACAGTATCTGAAATCGCTGTAAATCTTGGAATAGGACACAATGCCGTACAGGAAATGATTGAAACCCTAGGCTATAGAAAAGTTTGTCCCCGCTGGGTCCCACAGGAGAGAACGTCCAGAAAGCAGTGCGTCTGTGCCGTCGGTCAGCTGGAACGGAATTCTACCGGAAGTGTATTTTTAAACATGCAGAGCGATGGGGAAAATGGGTGCAGAGAAATGGTGATTATGCTGAAAAGAGGAGAAAAGGATGCAGCTGAAGGTGATACATTTATATTTTCTCTATTTATAAATTCTGATTTTAAAAAAATTTGCTCACGACTTTCGGTAATACCCTCGTATGTAGTACTCTAAGGAAAGTGTTCATTACTGCACTTTTCCAAAGAATGGCCATATTTACCTAATCACTGGCCTCAGTAAGTATACGTGTGCGCGCGCGCTTATTATCCAATGCACGGATAAGATTCTGTGACTGTGTCTGTGTAATTTTATTTACGAAAATTTATTACAGCAAACTACGTGTACATGTATGATTTTATTATGTATGTATGAAAATGTTCACGTGACTGAACCAACAAGTGCGTGTGCGTCAGCATATATGATTGTACCTCCATGTGTCTGTGTGTCAGTGTATGTGACAGCACCTCTATGTGTCTGTGTCTATGTGTCTGTGTGTCAGTGTATGTGACAGCACCTCTATGTGTCTGTGTGTCAGTGTATGTGACAGCACCTCTACAGCTGACGTGAGATTAAATAAACCAAATAGAAGACGTTTCGGCTATACAAATATATAGATTCCTAACTGGTATTATAGAACATATATCATTTTTACAGTTCATAGAATCAGTCTAAAAAAATAAGGATCTTTTTTGTTATAAAACACATAATTATATAACTGTACTAATTACACTAGTAATGTGAATTTATTCAAATGAATTCTCATCAACAAAAATCATTTATTGATTTAGAATATATTTTCCTCGCAAAGAACGTTACATATGAGATAAACATAGCTCTAGTGGAAATCACACACACAAAAACTTATAAGTTTACTGGTGAACAGCTCAGCAGTTTGACTGATTAACGAAAACGGTAAATGGGCGAATGTGGAGGATAGATCCTGGACAAGCAGGACAAAGCTGAGTTACCTTAGTGTAGTCCATGAGCAGACACCAGAAAAGTAAGGCGAGCGAGCTACAATGAAAAACATAAGCGCCTTCTATCAACATGGAAAGCGAAGTACAGCTGGGTATTTTAGTTTGGACTAGTAACAAGAATGTCTTGTGGGTGATCAGAAAAAGAAGATATGTCGGTCATGTGATGAGAAGAAACAATCAGAGGATCCCCATGCAAGCAACAGGCCGAAGAAAAAGAGGTCGACCACGTGAAACTCTAAAGAAGACACTGTTACGAGAGGCTAGTTCAGTGGGCATAACATCCCTTGATGAGATTGAAAAACTCGGCGAAAACAGGAAATCTTGGCGAACTATGTGACGTTTAGCGGCAAAGGAATGATGTAAGATGTGAGTAACGGGAATAGAAAAGTAATGCATATTGGCCTTGGACTAACATGGAGGAGTCATCCTTACGTAATGTTTTGTTTTTTTTAAATAAAGTTTAAATGTTCAAAGTTCCCGTGGCTCCAGTGAACTATTTACAATGAGAAGTACTCTCAGTCGTGAAGATCTAAGCACTCCGTGAGGTTTGTGAACGCATCATTAGAGGACATCTGAGCCGATTCCCTGAAGTGATATCGTGACCTAAACAGAGTACACGAGTATATAATTCGACAATTTCAATCCAGGCAAGGCGAACTCGGATCGATTCTGCTATACAGTGCTAGGGAAATCGTGTTCACAATACTCGCAGCGATCCTTTTAACACTTCTGCTAGAAGGCTGTAATCTGCAATCAGTCATACCTAAATGCCTGTCATAATCTAATCACAAACGGCAAATGCATGCACCAGATTGTTCTGTGCGCCTGTGAGAATCTAACGAGGGCCGAAAAACACTCGATACCGCATGTACACACAAAGCCTTTCTGCGCATGCGCGCAGGCGAAATAATTTCAATACGACTGAAAACTAACAGACACACAAATCATTACTAGATTTATAGCCCCATCGTGCGTGTATTATTTTTCGCGATTATAAATCCATAAACAATCAAAGAATACTAATTAAATAAATTGATACATCGCTGACGAGTGAATAGCCTAGCCCCTAGCTAGGCTGCTCCACCTCCCCTCCATGACAAGACATGCCAGGGGATGACAAGCACTTTCGTTGAAGCTGCTCAACTTGGGCGTGAATAGGTTCTTCAGCGTCCACAACAATAACAGTGTGTGCTCACCCTAAGGCGAAGAAAAGCTGTATAGAAATTGTAAGAACGGAGCCTGGGATAAAAGCAAATGCAATCTGAAAAGAGAAGAGAAAGCACAAGTGTAAATAAGCTCAGATATGGATCCTGTTTAATGGAAACAGCGAATGTGATTCTGACAACGCCAAGCTAAGAAAACTCGCTCAGTTGAGTAAACTAATTAAAGCAAATATCCGTTAACAATTTGTTCAAAGCCTTTCTCAAACAGTTCAAAATGACTTTTTTGAAAGGCTCGTCAACTGTAACAGCTCCTTCTTAGAAAACAAGAGCTAATTCACCTCGGCAGATAATTTGTGTGACGTGCAACGCAACTTGTTTTGTTCTAATCGGGAAAATAATTAATTCTGTTCTCATGACCAACAAGTTACTTCTGTCCTTTGGTTAACAGCCCATGAGAGAAAGAAGGCCTGGTACTTTATTGCTCGTCTCTATTTAAGCTTTCTCTTTCTGCATAAGAACACAAACACGGACTAAATGCAGCTGACTTATCTTCTACAGCACAGTAAAACACAAACATCACTGACTTCCGGATAATGAAATATGACAGAGTGTATGGCAAGTGTCCTCGGTGAGAAAACCCCAGTGTGTGTTGCACGCATGTGACTCACTACTCAATCTTTTCTGGCCGACACAAACTAAATCTCGCGACTTTCAACTGTAATAATGTCATCACTACAAGTTGAGGAGATCGTGAAATACTATTCTACATTCCATCAGTGTGTGTGTGTGTGTGTGTGTGTGTGTATGGGGGGGGGGGGGCTGTTACGAAGGTTCTCCATTCAGAGCTTGTCTGAGCCAGTGATTTCACTTCTTCATATGTATCACGACCTTTCTCCTGCCCACGCTATTTTTCTCAACCAAATGTTTCACATTCAAGGTGTAATGAGTGTTTTAACTTTCCCATCTTTATTGTATGCCTCTTTTTCTTCCTTTCTCTTCCTTCGCCTAATTCCATCACTGATATTCTTCATTTCTTTATGTTGTTTTCAAAACTGTTGCCCTAAGATAACAGCTGATTTGGAGAATCGTTCACAGATTCGTCTTTTTTTTTTGTATATAAGTTACCGCTGATTGTTCCCATCTCCCATCTCCCTTCCCCTCCTCCTCCCCTTTCTTGTAATGAGATGCCACTGAAGGGTAGCCAGCCGAAACTGATCCGGGCCAATCTACCTTCAGTTGTCTCTGGTACCTTCAGGAGGTGTCTCTGGTACCTTCAAGAGGTGCCTCTGGTACCTTCAAGAGGTGCCTCTGGTACCTTCAAGAGGTATCTCTGGTACCTTCAAGAGGTGCCTCTGGTACCTTCAGTTCTCTGGTACCTTCAAGAGGTGCCTCTGGTACCTTCAAGAGGTATCTCTGGTACCTTCAAGAGGTATCTCTGGTACCTTCAGTTCTCTGGTACCTTCAAGAGGTGCCTCTGGTACCTTCAAGAGGTATCTCTGGTACCTTCAAGAGGTGCCTCTGGTACCTTCAAGAGGTATCTCTGGTACCTTCAAGAGGTATCTCTGGTACCTTCAAGAGGTGCCTCTGGTACCTTCAAGAGGTATCTCTGGTACCTTCAGTTCTCTGGTACCTTCAGTTGTCTCTGGTACCTTCAAGAGGTGCCTCTGGTACCTTCAAGAGGTATCTCTGGTACCTTCAAGAGGTATCTCTGGTACCTTCAAGAGGTATCTCTGGTACCTTCAAGAGGTATCTCTGGTACCTTCAGTTCTCTGGTACCTTCAGTTGTCTCTGGTACTTTCAGTTGTCTCTGGTACCTTCAGGAGGTGTCTCTGGTACCTTCAGTTGTCTCTGGTACCTTCAGTTGTGATGCTACTGCTTGATCATCTGGATACAGAATATGTTTTGCTGACTGTTTCATCTCAGTCTGAGCTGGGAGGTAAGGAAGATCATAGCCCTGCGCTCCCAGTCATGCTTTTATTCTACATTCTTGATCCCAGTCATGCTTTTACTCTACCCTCTTGATCCCAGTGATGCTTTTATTCTACGCTCTTGATCCCACTGATGCTTTTATTCTACGCTCTTGATCCCAGTGATGCTTTTATTCTACGCTCTTGATCCCAGTGATGCTTTTACTCTACCCTCTTGATTCCAGTGATGCTTTTATTCTACCCTCTTGATATCAGTGATGCTTTTATTCTACGCTCTTGATCCCAGTGATGCTTTTATTCTACGCTCTTGATATCAGTGATGCTTTTATTCTACGCTCTTGATCCCAGTGATGCTTTTATTCTACGCTCTTGATCCCAGTGATGCTTTTATTCTACGCTCTTGATCCCACTGATGCTTTTATTCTACGCTCTTGATCCCAGTGATGCTTTTATTCTACCCTCTTGATCCCAGTGATGCTTTTATTCTACACTCTTGATCCCAGTGATGCTTTTATTTTACGCTCTTGATCCCACTGATGCTTTTATTCTACGCTCTTGATCCCAGTGATGCTTTTATTCTACGCTCTTGATCGCTGTGATGCTTTTATTCTACGCTCTTGATCGCTGTGATGCTTTTATTCTACGCTCTTGATCCCACTGATGCTTTTATTCTACGCTTTTGATCCCAGTGATGTTTTTATTCTACACTCTTGATCCCAGTGATGCTTTTATTCTACGCTCTTGATCCCACTGATGCTTTTATTCTATGCTCTTGATCCCAGTGATGCTTTTATTCTACGCTCTTGATCACTGTGATGCTTTTATTCTACACTCTTGATCACTGTGATGCTTTTATTCTACGCTCTTGATCCCAGTGATGCTTTTATTCTACGCTCTTGATCACTGTGATGCTTTTATTCTTCGCTCTTGATCACTGTGATGCTTTTATTCTACGCTCTTGATCCCAGTGATGCTTTTATTCTACGCTCTTGATCACTGTGATGCTTTTATTCTACGCTCTTGATCACTGTGATGCTTTTATTCTACCCTCTTGATCACTGTGATGCTTTTATTCTACGCTCTTGATCACTGTGATGCTTTTATTCTACGCTCTTGCTCAATGTGATGCTTTTATTCTACGCTCTTGATCACTGTGATGCTTTTATTCTACGCTCTTGATCACTGTGATGCTTTTATTCTACGCTCTTGATCCCAGTGATGCTTTTATTCTACGCTGTTGATCCCAGTGATGCTTTTATTCTACGCTCTTGATCACTGTGATGCTTTTATTCTACGCTCTTGATCACTGTGATGCTTCTATTCTACCCTCTTGATCCCAGTGATGCTTTTATTCTACGCTCTTGATCACTGTGATGCTTTTATTCTACGCTCTTGATCACTGTGATGCTTTTATTCTACCCTCTTGATCACTGTGATGCTTTTATTCTTCGCTCTTGATCACTGTGATGCTTTTATTCTACGCTCTTGATCCCAGTGATGCTTTTATTCTACGCTCTTGATCACTGTGATGCTTTTATTCTACGCTCTTGATCCCAGTGATGCTTTTATTCTACGCTCTTGATCACTGTGATGCTTTTATTCTACGCTCTTGATCACTGTGATGCTTTTATTCTACGCTCTTGATCACTGTGATGCTTTTATTCTACGCTCTTGATCACTGTGATGCTTTTATTCTACGCTCTTGCTCAATGTGATGCTTTTATTCTACGCTCTTGATCACTGTGATGCTTTTATTCTACGCTCTTGATCACTGTGATGCTTTTATTCTACGCTCTTGATCCCAGTGATGCTTTTATTCTACGCTGTTGATCCCAGTGATGCTTTTATTCTACGCTCTTGATCACTGTGATGCTTTTATTCTACGCTCTTGATCACTGTGATGCTTCTATTCTACCCTCTTGATCCCAGTGATGCTTTTATTCTACGCTCTTGATCACTGTGATGCTTTTATTCTACGCTCTTGATCACTGTGATGCTTTTATTCTACCCTCTTGATCACTGTGATGCTTTTATTCTTCGCTCTTGATCACTGTGATGCTTTTATTCTACGCTCTTGATCCCAGTGATGCTTTTATTCTACGCTCTTGATCACTGTGATGCTTTTATTCTACGCTCTTGATCGCTGTGATGGCTGTAAAAACCTGAAGGCCCGCGAGTAAGGGGAACCTGACAATGATATTACCGTGTATAATGGCAATAATGTAGATGAAGGCCTAACTGTACTAATGTTGCTAGTAGTAAGAAATGTACCAGCCGTATTACACGCAGTCACAAGCCACTTAATTAAACTGTAACGAAACGTGTGTGTGTTATCGTAAACAACTGGAGAAACTAAGTCTGGTAACAACCCTGGGCACTGCGAGAAAACAATCTAACTTATGAGGACAAATTTAAGACGGTTAAAATCTACACACAAGAACAAATGTTATCATTCACGATTCATCAGACCAATAATTCTTCATTGAAAGAAACTAAAAGATGTAGTTAATGATCAACTACATTTCAAAATGCATTATGAGAACACAGTAAACCACTCTGGATGTGAATACATATGCAACTGAAGAAAAAGTTCTGCTTTTCGAAATCCCCCCGGCACAAACAAACGGCTTTTCGCGATGATGTCGTGAGGATGGGCCTGGAAGAATAGCAATATGACGATAATTCGTTTCTGTTTGGGCAAGTTTGCTGCATTTAGACAGTATTAAGAGCTTTACTTTCTAAGTTGTCCTTCGTGTAGTGGATTGTCATAAAAATCTTACTCCTCGAATTTCATTACAGTTTTGTGCGACGAGCCGCGAATCTAAGAATGGAGGGCAAAAGTGAGGGATGAGGCCCGGTAATGGACAGATACTGCAGCAGCCTATGATGATTGTAGTTAACTAAAAGGGGGCAAAAATAACTGGAATTCCAGACCGAAAATGTCGTTCTTACATGATAATATAAATATTATTAAAATATACAGATACAAATAAAATGAAGTCAGACATTGGTATACTTCAAACAGACAATCATATTTTGGCTGACTACTGAATCATTCATGTCTCTACATAACGTTTATCTACACTACTGCTCACTATACAGTTATACCTATATATACAGTTATACCTATCTCTAATGTGTCAACGTTATTCCTTTCAGTCTCTTCCTCTTCAGTTTCCCGTTTCTATTCTTGAAAAGTCCAAAATACATGTGATTCAATGCCAACAAGCTGCAGGTTCCCACTACTGCATGTGTAAGGGGAAACTACTGGTACGACGTCCATATTCAAGTGAGGCTGAAAAGAGCTGTGCCATGTCAACGTAAATGATTTACTGTGTGGAAATATTACTTCTTTCAGGAACCTTATCTCGGGGAAATCTCAGCACAGCGAACAGTATTTTTAAAAAATAACTGAGATCGGCCAATCCTGAAGTGCATGCTGGTTATTTTTCACGTTAATAATACATGAACAAACACTGCTCTGCTTCCTGAACGATGCAAACGGGATGAATGTGACCAATCAACACAGGCGTGATTCTGCTCCATGTGGTTTATGGCATGCATGCTCTGGGTATCTTTTCCCGCATCCTTTTACTACGTTTTGACATCTCTATGAACATGCTTCCAGCAGTATGGAGTTACCCCCTCTCCTATCCAAGTCCACGGATGTTTTTACGATCGTTTGTTTACAACTGTAATTCGGTAAACGTCTCCTTGTTTCAATACTGAATGTTACACCATGCTAATTTAGTGCTCATGTAGGTGCCTTACTGGATGTATACTTCTGTGACCCCAAAGCGCTTACAGTGATGAGAAGGGATTTGTAGGATACTGAAGAATAAATAATTTTTGTTAAATAAAGGAAATGTTTTTTTAAAAACCCATAAAATATCAGGGGCATTCAAATTTGATTACAGTAAAAGCCATCTGCGATAAACTTTAGATGTTTCAGAACCACATGAGTGGGAGGTGGGGGCGGGTGGGGGGGGAGGTGGTGCCCCGAGGTTGTACGCTTATGATCCCGGGCTGTTTATAAAGCTTGACGTTTTTTTTTTCATTTACTTTTATATTAGTTGTGATGACAGAAAAAAAAAGGATTTCAGTCAACATTTTTCCGCGAACCGCACATATGTGAAATAGCCGCATGCGACTCGCAAACCCCGGTTTGGTCACCCCTGAACTATACATTCCCTCTTTTGTTTAGCGCGATGCCGGCCTAGCGAACAAAATTAATGAAACTATAATACTGTTCTTTACAGTTATACTGTTCTATCATAGAAATGGCTACTAATATTCAAACATATAATATATGCACTAATTTTACTGGCCTTTTATGGTTTAACAATTCGCGTAATGATAAAGCAATCTTACTTTTCCAGAACTTCAATCGGTCATGAAAATTGCCTCCCCTAATCAAGCCCATATTGTGAAACCTCTTGCATTCAGACATTGCATTATGCGTCTGATCTACAGCCATTAAAAGATCTCTTATCACTTTTTTTTTAAAATATACATGAAAATTTAGCCATGGCATGTTACAATATTGATAATTTTATCCTGTTTTGGAAATGAACAATGCAAGCAAATGAATACAGATTCTCCCTGCAATTTCACTTGCTATTTTGAGCATGTGTGTAAATGGTATATTCCTTTCATTTACACAGTATATACAGAAGCAGTTTTGGAACTGTAATACAAGAAAGCCAGTAGAAATACGCAGATCCTAATAATAACAATTAATGACGTTTGCCATGATGGACACTGTAAAAGTAAAATCAGTATAAAAGTAAAATTTGTGTGAGGCGACATCATAAAAGTAAAGTTTGCCGTGGGGAGACATTACAGAAGTGAAGTTTGCGTGAGGGGACATTATAAAAGAGAAGTTTGCTGTGAGGCGACATTATAAACGTGAAAGCCTGTACAGCTTATATTATTATCGTGATGCATGAACAAACTGTAACGGTGAGTGACACAATACAAAACACGGTGTACAACTAAATCATGTAATTATTATGTTTAACGCTCGAAACTTTGATAACAAATTAATATTGCTCTCATTCAGAGCTCATGCATGTAACTATACCGAGTTTCATACGGATTCCTATATGAAAACAAACGTTGTACATATATACAGCAGTATTAATTCGCGTGGATGGAAGTAATGACACAGAATCAAAAGAATATCAATATTACTCCGAGGAACAATGTAGCAGGCGCAGATGCGCAATAGTAATAAATGTACATGATACTGATATAAAGACATATTACACAGGAATAGTCAAAACCTGAAGACTCCGCTCCATATTAGTATAAAAAAACGCAGTACAGTATAAGTTAAACAAAACAAAACAAAACAACAACAAAGAATGCTGTGACAGCTGGCCGCTGCTTGAATGATGTAACTAATATTCTGGAAAATAGTTATGTTTTGGTTTTTTTTTTTCTCCTTTAACTGGCCATGACAGCCCCTAACGCTGAGGCCACACCATTAACACTATCATCATGTCAGAGAAGAGGTCACCTGGAACAAGTGACATGCTTCCCATAGTTCACTGCTCCGGGATTACGAGAGGAAGGGAACGGTTATGGGAATCGATCTATGGCTGGAGTGGTTCTTGATCGCTGATAACAATCGGTGGTGTGGTCAAACATCTCGAATTTGATCGCTCATTCCTCCTTTATTTTTAAACTTGCTTGTATCTTAGCGTGGTATCTTGTCTCAGGAAATGTCGGTTCGGTTCGCAAAATTTCGTATACCCTATATGCCATAATTTCCGGACAGAAAACGACTGCACTACATTAGGGCCCCAGAAAAACTCTGCTAGATGAAGAGTTTGACAATTAGCGCAAAAAAATTAATAAATAAAAAGGCGATCCGTCTCCACATTTTTCTATCCATTCAGTCCCTGAAATTCACTGCTATATTCACCTTTAGTCTTCATTTTATATTATGCACTGACAATTCTTCTCTCTCTCTCTCTCCCCCCTCCCAAATAAAGATCAATCAATCAATCCCACCAACAACTATTCTTCACTGTGCTGCTGCTGATTATGATGATGATGGATTTCCAGTAGCGATTTTGTTTGTCCCAGTCTTTCATCTATATCACTATGAAATCCCATGCTTTTTAACTGGCATTCTTTCAACCATGCTGGAATAACAACAATAAAACTGCAGACTGTAGGAAAAGTCTAGAACAAACGGGATTTCACTACATACTAGTAAGCTTACTCCCATTTACGTGTTGCATATGTTCACATCGACATGGTACACCTGCTAGAAAAATTCACATATCACATATTGTAAACGACAGTAAGCATAAGCAGTGTAAATCTAATCGATTCTACACTTCTTGCACATCATAAGGATATTCAAAACCAATAGATAGCTTTCCTCTCTTTCAGCAGTGCCCCATGTCTTAAATCTTTCATGAAATATAGAATGCATTCTCGTATAAATTAAACATAAAATCTTACCCTCTATTACAAAGAAAATTAGAGAATCTTGCATTCTAATATACAGAAAATGGAGACCCTTGCTTTCTAGGTACAGAAAATAGACAAGTATCATGCGTTCAATGACACAGAAAATATGGAATTTTGCAATTCTAAGATAACGAGAATAGAGAATATAAATAGAATAATGTGTACTACCTGTGTAAGACTGTCTTCCACAAGGGAGCTATCTGTCGTGAGTGACAGGTGTTCGCAAAGAAGAGAAACAATTATACGTTTAAATGTCACAGACAAAAGGAAGACAACACATAACATTGATGTTACAGTCCACGGCAAAATGTTAGCCTCCAGCTTTATCGATGCTCAGCCCTGCTGTTCATTCTCTATCACTATGCTGCCATGAAAACAGCAAAACACAAACGCATGGTGTTCATTCTCTATCTCTATGCTGTCATGAAAACAGCAAAACACAAACGTATGGTGTTCATTCTCTATCTCTATGCTGTCATGAAAACAGCAAAACACAAACGCATGGTGTTTATTCTCTATCTCTATGCTGTCATGAAAACAGCAAACACAAACGCATGGTGTTCATTCTCTATCTCTATGCTGCCATGAAAACAGCCAAACACACAACCATGGTGTTTTCTCTCTCTCTCTCTCTCTCTCTCTCTCTCTCTCTCTCTGTGCTACCGTGAAAACACCAAAACACACAAGCATGGTATTCGTTCTCTATCACTGTGCTGCCATGAAAACACCAAAACACACAAGCATGGTATTCGTTCTCTATCACTGTGCTGCCATGAAAACACCAAAACACACAAGCATGGTATTCGTTCTCTATCACTGTGCTGCCATGAAAACACCAAAACACACAAGCATGGTATTCGTTCTCTATGACTGTGCTGCCATGAAAACACCAAAACACAAGCATGGTATTCATTCCCCATCCTAACCACCACCGCCTACCCTACCCCAAACCTGTCACCAAAATAAAAATAATAAACAAAATTTAATTTAAAAGTCAAAGAAAATAAAACTGCAAGGTTTAAAAAAAAGCATCCACACTGGGAAAAAATGTTACCCCTACCAAGCAAGCCTGTAATAAAATCCTTTAATGCGGGTTATCTCAATTTGTTGTATTTTAATTATTTCATAATAAGAAATATCTTCAACAAAATCGCAACTTTTCACTAGCTCACTCGATAATATTAACTCAACGGTCCAATCTTCTTTCCCTTTCTACTGCTGCTTGAGTAGCACGTGTCTGTAGGGAGCAGCATGTGACCAGAATCCTCTGCCATTTGATCAGCAAGCAAGTGTTGACATCCAGACATAAAATAATTGAAATGAATCGTAAACACACTGATTGATACTTGGGCGTTTCCCCCTCTATTTTTTCTGACTTTTCTCCAGTGGCAATATACTCCCTTGTACCTGCTCGTTCTCCCCAGCTCCCTGTATTTTTCCATCTTTCCTCGTCAAATCTCTCCCAGGATGTAAATTACCCTTATCGCTTTCGCTTTATGGCACGCTGACACATGATTGATAAAATGCGACACCTATGACTGGAACCATGACTGATGTATACTTGGAAACATAGCTGGACACTAACAACACTGATAAGTGTAGCTGTGGGGACATATGCTTTCCCACTATATCTCAGTCTATCGTATATGACAGTTGATGTTACTATCCTGGAGATGTGTTTGGGGTTGTTTTTTTTTTTTTTTGGTCTTGTTTTTGTTGCTGATACCTGTACTTCACAATATTCAAACTATGAATTTCGTAATTTTTGTCCTGTCTGTGCAGAATTAGCCGAAGTCAAATTTCACCAGATTTCAACAAGTAACAAGTTCAGATTTTTTTCTATACCAAACTAAAGAAATGTTTATCCACATCAGACTTACAGTGCTACATTATACGACCGACGTGCAGAGAGTACTGGATTTGATGGGCTCTATTTCAATGAGCTGACGTTTATAAGGAGTTGGTGTTTGAGCTTTTCATAGCATCAATCGCTGATGTGGGTCGACTGACTTTTTTTTTTCTTCGAAAATTCCACGTAATGAGAGGCACCCAATTTTACAACTGCCTGATTTGCGCAACTTAACAGTACCACCTCCCAACGACATGAGATGCAAATACACACTAACCACTTCACTACTCGGGAGCTCTTGGGGGGGGGGGGGGGGGGGGCATGAAATACACATGATAATTTCCTATAATTTATAATAGTGCCTACATTTTTATTGCAGGATAAATTGTTAATGTTCAAATTTTTTAAAAATACAGTTCGCAAAAAACATAAGATCTGCAACTATGTCTGATAAATTTGAAACTTTATACCAAAACTCTACTCTAAGTAAATATTCATCAGTATAGCGTACTGTCACTTTTTACACATAAAACTTCATAATAATGAAAATGCTTTTTTTTTTAAAATTCCATGAAGGTATAGTGAAACTTGTTAAGTCCACATGTTCTGACTCATTAGCTGCAGGAGTTAGCAGTCTTATGCAAACATGTAGAAGCTAAAGGGGTGAAGTGCTCGTTATGTAAATTGAATCTCTCCTTGTGCAGGATCAATATCTTCCAGTTGGCTGTTATGCGAGCCCACTTTTCTAGTATAGTACTAATATGGCCATACTGTATTATGCATGCCAGAATTTTGGACCGTGAATTCGCATAAACAGTTAGCCAGTCTAGAGTTAGAAGAAAAAAAAACTTACAACAATGATACTGGCATCGATATTATGGCGGCGAAGGCTGAACAGAACAGCGGCCAGATATCCCTACTACCTGACTGTTTGTTTCAGAGCTGTCGACTAAAGACCCTATTCGTGCCCCCTGGAAACAGACAGCAATCTGGACAAGTGAATATGGATCGCACTGGCAAGGTGAACATAAACCTCAAAAAATGCACCGAGCCGAAACTGAATGCCTTCTGTCGAAAGGCGCAATTCTGCAACACATGGCAACCAAGGCAACGTAGAAACATATTAGTCCAATACGAACAAGAAACGTGCACATAGTTATAACCAAAGGATGGAAAAACATGCTAGAAAAGGATTGCTCATGCGATGCAAATGGATCCCAGCAACACTGCTAAAGTTGCCCTGCTATGGGCATTTGAAAATAAAAGAAAGCGTGGGAACGAGCGGCAGCCTAGAGAGGAACTGTAGAAGCAGACGAACAGCAACATAGCTGGAGCACCACTGCAGACCACGAGGGCTAGAAAGAATTCCCTGCTTCACAGCCTACTAGACGATCACTGATCAAAGACATGAAACAACAGCTCACAAGGCCTATGGGAGTCATGGCCCAGGGGGGCCCAACCCTCTTAGAGTGTCAGGAGTTTAATAGGGCCGAAACACTTGTATCCCCGAGTGGTACGCTGGCGATGGTTGGGACATGTGCTCCGAATGATAACTCACTACCAAAAATAGCACTAAGATGGACACCACAGGGGAACAGAAGTAAGGGTAGACCAAAAGAACATGGAGAAGAACAGAGAGAATGTTGAGCAATAGAGCTCACCTGGGCAAGCGCAGAAAAAAAGGCAAAGGACAGGCATTTGTGGAAAACCCTTGCGAAAGCCCCATGTGTTCTGGGCACTTAAGGTTCAGAGAGAGAGAGAAAGAAACACTTGTCTGAATGGGTGCTTTCTCTGATGATCTGAAGGAATTGCGTTGCTGTTCCGCTCTCTACAGCAGAGTTTCCTACATATACATGGATATGTGAAATAATATTTATAAAAAAAATAACACTTTTGTATCAGACCGATATTCTATCAGTGCATATTTTTAAAAATACAATAAATATAAATGTGACAAAATAGTCACTATAATCAAAAGGAAACTAAACACAAATTTTCAGGTCATTTCACTGCAGAAAACTAAGGGCATGACAAACAGTTCCAATAGTACTAAAATACAATGAGTACTGCCACGGATTCTCAAAATATATGTTTATACACCACCACCCACCCACCCACCCATACACATACACACAAAACCCCAGCCGAAACACCACTTTTAAAAACCTGACTATGCCCTGCCAGATAAGACTCCGTATCAGAAGCGTCCTGTATCTGGGCATGACAGTTTGCTGTGAGAAGACAACAGAGAACTCACACTATATGCAGAAAGCCAAATCAGCTCTTAGCTCTTCATCAAAACGTTAGCACGGATCTGTGACTAGGTTGATTTTGTATTCTCAAAAATGACAATACGTCTTCGCCTCGGACAATAAATATATATGTCTGGTGCTAGAACCATGAAATGCAGAACCAGTTTCTTTTCTTTTTCTGCGCGCCTCTAACCACCCCCGACCCATCCCACCCCTTTTAAAAATACATTTTTAAATACCCTTAATTTAAATACCCTGTATGTCTACAAAACATCTCAGCAAATATTTTTTCATCCTCTATCTGCCCATAACAGAGTTCTCCAAGCTTTTTTCGGTTCATGGACTCCTGAAGCCAATAGTATACTCCCCTTCAAAAAAAATTTACTATTATTCTTCAGCTTTCCAAGCCATTAAGGCTCGTTGCTGCAGATGAAGTTCGCCTCCATTCCTCTCTATTCCTAATCTTCTCTCCCCAGTTGGTGACACCAATTTCTTTTATATCCTCTCCTATGTTGTCTTTCCATCTCTGTCTTGGTCTTCTTTCCATCTCTGTGTTGGTCTACCCCTTCGTCTTGTTTCCCTCATCTCTTGTGCATACATCATTTTTGTTTGTCTATTCTCTTCCATTCTTTCTACATGCCCCAGCCAGCGCAGTCATATTAAAATATAGAAATTGAAATCTTTACACATTTCTAGAATTCTACGTAATCAGGGGTCTGCTGATCACAGTCTGCAAACTACTGATTTATACGATTGGTCCCTTAATCTTTTCCATCCGCTATGAAAAAAATTATTTGACAAACTAGATTTGGCGTCCAAAACATATGTCAAAATTGTCATAACTGCATGACTCAAAATTAAAAACCAAACAATAATATGCATGACATTTATCTTTTATAAACGTAAGTTGTCAGACATGAGTGCACAGAACACTATAAAAAAATTGGGTGAGGGGGTGGGGAGAGACTCATCCAAATGAAAAGACTGATCATCTGGATTTTTTAAGAACGTTTTCACTTTGTGAATATACAAGGGGTTAGTCTGGTTTCTAAAAAGAAAGAGAGGAAGACCAAAGCGAAGATGGCTGCAAGACAGCCTTGATGATCTGCGAGTGGACGAATCAGCAGCAGGGCATCTTGCTCACAACCGAGAGGCCTACAGGAGTGCTGTTAGGGAGGCAGCTTCGCAAGAGGCATGCAAATGATTGAGTTTGCTGGCACCTATTCCTGATGGAAATGATGTGGTTTACTGGGCACTGGATACAATAAGACGAGGTAAAAAAAAAGTAAGACGAGAGAAGACAAAGGAAGGGAGAAAACACATAAAGCATAGAGTATAAAACAATGTCACACCGCCAGCCTAGTAATTAAGCATTCCTTGCATTCATTAGTTATTCAAGTAATGTACAAATGTCTCTTTGCATCTAACTTACAAAAATAAAAGGGTCGGATGTGCGGTCAAACGCTCCCCCTACCTCACAGCGCCTAAGCCGGTTAAGTGACAGCCTGTACGGGTGTCAAAACACGCTAACATCAGTGACACATGACAGTTCTCCAGCTACCACGACCAGGGCAACATCCAGGGAGAAAGCACTCACATCAAAACCCAACTACCATTTATAAGGGCAGTGTCTCGGCGCTGATCCAAACACTTAATATCTCGTGAATGCTTAGTTAGTGTATTAAATCTACGAAACCGCACGGTGTGATATACTGGACTGGCTTAGTTCTGTACGTGACGAGTTCATTATTTACCTGTACGCAGAGAGTGAAGAAGAATGACAAATGACTGGCGCCAGCGCTGCTTGAGAGATATACAATTCATAAACTGATATAAATGACTCGGTGGTGGTGGTGGTGTGGTGGTGATGATGATGCGGGACGCACAAAAGCAGGCACAAAGCACGTGAGTAGCTACTGAATTATGGCCGGTTTGTCTTTAAAATGCTGACTAAGTGTGTCGCCGGACTGATATGAAGTATGAATGTTTCAGACAACTAGCAATTCCCTATTGTGTTGCCATTTCCGCATAATCTCACTTTCATTGGGGTTTCTTCTACTTTCTTCCCTTATTCTTGCTTTCCATCTCGCACAACATATTTTTTTTTTAAGAAATGGAAAAAAATAGCTTTTTTTCTAATTTATGGGTATACCTGGCCAAATAAATAAATAAATAAATTCACAAGCACTATATCTAACTCCAAATCCAATGAATCTATATAGTCATGCTATCCAGGGACAAAAAAACACATCAAATAACCCAATGTGCCTTGTGTTTCTTGAAAAAGTCCGTTCAGTGTAAAAAAAATGTCCAATTTTGCAATGTCTGCGAATACACCCATCTGAGCTTAGACGACGCCAAAGCAATAATTGTTAAATGATGAGTCACGTAAAAACAAAGAAATCTATGGTGTTAAATGCTCACAGATAACCATACAGATTTACCAACATTTTTTTAGTGTCTAGAAAACACTTACTATGACTGGTATTGCAGACCAATTCCAAACCCGCAGTTCATAAAGCAAACATTCAACATCTGGGCTCACCACTAACAAAAATATACTGGCAAAAACAGAAAACTTCTAACTTCTACAAACTCAGGTAAATATAAGAATTTTCTGGCCCATTCCAATCGCGCCAACTAGGATGTCCAAACTTCGGGGCCCTCAAGAGCCACACATGTGTGCGAAAATTGAGTGACGGTAGGCCCAACCTATATCAATAACTTTTACCAAGTCACATTAAAATAAGAAAAAAAGTGAGTTATAAAGGTAAACTGACTGCTTTTAAGTATTTTTTTCCAGTCTTCTAAAAATGTTTTAAACGTGTTTTTGTTAATTTTAAGTAAATAAATTACATTTTCATAATAACCTGGTGGAAGCGATGGATACTCCTGAAGTATATCCTTCTCCACTTTTAAAATATTCTACCACATTTATAACAGCCTTGGATTATTCGAATTCGATTTTTCCAAAAAAGTTCTTCCTTCTCCTACCCCCACCCCCCCCCCAAAAAAAATCATTCCCATCCCCCTACCCTCGAGAATACTGAGGATATTATAAGTTTCTACCACATGCCCACTCTAGTCTGGGACGGTGAGTCTCGGTAACACTGCGAAACAATCTACCACATTCCTACATACTTTCACTTTCTGATCTAATAGAAGATACAGATAAACAATAAACAAATAACAAACACGAGAGTTTTTGGCATAAAAAAATGGTCAGTATCTAACTGCCTACTTTCTCTTCTAGGTTATAAAATTAACGTCTCTTCTATCTTTTAAACCACCAACCTTCTCTTCTGTGTTATAAAACCATCAACCTTCTCTTCTGTGTTATAAAACCATCAACCTTCTCTTCTGTGTTATAAAACCATCAACCTTCTCTTCTGTGTTATAAAACCATCAACCTTCTCTTCTGTGTTATAAAACCATCTATCTTCTTATAAAACTGCTTATCATATCTTCCATCTTATAAAACTGTTTACCTTCTTTTCCATCTTATAAAATTATTTCTCTTCTCTTCTGTGTTGTAAACCATCTACCTTCTCTTCTGTATGATACAATTATTTACTTTGTCTTCTATCGAATACACCAGGCATGTTGGCAACTTGTTTTGTTCTGCGGATCTTAAAAAAAAACATTCCATTTTCACGCAGACGACAATCTGAAACAGTCTCATTTACCAAACTAACGGTCCTCAGGGTAGGTATATATATATATATATATATATATATATATATATATATATATATATATATATAGAGAGAGAGAGAGAGAGAGAGAGAGAGAGAAAGGGGGAATGAATGAATGAATGAATAATCTTTATTTTTCAAGGGTAAAGAATTGGGCACGCAGGGGAGAGAGAGAGGGGGGAAAGGAGAGAGAGAGGGGAGAGAGAGAGAGAGAGGGAACGGACGGACCATAGAGAGAATTTTATGTAAAAGAAAAACTAAATATTTAGGCTAATGCGAGAATTAGAATTATTTCTAGCAGTTTTCTGTAATTCTAAAATATAAAATTAGCATAATACATGTTGACGTATCTCCGGACTATAAAAAATGTTGCCGCGTGCCAAATATGGCCCGCGGGCCAAGAGTTGCCCATATGTTGTATAAACTGTGTTATTTTTCTACCTTAAGCAGACCGTTAGAACAGAATGATTTCATAGCAGATGAAAATTAAATATCTCTTTACGCCGTGTTAAAATAACAACTGCGCCAAGAGCTCCCTTTAGCAACATAAAGTACTTTAATTAAACGATCTTTTCATATTTGCCCAGCTGTACACTAATATGTCCACACATATCTTTTTTATAAATGTGCATCAGAGCAGCAATGATTACTATTTGGTTTGGTTTATAGTTTATATACGCTGAGAACTACATAAGCTATTTACACTTACTATTGTATGGTGATAGTTTACGACAGTATCTTGGATTTTTTTTTCCCTTCATTCTGACTAATATATCTGATAAATGTTATTATCGACATCTATATTAGGTTTTTTTTTTTTGAATGAATAGATTCGATCCAGCACATAAACACAAGCTACACAGCTCTGCACCGGTAGCAATTGCTTCTAGGCAGTTTTTACTTAAAACACTGGATTCGACCCACTGTTTGTTACAAGTGCAAGGCATTTTTTAAATCAATAAAGTTTCAACTGTTTAGTGTATTGTGTAGAAACTGGTGAAATGTGCGCCTTGTGATTAAACCTAGTGTAACGTATAAAACAGACGTGTGTGTGTGTGTGTGTATATATATATATATATATATATATATATATAGGATTAATAATAGAGAAATGCAGAGAATTTAATGTGAATCTATATTTATGTTTTATAGATACAATATCACTGCTGTATTTAGACCAACAGGCAGAAGTGAGAATAAATGGTGAAACAACAACTTGATTTGACATAAAACAAGGGGTACGTCAAGGGTGCATATTGTCGCCTTACTTATTTAACTTGTACACTGAAAATAAAGTGAGGAATGTTAGAGAAGATGTAGACAAAGGATATTACGATGCCATAGCAATTTGAGGTTATAAAATACCAGAGATTAGATATGCTGACGAACAGTATTACTGTCCACGACACAAAAAGGAATGGAAAAACTAATTATGTCAGTCCGTAAGAACAGCCAAGAGCAAAACCTTTATCTTAATGTGAAGAAAACTAAATTCTTGACAACAGACACAATAAATAAGGCAGCTGAAATATGTATCAATGATGAAAAATTGGACGAAGTGGAGAGCTTTGAATATCTTGGATCATTACTAACTAATAATGGAGTTCGGAGATACAGCGTGGGGTATTAAAAGGAAGACATCTATCGCTCTTCAAAAAGTAAAACAACTAAAGAAGCTGTGGAGAGGAACAGACAGAACTACAAAAATAAGATTTTAAAATATTTTTTAATATTCCATCGCAACATGCCTGTGAGACCTGGACATTTAACAAAACCGCTGAGAAACATATAAATGCCTTTGAATATAAATGCTACAGAAGATTTCTTCAAATATCATGGACACAAAAAAGAATAAATATATCCATACTACAAGAAATAACTATTGAAGAAGGCTGCCTAGTAAAGAGGATTTTTTAAAAACCGTAAATATTTTTGGACACACTAAACATCATGATAATCTAGAGAAATCCTTCTAGGAATAATACATAATTGGAAAAAGAAAGAGAGGAAGACCAAGGTGAAGATGGCTGCACAACATGAATGCATCAGCAGCAGGCCATTTTGCTTACAACCAAGAAGCCTAATTAGTGACGCAAAATTCCGCAAGGGACATGCAAATGACTAATATATATATATATATATATATTCATCATCATCATCATCCTCTCTAGCATCTCACATGAAAGATTTCAAGCTGAAACAGGAAAACAAATATCCTATAAACACTAGATGAATGTCTCGAGAACAAGAATGAAACAATCCTTAGTATGGAGTTACTATTATATATTAATTTTAACGATTTCACAAGGCACCTGACAGCGGCCACAGCTTAGTGAAATTTACCATCATTCTGAGGAGGATGAGAAGAAGAAAAAACAGATCAACAGTGCAATGGTAACCAAGTAGACGAATTCGTGTTTTAAACGCTATAAAGGTATACTATTACTATGCCTTATACTTGATGATCATAGACTGGATAGTAAAAACAGCCGAGAATATTATACTAAAGATCTATAGCATATGTCTGTAGCTCCAAAACTAGAGTTCGTGGTTTTTTTTTTAAAGGCCCAAAAAGCAATTCTAGACTACGTAGATTGTAAATACCAGAAATTATTAAGATTATTTATTTATTTATTACCAAGTGGGCGGAGTGGGCGCGGCATTTAATCAATGGTTTTATGAGTTCGAAACTTAAGGAGTTTTGCGACTGCTGGTATACATAAAGCTCTCAACATTTACAAAACAAAAACGGCCCCCTAAATACTCCAATACAAGTCTGAGAATATGAAAGATAAACTAGAAATCTATATGAGGAAAAAAAAAGAATTCACAGCAATGATAATTATATCTGTTGTCTGAAAAAGAAAATGGCTGGACATGCTCCAGGATGCTAATGAAAAATAAATGCTTGCGTGTTCTTTGACTCTTTAAGCCAAATTTTAAAGTAGAAACCTAGAGACGCATGGAAATAAGTACGGACAAAAACAAAACTGCGCAAAGTTTGGTTTTTTTTTTTTTGTTTGATATCTGAAATGAGCTGAAAAGAGTAAACTTTAGTTCCAGTATGTTGCTGGTAAACAATGACAAGCATTCATTTCAACCTGAGCTACATGCTTCTTTTCTCAGTGCTACTCTATCTGACATTCTTGTCGTATATAAAAAACAATGGTAGTTCCAGTGCATAGCCCTTGTGCTGTTTCAGTATATACTATTATGGTAGATCTGTTTGCTTGTTTACTACATATAATTAAGCACGATGTTGATATTATATCCATCCGTTCTAGTTTGGCGCGGTATTATTGATATTCAGAGCAGAAACCGCGATGACACCAGGGCGTTCATGTTAACAGCTGACACCGCCAGCAAGCAACTGTTACGAAACACATTATTTCTCTAGATATATTTTCCGCTCTTTAGCCTACACGAGACGTCCGAAATGTCCTGAAGGAGGAATAAAACCATCACCAATGAAATGTAAACATTAAAGATGCAAAGGGAAAGGCGTGTGGACCCCATCAACTTAAAAGATTTATAGTATAAAGCAATTTATACCAGGGAAGGTGTGAACGTTCTAGACATTTCACATTTCATGCGAGAGTTGGCCCAGGTTTAGTGCAGAGTTCACATAAAGGTACACTATAGAGCTACAAGATGTGATACGAGAAAACCAAGACCCATTCAACAGAGCAGAAAGAAAAAGGTGACAAGCTTCTAGCAATGACAATCAATTAAGGCGTCAACAACATGCTTTCCTGATTTGAGAAGAAGATACTTGAGTTAATCAAAACAACTGCTAGCTAATATATCCCAGCTGAAAAATTAAGCTGAGATGCGTATAATCCCAGAAATCTAAAACAAAACGGATGCTTTTTCTTTCTTACTTCTAATTTACTGTGTTTGTTGGCGATACATCAAGTTCCAGCCCTGTATTCATTTATCTGTATACGGGAGTTAAGCTGGCGTATGTAAATCTAAAGACAATACCACCAGATATATATGGCCAACATAATGCACACACTAAAAGCTTAGCTGTAGAGACTACACACTTCATTTTCTGACTTATTTATAAACAGTAAATTTCTTTACACACTCTGTTTTTCTACTGTTCTGCTCTGATTCTATAAATGGTACATTTCTACCCACTCCAACTCAGTAAAAACTACTTCCTATGAATCTGATTCAACCCTTCTAAAGAGTACGTCGCGTCACCTGCTCTTCTCTCTACTATCCATCAGATGGACTATACGGATACCAGCTGTATGACACTGTTCCACACAAAGAGTTCACATACGCTTAATATCATCTTATACCTTGCAGAAAACGGCCGTTAACCGTAACCCAGAATAACGGTCTACAATCTTTTAAGGAGTTTTCTAAAGGCTTTCTGTATAAATAACACATTTGATGAAACTGTTGAACGTTCACGGCCGTCGTGGCAAACATGTTTCATCATGGGCAAGCAATTATGTGTTATCTACAGTATTAGCCAACAGTAAACAAGTTTGTTACAACACTAACCGGCAGTAAACAATGCTTTCTACAACACTAACCGGCAGTAAACAAGATTTTTTAAAATATACAATACTAAGCAGCAGTAAACAAGTATTATTTATAACGCTGTCAGTAAACAATTGTTATCTGCAGCACAAACCAGCAGTAAACAAGTGTTTATCTACTACGCAAACCAATAATAAACAAATGTTATCAACAACAGTAGCCGGCAATAAACAATCACCATATACTAATGTATGAGTTTATGAATAAAAGACTAAACTTTTTCAAAAATATAAGAAAGATTTCTACACGTAATTTAAATATGCAATGTTCAATGCTCAAAAGAGAACACATAATTCAAATAAAGACTGAAGTTCCTCAATCCAGTAATAGGCATATTACTCCTACACTCACCCAATACTTCTTAAAACAACTTCTGTTTTTTACAAGTAATATTTTTGTTCTAATGAAAAAAGCTGAGAGATACTGTATATGAATGCTATTTTATGTTCAGCTTTAGCGCACATCCACTTTTCTCTGATTCGTAAAAAAAAAAAACATGTAAAATTTTAACAGCTAAAGTCAAGAAAACTTCAGGTCATGGGAAGAGGACATATAACTGCATTTGAATGCCAGAATGCTGGACTTCATCTGACCAGGTTAACGCCTGATAAATTACATGACTCTGCCAGTCTAACACATGAAAGGCGGTACTAGAAGTGGGGAAGATGCTTCCTGCGAGGACTGGAATTTATGGGGTCTTAGAATACTCGTAATGTTACTGCCGTTCACATGGGGAAATGGGCAGTCTGCATGCTATTTCTATTCTTCTAACTTCCAATGTATCTTCCCATCTACATAACAACCTAAAAGTTCTACTGTCACTGTTTTGAGGACTATATATATATATATCGTGTTCGTAAAACAGTGCGGTTAGAAACTCAAGTATCAGAATTAAACGTAACAAAGCCATAATACAAACACTAAACTGAAGAGCAACATCAACTGAAACTTTTTATTGGGGGGGGGGGGGTTTGCGCAATGAGGAAAATTAAAAGGAGGACATCTATCGCTCTTCAGAAAGTAAAACAACTAAAGAATCTGTGGTGTGGAACAGACAGAACTACAAAAATAAGATTTTTAAGGCAATGCATCTTTCCCATCGCAACATATGCATGTGAGACCTGGACACTTAACAAAACAGCTGAGAAACACATAAATGTCTTTGAATGTAAATGCTACTGAAGAGTTCTTCAAATATCATGGGCACAAAAAAAGAACAAATATATCCATATTACAAGAACTTAATATTGAAGAAGGTTGGCTAGTAAAGAGGATTAAAGAGAGAAAACTTAAATATTTTGGATACATTAAACGTCATGATAATCTGGAGAAGACCGTATTGGAAGAGTACATAATGGGGAAAAAGAAAGAGAGGAAGACCAAGGTGAAGATGGCTACAAGATATCGTTGATGATCTGAAAATTGATGCATCAGCAGCAAGCCATCCTGCTCACAACCGAGAGGCCTACAGGAGTGCTGTTAGTGGGACAAAGTTCCGCCAAGGGACATGCAAATGAATGAATGAAATGCGCATCTAGTTTCGGATGCGTAGTTAGTCACGTGATGTTGACACATACAAAACGTCGTTCCACCAACATGTGGCGCATGAGTTCATACCCACAGCGCTGGACAGGAAGGGGCGGGTACATCTTGGCCACCACGATCACCATATAGAACTACGCTAAACGTGTCTAACAAAACTTGATGATTTACTCTTTCATTCAGTGTATAATTTCATTGTATAATATGTCTGATTATAAAAACAAATAGTTGTGAAACCGCACCGTGATTTTACGGATAATGCTAATGAAAAAAAAAAAAATAACTGTAGCGGATTCGAGTTTTTCTGTTATGTCTCCCTGAACTGCCCGCCGCAGGATGGTCTTGGCTGCCCGATCAGTGAAGACGCTAAAACGAAAGCATCCTATACAATAGCGGCTAGTTTGAACCCCGCCAGCTGACCAAAAAGAAGCTTCTTGGTAGTTCAGGAACCAAGGCAAGCCATGTCGATCCATTAGTCAGGCCTGACAATGTTACAAGCATCAACGTGCAGACAGTATAGGGCCATTCTGTTTGCTTATGATTGCGCGTGTGGGAGAGAGAGAGAGAGAGGGAGGGAGAGTGCGACAGAGAGAGAGAGTGAAAGAATAACATTTCACTTCAATAAATCTTTAACTAAATATTATTTTTAAGTAACTAAATTAAATCAGGAAAGTGGGAACATAAAGTCATGGTAAAATCGAGTTCAATACTTTAACTGATTTCACATTCAATAATTTTATATCATTAACTCTAGTTTTGGCCTTAAATCTAGCAGCAACAGACTGCAAAAGGCACACTGTTCGTGTCATATAAAAAAAAATAAATAAACAAATAAAACTGCAATGTTTCGTTAATAATTTACGTGAACAAGTCATTATACATTATTTCGCAGCTAACGTTTTCAACGCCATATACAAATCTATATTTAGTAAGTGATTCTAAACTACAGACAAAGCATGAAATCATGCTGCAAGCTTGTGGATCATTTCAGAATCTGGGTCACAGAGTGGTAATGCCAAACCTTCGATTTCGTTTCGTCCCCCCCCCCCCCGTGACTCCATCATAAAAGGTTTCTATAACCACCACCGACTCCACCAAAACTGCTTCCGCTTACATATCTTTCCACAGCCATGTTTTTAAAACGCATGCAAGCTTGGAGTATTTCCTTTGGTAACAGGAGTGCTGTTAGGGAGGCAAAGTTCCCCAAGGGACATGCAAATGAATGAATGAACAAAATATATGTATTACTGACATAAACCTCGCTTAATTTTTTTCTGCATTTCTGCATCCGAATTATAACTTACCATATGACTTAACAGTCGTTACTTCTTTCTAGCAGATCTACACCCATTCTTCTCTTTTCCTCACCTTCCCTCTTCCCTCAAATTTACCTGGTCTAGTTGCGCAGACCGGCTTAGCCACCCGCGACAACTACAACCAAGTAAGCAAAAAAACTCTTTGAGCAGATGCTATCAAAGTGAGAAGTTGATGCTGTAAATGTGTATCAGGAACGTACCACAATGTATTGCTGCACTACATGGTGTGACAGTCTTTATGTTCGTTTAGTTCAGACAGGAAACTGTCAACAACTAGAAGACCCCTCCTCCTCTCTCCTCCTTTCTTCTCCCACTCCCCCCCTCCCCCTCCAAACCGAGTGAGCATTTTCAAACCGAAGAAACTAGTAAATCTGGCCCCTCAAAGCGAAAGCAAGCTAAGAAATTGACTGGTCGCCCCATTTAACTCGGGCATATAGTTTACTGTCAATTTTCGATTCCGCGAAGCATTCTTTGATCTGAAAACACAGGCTTGAGTGCTGCAACATTAAATGCTAAACATCTGTTTTCTACCGTACTGCGTGTACCCATACACTTCAGCTATTGAGGAGTTGGCGAGATAATATGGTTACCCAGCTACGCATGTCAATCTCAAGCCAAGCCTTGGTATGATCAAGAGCCGTAATTTACAATACAATGCACTCGGCATAAGCCTCGATGACGCTGTTTGCTGCCAGCATATAACCCAAGTCTTAACAACAACAATCAGTATGTGGAATAATTTAGGACAGGAAAAAAAAAAAACGTCTTCTAACAATATTAGTTGATGCTGTCTCGTCTTGTCTAGAATTACCAACCTTTTGTGAAAATGACAAAATCATTTAATGTGAGTTTTTGAAAACTGACGCGCATATTATCCAAGCATTTCGTGACGCCGTAAAATGATAGACAATTTGAAGTGAATACGTTCGTTTCTTTTTTTTCAGATCTTTTTACAACAACAATTATTATTATTATTGTTGTTATTATTATCATTGATTGATTGTTTGATTGATTGATTGATTGATTGAATGCACAAGAGAAAACAGTGCTCCTCTGCAAATATGATACGCTTGGTCTGGTGTTGGTTGCATTTTTCTGAATAGGCCAGTTGGAGCAACTTATCTAAAGTTAAATTAAGAAGTTCAGATCTCTGCTCGTCTCTTTAGATACGAGGGGTGATTGACAAGTTCTCAGCATAAGGTATAAATACTTGAAACACAGTTGATATTAGGTGCATTTGTAGATCAGGTTAATGTAAAATTAAACAAGTTTCAAGAAATTAACTGCAACCATTTTTTTTTTTTTACAGCCCACTGAAGTGGTAAGCGGTGGCAGAAATTGAGAAAATGGATACAATTTCTCAACGAGCCTTTCGCTACCTCTGCATCAAGGGGTTATCATCGAAGGAGATCCATTAGGATATGGTAGAGACTCTACGGGAGAGTGGCCCTTCTTACAGCACAGTGAAGAAATGGGCAGCTCAATTCAAACATGGAAGGGAGAGTCTGAAAGATGATCCCCGTCCAGGAAGACCAAGAACGGTAACCACCGATGAAACCACCGGCCGAATCCATGACATGATAATGGAGGATCGACGACTAACTGAGCTGTACATTGCTACTGAGTTGGGCATCTCCCAGGAATGTGTTCGTGCCATTATTCGCAATGATCTTCAAATGACAAATGTCTCTGCTTGATGGGTCCCGAAACTTCTTGGAGTTGATCACAAACGACAGTGTCTCAACATGTCAAGAGACAATCTTGGCCATTTTTCTGCAGATCCTAAAAAGTTTCTTCAGCAATTTGTGACTATGGATGAGACTTGGGTTCATAATTTTCAACCAGAAATCAAAGAACAGTCGAAGTAGTGGAAACATCACGGATCCCCACCTCCAAAGAAAACAAGGGCTGTTCTGTCTGCGGGCAAAGTGACAGCTTGCATCTTTTAGGATTCAGAAGGTGTGCTATTACCATCTTTTGAGATTCAGAAGGTGTGCTATTGGTAGACTATCTTCAAAAGGCAGAATGGTCACCAGGGTCTATTACGCTAATCTTGTGAAGCAACTGCAGGTCAAATTGAAGGAAAAGCGTCGAGGGAAATTGACGAGAGGAGTCATCTTTCAGCAAAGACAATGCTCCAGTTCACAAGTCAGCGGTGGCAATGGCTGCCATTCATGAATGCGGCTTCTAGCTTCTTGAACATCCTCTTTATTCCCCAAATTTCGCCCCTTCGGACTATTACCTGTTTACCACACTCAAAAAGGACCTCAGAGGTCGCAAATTTGCTTCAGATGATGACATCATTCATGCTGTAGACCACTTTCTACTGGCACAAGATGGTGACTTTTACAAAGACGGGATCAATATGCTCCTGGATCTCTGGACTAAGTGCATAAACTTGCAAGGGGACTATGTTGAGAAATAACCCAAAAAAAGTTGTCCCCTAATATTGCCGAGAACTTACCAATCGCCCCTCGTATTTTGTTTGTCTCTTGCGCTTGCTTTGTTGCGATATCGGAATGCTTTTCTTAACGTATAAAATCGTGGGGTTTTTTTTTATGTAAAAGAATATGTTTTTAGCTTCGCTCGCATCCGAGTCAAATATTCTCACAAGCTAAGCAACACACAAAAACTTAAATTATGAAAGCTATAAGATATAACTGCAGCTGTTTCTCTGCGTTTAAACTGATCTGTTTTCTGTTTTGTTTATACACAATTCACAACTGTCAAGGGCGCGATACGTTAACATCAGAAACCTTTACTCCTTTACACAATGAAAACTTTTCACCCATTACAAATTGCTCGGGTTCCTTTAAAGAAAGCTGTTTTGTTTTAAATTAATTTTTTTAAGTCTTCACTGTATCTAATAAATATCACTTCTTTTTATTTCAAAGGTGTATTAACATATTTCGCTTGAAAATATGAAAGCCTATGTTGCATGCAGCCAAGTTAACGAATGAACGATACATCAAAAGTCTGGATAAATTATGAGAAATTAAAAAAAATAAAATCAACTAATGTTATTTTTTATTAGTGCCCTCAAAGTTTCCGACAGAAGCTAACTAACAACAATACGTGGCTCAAACTGTCAGGATATAAACTTTCTTTTTCTGACTGAATAATTAAGAATCTGCTAATTTCCTATCAAAACTTAGCACTACAACAACATTCTGAGGACCGAGAATGTACTTAAAGCACACCCATGAAGATCTTTACTGCATCACACATTGTTATCCTCACACACAAATTTCATGAAATATGATCAATTGTCTTATAAAAATGCAGAAAAGAGGAAATGAAAAAGGACAGCCAGACAAAAAGATGGTATCCAGAACATCGATTTTTTTTTCAAAAAAATATAAATTCTGAAATACAGATCTGAAGATATGGATTCTTCGTACGGGATACTTTATGAGTATTTGACATAACGATCTTTAATAATCCCAAATTAAGAAACATTTTTTAAAATTTGAGACTCTCATCTTGCTGTTGCTATACTAGACCAAATCTCAAACTCACATCACCGATATTTCTCTAGTTCACGCATGTATGGTATCAAAGCTGCTAATTATTCTCGCCCGTGTGCTGTGCTCAAAGAGGCAAGACTTCACTTGACAAGGATAAAAAGTTGAAGTTTGCAAATGTCTTTTCAATGATGTCTTCGGGAACCACAGGATATAATATAAGTACCTGTTTACAAATGTATTTACTATTTACTTATTTATTTGGCGGTCTGAGTTAGCTGTGTGGTACCAGGTCAAGTCTCAGCAGTGGGATTTTTCTGCTACACAAAAAGACTCCGAGGTTCACCTTGCCATAAAAATGGGTACCAGAGAAATCTGGTAAGGTAAATGGGGCCAGGTGTGATACTGACATCATACTTTCCCGTGCAGAAGGTCATGGAAATACAGGCCTAACAGTGTATCTTTAATATGCCTCATGGAAACAGGAATTTTACTTTTTTTTAACTTATTTATTTGGCTTCCTGTGGTGAATTCCATTGGTTGTACTATGTGTTTCTATCACGTTTTTCTCCATTTGGCTTCGCTAATGAAAACAGTTGGTCCAAGTGTTGGTTTATATGTATTTTGTTCTATTCTCTTTTTCTCCCCGTTAACTTCCGATTTCAGAGTAAGTGATTTTCAAGTAAATTTCCCGAAGACATGAGGAGAAACGTTTCTAATCGCACAAACAATACGTGACTCTCTAAATACGCAGCCATTAGAGACAGTGGTAGACGAGCACAGGGAGCTACGTTCATTCAGACCGTCTGTAGATGAAGAGAGAATGCGTGACTGCCTCAGTGAGCATGCCAGGTCAACGACCAAGAACTCAATAGCAAGTCAATATCAAACAAAGAACAATCTGCAACCTGTGCATCACAGATCAGAAGAGATGCCTTACAAGCAAGCAACCAGGAGACATAATACGGGAGTTGTATTATTACAATATGCATTTATCTACTTCCAGCTGAGTGTTAGTTTATTCCTAATGCACATCAATTCAGCTTATGATGGGTCAATATACATTATAAGAAAAACAGACGAAGATTCATATATTTCTGCCTTCTACAAATTTCGAACTAAAGACCCGTGACTAGAAGTCGCAGCAAAGAAATAAAACCTTCACCGAACATGTTATACAGCATTACATTCAAGATGGTGCAACGTGAACAGCAATTGCATTTTTTTTTTGTTTTTGTTTTCAAAAAAGAATGTCTCCAACTTCAACCGTGGGTTATTATACTTTCATGGAATGTCAAGATCCCAGCAATGGCTGTCACGAAATCGTGTGTGATTTTTAAGAAACAAAAATCATTTTACCGCTCTTAGAAGCTCTTCTCCTGCTGTTTCGATGAATTACGCTGCACGATCTAGTACGGACTGCTCTTTGACCAACTCTCAAATAAACATATAATTTTAGCAAATTTCAATTGTCTAGTTATCAAGACGCTGCTTACAGCACCCGGATACGCCCCAGCACTAAGAATTTGAAAACCACTGAAGTAAAGCTTAATATTCAACTAAGTGTACTTTTGGCCTAAAAAAAAAAAATATTCTGAATACAATTATTGTGTTCTTTTAAAAAAACGAACGTCTGACAAAACATTAGAAAAATAAAAAACTGAACATTCTATCTCAAACTTGAACGCGCATGGAATATCACAGCCTCCCATTCTTCCGTCCATTATGGCTTCGGCTTCAATTTCAGCATATAACCACCGCAAACTGATGGTAAACCGAATACACCTGCAACAGCATTTGCGATAGGAAACTGAATCTGTATCGGCCATTTTGATCATCATGTGCATATTTTTTCTCCTCCCCACAAATCAATATTTTAAATTATAAATTTTACTGGAATTTTACACACTCAACAGCATCTGTGTTTGAATTGCATGAACTGCAGACAAGGCAACAAAACTTTTCGTTTAACTGGTTTTAATTTAGCAAGAACTGCCTGAATAATGTACCACAAATAAGCACAAAACTTTAAAGAGCTGATTACTTCTGTCATCTTAGTGTATTTACTGTGGTGGGGCAAATAAACGATGTGTTCCCATTCTTTTCCTCTGTCGGAAGACTGTCAAGCCCTGGTAAATGCAATACAAAAACTGCACAACAAATCTATCACGTTTTTATTACACATTTTAAGAAGTACATCAAAGATTCATTATATGAACGTTTTACTGTCCATCTTTGTAAACTGCCGAGTTGCTCTAACCTCTCTGCCACTTCGTTCCATTATTTTATTTTGTTTAGACGCTATAATTTTGATCATCCCCGCATACAGGTTCGGGAAAAATTATTTCAAATAAAACTGAACTGACATGTCACCGAAATAACTTTTCCCAGTAAGTAACAGTTTTGTTTAAATAACCAGTTTGCCCCCAGAAAATACAGAAACAATACTGACGTGACTGAACTGATTTCTATTTAAAATCTTTGCGAATACGCCGGGGTATGGGGTAAACAACATGGTGTTAAAAAAAAAAAACAATACACCACCGAGAACAACCTATGTAGAACCACTGAGGTGTTAGCGTTTATCAACTATCACACAACCATGCACGAAAGCTAGAGATTCACTACAAGAACTATTGTCTTTATTCTGCAGTATTATCAGAAAGAAGAATTATTAGACAAATTAACAGTTAAGTCAAGCGGAAAACTCGGGAAAATCGTTAGAAACTATAATTATGAGAGTCTGGAAAAGAATACTCAGATCTCATTGATTTCTCATAATAAAACAAAACTAATATTTATAAAATGAAGGTGCTGCGATTTCATTGTCAATATTTTGGGAGTAGGTCTATCAATAATGAACTGTCTTTTTATGTGGCAGTTTTGGAGTGGTAAAAGAATGATACGAATACTGTGGAAGCATGGGACTGAGCTATATTGTTGTTGATCTAAAGATTATCAATGACTGTGGAGAAAATTCGAGAGATCACGCCACACGAAAGAGGAAGACCGTCACAAAATCAAATGCGTCAGGCTCAGAGGTTACACACAGCGAAAAACTGGAGACGACATATTTGTAATCTCTTTCACATTTTTACTTTTTCCAGTGTGAATAACTAAAAATTGTGAAATAATAAAATAATAATAATAATAATCCTGTGAAATAATTTTAGTAAACAAATCTGTCACTTCTTTGTTAGGTCACACACTAGAGACACACCCGCGGAGCCCGCAGCTTGTACCTTCCAGTCCACACTGCTGTAAAAATGTGTATCCAACATATGGAACAACTGTCTCTGAATGGGACAATCCTGCTTAAAGGGCAATGCACACATGAAAACTGCGCACATGAAGGCAAAACTGAATTATGCTTACTGAGAAAATCTGGGAATACAAACAAACACAACAACAAAAAACTCAGGGAAATATGGTAAGTTTATCTGATTATCCAAAAAACGAAAAGTGGAATAATTTTGCTAGCGTGTGTGAACAAGAGAAAGAAAAAAATAGAGAGAAAGAGACAGAGTTAAAATATACGATTTATAAAGGAGTCGGTGCAAAAGAAAAACCGGAGAGCCACGGTAGTTTGAAGTAACGTTCCTGAAGCCGGAAGAAACACGATTTATAAAGCAGTCAGTGACAAAGGAAAAAACTTATGACCCACGGTCAGATGTAACTCTGTGTGAAGTCAGAAAAAATATACCACTTACGACAGATGTTGGCTAGCAGAAAAAATGGTCTGGACCCCAGTCTTGTAAAACATTAATCTCTACTTGGTGTCATGGAATGAAATCACGTCACAAACACACTGCATTGTAAAAGTGAGTATTTATAATAAGCATCGTTTCCCTCTCCCTCGGCCCAGACATTCTCTCACTTTGTATGGACAGGAGACAAGTTTATTATTTATTTATGTAATCATTTAACTGTGTCTTCATGATTATTAATGCTCATTAATAAATGCTGAATGATTGTGACTGAATAAAAGCTGTATGATGAAGGGCAGAATGTTAGACGGGCCTGCGTGCCCAATTCTTAACCCTTTGAAAATAAATTATGTTCGTTCACCTGACGGTTACATTGTTTCCAAAGCATGAAAACAGTATTAATTTTAAAATTTGTTCTTATTTTCACTACAAAATAGCTTACATAAAAAGACTACATACTTCTCAGACCGAATAATCTAAGACACAAAACGGGCAATAACATTTGTTCTTTATGCGATAACTTCCAGTATGAACAGACTACAATGTCACACTTACTAGAGACATAAAAGGAATTTTGTTGAAAGTAAACTATAAATCTCATATTTCAGATCCTTGTAAAATGGAATCTATGTACCCAAAAATGTAAATATATGTTAGAATAATATACGCTAGAAACATCAAATATTCTATATTAATCTATAACTGAACCGTTAAATATATATGGTATATAATTTGAGAATAATATAAAGGTAACCATTTACAGATGTTTTTAACAGCAGGTTCAACGAATGCTTATAATAATTCAAAGCTGAGGATTTTGATGAACCTTGTGCAAAGAAAAATATGAAACTAGCTACAGATATTTTTAACAGTGACAGTTTAACAGATATTTATAATAATTCAAAACTGGAGACTCAGATATAGCTAATGCAAAAAATATATGTATAAAGTTAAGTATTTACAGATATTTAACAGTGAAGGTTTAAAAAATATTTAGCATAATCTTCAACTGAACATTTAAATGTTAAATACAAATACTGAAATAATCTTAATCATCTTTACCCCAAAATCAGTATTCAAAATAATCTCTGCGCGATTTGCTTTAACTCTCTCGCTGAAAATAATCACTGACAACAATGGTAAACCAGCAACGTTTCCACATAAGAATTCAGTCTGTGCCGTGCCGTGCCAGTATGCGCTGGCGATCATGCCTCTACACATTGCCTGGTCCTCCCTCTGTGCTTTCTGTCACTTTAGTCGTCCTTTCTTTCCGGATGCGAACTGGTCATCTTACTCAGTTTAAACTCGGCCTCCGTCATCCGGGGTTAATAAGTTATGTTTATTGTTCCTTTCAAATCATAATTTGCTTTCATAATCATGTCATAAAATGTTCATTCATTCGTTCGGTGCCATGCCAGATAGTGTTGGCCATCACGCTCTGTTCATCCTGTGCGATCCTATGGCTTTCTGGCCAATCCAAATGCTTTTTTCTTTCCATACCACATGGTCAGTCTGCTGAGATCCCTCCCTCCCTCCCTCTCTCTCTCTCTCTCACACACACACACACAAATCCAATTAGTGGTTACCAAGTCTCTAACTTCTGTATTTTCATAACATCTCATAGAAACTCTGACAGTCTTTTCTTTATTAACTCGTTTTCACTGCTCTGAAACTTCGCAAATGACTAACTCTTTATCTGTTTGTTTTTGTTTTTTACTTTCAAAACCAGAATTTGTTTTTCTTCCACTAAAAAATTAAACTAATAAAAACATGCTGAATTCTGAGAACCAAATTAAAAAACGTGGCCGTTTAAAAAAAAAATTGCACGGGTCTTGAAAAGACAGATTTGATTCAACATAAATTTTAGGCAAAGGGGGAGGGGCGTAAGATAACGACTAAATCAAATCTGGACACCAACAGGGCGGGCAACCGTCTAGCCACGGCAGGACAACACGCCTCAAGGACCATCATTACAAGAGCAACAAAAATATGCCCTCAACGTTGCTAAAGTCTACAATGCACATCTGTTCCTGTGACATCTGTAGGGTAAACGTTCCATCTCTCTCTCTCTCACACACACACACACATGAATACTGCGCAAAATATCTGCCATTCGTTTCATTAACAGCTCGACATATTCAAAGATGATCAAAAGTATGTAACCCGACATGGAAGCTGGTTAAAAACAATGAAAAGAGCTGACAGTACATGTATACAAAGCTGAGTTCGTGTGTTGCTACACCCAAACTACTCTTTTCTTTGCTGTCAACGTTGTGATGAATCTGATTCGTAGTCATAGTATCGGTTGGGTAGTGGATTACAACGACACGATAGAGGGCTTAAGTGCAACTCATTAAACGAGTTTCTTGGTAGATTCTACTACCATCTGGGCCCCCCCCCCCCGGTGGCTTCATCTTACTAGCATGGGTGAAAGGCCATAGCCTGCTACTTGGAGCACTAACAACAAGATGTCATGTTCTTCGTCAACCTCACAACTCTGCCACAAATCTTTCCTCCCAATATATAATGCAATGAGAGTAACAGACTTCAGTCATAAGCAATACAAACACCAACCAATCAGGAAGGGTGTATCAAACTGACTCGTAATAAAATTATGACTGAGATTCTTCTTCTTCTTCGTTCGCTTCTACCACCAAGACTGCACTGTAATCCTACTGAATTTACGCCTGTGGTCCTCGTTAGGTCCCGTGGTATCCTGTGTGGTCCCCGAAAGGACCACACGAGATCCCCGAGAGGCTATGACTGAGATGAATCAGCAATTACTTTTTGATGGTTATCTCTCTCTCTCTCTACATCTCTCTCTCCTGTCTATATATATATATATATCTCTCTGCGTGTGCATACGTACGTGTGTGTGTGTGTGAGAGAGAGAGAGAGGAGGGAAGGTTTTTCACAGATATGGATATGTCCTGAATCCTATGATGCTCATTCCTGGATCTAACTATTTATATTTTTTATTTAAAAACATGACTTGTAAAACACAATTTTTAAAATGGTGAATTTACTGAAGAACAGGTAAGATACCAAACAGAAATTAAAGTCAAGCAAGAATTTATCTTGGACGAAAAGAAGCACAGAAGTAAAGGACTCTGCTGTAACAACTTCATAAATTCACATACTTGTGGAATATCAGACAGAAAGAATATAAATTCATATACTTGTGAAATATCACACAAAAATAATATAAATTTACAGTTACAGAATATAGGGCAGAATGAACATAAATGTGCAGTGCTGAGGAATATCAGACACACTGAACATAACTTCAAAAAATTATGAAATATCAAATGGAGATAGCATAAATTCACCTGCTCATGAGCTATCAAATAGAAAGAACATAAATTCATGCGTTTATAAACTATCAAACACATTGAATATAAATTCACATATTTATAATTATTAGGTGAATGACCATAAATTTACATATTTATATAACAGAGAACACACTTGTGAAATATCAGAAAGAACATTAATTCACAATCTTATGAAATATCAAGCAGAGCGAACACAAATTCACACTTATGAAATACTGAACAGAGAGATCTTAAATTCATATACTCATGAAATATCAAAAAGAAAGACACAAATTCACAGTTACGAGATACTGAATAGAGAAATAAAATAACTCTACAGTGCAATGGGAAAAAAAAATGAAGTTTTAACAGCCCTGAGACTATAACAAGAGAAAAAAATCTAATAATTTCAACAAATCATGTGTTGCTGTAAAGAAATGTATGTTCGACAACAAGATAATATAAAAACATAACTATGTATGGCACAAAGTTGTTGCTGGTTAGAGTGTATCACAGCAATGGCCTCCCTTTACAGTAAAGATTACACAGCCCAACAAAAGAATGTTTTTTTCCTTGGTGCCTCTTAGTTTTTATGCCAGTTTCTGGGGTTATTCGGGACGCCGATTCAGAAAATTGCATTAATAGACTGCATCAGCTTCTAGTTTCTTAGATATGGTTGGAATCAGCTCTAGTTTCTTAGATATGGTTGGAATCAGCTCTAGTTTCTTAGATATGGTTGGCATCAGCTCTAGTTTCTTAGATATGGTTGGCATCAGCTCTAGTTTCTTAGATATGGTTGGCATCAGCTCTAGTTTCTTAGATATAGTTGGCATCAGCTCCAGTTTCTTAGATATGGTTGGCATCAGCTCTAGTTAAACTTATTAAAACTTTAGTCCAATCTTTAAAACCAAAATCTCTTCTGTAGAATTGGGCTGTCATAACAAGCTGTCTTATTTGAATGAGAAATTTATGTATTTAATTTACCCACATTTTTTTTTTGTGTATTTGTTTCAGAAATATTCGTCTACTTCCTTTCCTATAATGCACAGTGGCATAAAAATATACAGCTCAGATGACAAAATCACTTTTGTTCTGTTTTATTACATAATTATATGCAAAAAATTAAAATGGTAAATCACAGTTTTCATAGACTACATAAATTTGTTTCTCAAACTGATCTCTTTAAAACAGTTGTGCTGTTTAATAGTTATGATCATATAGGAGGTGTGTGTATGTTCCCACTCATTCCCATTTCCTTTTTTGCAAATTATGACTCCCTCAAGATGGTCTGCTTGAATCATCTCGACATATTCTGCTATATTTGTGAGGAGTACACACTGAAAGCAAGTAGGAAGCCTATTTCTGAGTTTGTAAAAAAGAGAATATGTAGGTTATTTTGGTGTCAAGCTTGGAGATAAACATAAGCCAAGGGCTCCTCATATTGTATGAAGAACTTGTACGAAGTATATGCGCCAGTGACAAATGGAAAGAGAAGCTGCCTGACATATGGAGTACCAATGTTGTGGAGGGAAGGGAAAAACCACTTCAGTGACTTTTATTTTTGTATTGTTAATATCACAGGCATTAATCGAAATAATCGTGACAAGTTGTCTTACCCTGATCTACCTTCAGCCAGGAGATCTGTTACAACCTCAGATCTTGTACCTGCTCCACCTTTCCTTGAACTACCACAGCTCTCAGAGGATGAGTCTTGCATGTCTGATATCACACAAGGTAAAGAAAGTGGGGGGCAGTGACAGTGAATTCCAAACAACTTCACACAGTGCTCAGTTTGATCAGAATGAATTGAGTGATCTGATCAGGGACTTAAAAATCTTTCCAAGGAGTTTCTGAATTGCTGGCCTCCAGAATAAAGAAAAAGAATGTACTTCAGCCTGGAACAAAAATTACATTTTATCGAAGGAGAGAAAAGGATTTGGTGCAATTCTTTACTGAAGACAACAACTTAGTAATCTGCAATATCAAAAACTTTGTGAAGAAAACTGGTCCTTCAGAATATAACCCAAGTGAGTGGCATCTTTTCATCAACAGTTCAAAACATAGTTGAAATGTGTTCTTTAAATAACAGCAACAAATATGGTTCTATTCCAATTGGTCATTCCACCAGGATGATAGAAGAGTACAAGGCCATCTCTTTGGTCTTGGAAAAGATAAATTACCAAGAACATCAATGAGTGATTGTGTAAACTCGAAGATGTTCTTTGGGATAATAGAGCCAAACATAAACACTAGGTAAAAAAGATTGGCCTCTGCGGGAATATATGGTGATTGGAGGACAAAACGTAATCAATGAACTTTTGATAGAATGAGATAGAATCATATGCCACCACTACATATAAAGCTAGAATCACATGCCACCACTATACATAAAGCTAGATATGATGAAACAATTTGTAAAGGCTCTGACTAAAGACAGATTGTGTGTGCACTGAATACATAGTGCATAAGTTACCTGGACTTATCATGGAAATACTGAAGGCAAAAATTTTCAATGGTCCACAGATCAGACAACTTATAAATGAGCCACATTTCATAGCATCAATGAATGAAATCGAATCATGTGCCTGGTCATCATTTGTTGTGAAATGCTTTCTTGGCAACAAGAAGGCAGACTATACACAATTAGCAGAGGATATGCTCTTTCATTTCAACTGCTTAGCTGTAACATGAGTGTTAAATCCATTATCTGCAGTCTCTTAGGTTGTTTTCCAGAGAACCATAAAAACAATGGAAGCCAGATACCAAGGAAGATGGGATGCACACATGATGGCAGACTATTTTTGGAATCTCCTGCAGGATTGCCCTGGCAGATCCCACTCTTGAAAGTCTTACAAAAGGAGCTTCTTGTGTGTCAAATGAGTAGAAAGTGTGTATCGTAAACTTGTGCTTCTGCTATAAAATAAGTAGATTTTCATGTAGTACACTTTTCTTTTAATTTTTAATATATACTGCCTTCATGCATAAAAGATATTAATTTAAACACTACATTAAACTATCCTGATTTGTTATGGGCGAGCTGAATGAATAGTGGTATATGGCATATGTTCTGCATCTCAAAAAACTAGAGCTGGATACAGGAAAATTGGTGCCATTTTCGGAATTTGCAGGTCAAATATACCCAGAAAAAGATCTAACATTTGAGACATCAAGATGTGTGTTGACCAGTGAGTTACTGAAGGTTTCAAAATGTGATATTATTACTGCAGACAAAAAACATGAGTGATAATGGAAGGGATAAAGAAAGGGATTAAACAGTGTAAATAAAGACAGATGCTATGTGGTAACTCATGACCATCTATATTAAAAGAGTGTTCCTAGAGATAAAACTAGCAATTCATGGTCACCTATATTGAAAAAATGTTATTAATAGGCATTCTCTCCAACAACAGAGAATCTATCTCGCACTCTTTCCAACAACAGAGAAACTATCTCCACAAACCACTGAGGCATCAACATTTACCAACCATTACACAACACACAAAAAAAAAGAAACCTACAGATTCACACACTAAAAGACCCTATTACCTTTATTTTGCAGCATTATCAGAAATCTACATTACAATCATTAAGCTTTGCCCTGTACAAATCTAACAGTATAAGATCCTAACAAACAAATGGAAAACTGTCCAATAAATAAAACTGATTACAACCAAAGATGAAGCCCCAGTAAGAATGAAAAATGACTTGGAATTTATCAGTTTTTCTTCTGTTCTGCTAAATATGGGAAAAGGAAGACTATTTTTCCCTCAAAATTATTCTCTCATAGACCAAACTAATAGTTTTCCCCTCCACAAGAAAACCCATTTCTATACTGTTCACAGAACACTTCTTTAGTTAAAACAATTAGTGAGCGCAGTAAGCAAATATTACAACTCAATACAGAAGTACTAAATTTTCCTGGTTGGGAGGACTATGGGAAAACTGTGAGCTAACACATATAATTAATGCATCAAAATTTATAACACATCAGTAACAATAATTAAGTATATGACTGGACTACTTGCTACATTTTGCTTTTTTTTTTATAATAATAATAATTAAATCAACTGTATTCATTCATCAATATGGGCACTAACACCACATCCCTATGTACCTGTAAGGCATGACAGGATTACCTTTACTCATTCATCAGTCATTTCATAGGTAATCTCTATTGCTACCATTGTTTTTATATTATCTATGTGGGAAAAAAAAATGTTTCTTCATGTGCAAAATGAATGTTCACTTCATAATAAGCAAATGAAAATAATATTTTGAAAACTATCACTCAAAACCTGCAGAAAATTAAATCTTTGATGAAAATAATTTTTATGTTATAACAAACAAATAAACAAAATTGCTACTTTTGCTCATTAATTTTATTTTTATTTAGCTTCCTTATTTCTAAAATTGAACAATAATCTCAGAAAAGGATTATCTGAAATTGTGTTCAATTATTTGTCTTGAACTGAACACGGCAAATAATACTGCATGAGATTTTCTAAATATTCCACCAACAACTACAAGCAACTGTTTATTCAAAGATTACATTTCCTGGGGTTTCATATTAAAGAGAACTACATTCACACTCTACTACTTCTGTTAAGTCAGTCCATGGTAAGTAAATCTTCCACATTAACTAATCTCTTTTTTTTAAACTTGAAAAATTAATATTTTTTTAAATAATGGCAAAGATAATAAACAAAAATGTAAGACCAGAATACACAAAGGTCCCAAAAGAAACTAACTGACTTGTAAACTACATGAAAGATGGGAGGGGGTGGGGTGAGGTCAGACAAACTATCTAACAGACCTACCTAAGTGGCACAAGAAGAAGAAATGTAAACCAAGCTCCAAACACCAGTGACAGTACCAAAAAAATTAGAGAAACACGATCACCACTGCCAATCGGTCCTGGGGTACAATTTTTTGTGAACGTAACATATTCACATATTTTGTAAATAATCACACCGGACCACGAAGTAGACGTACACGACTTCTCTCTGTAGAATTAACGCATGTAAACAAATATCCGCGCTTATATTTTTTTAAAATAACTTTCATGTTACCAGCACATTTGCCCGTCAGCTTTAAATTTACAAAAAAAGCTCCTCGACTCCTCCCCCCCCCCCCCCCCACATCACTTTGATCTTTCGCTCTGAAACTAGACCTACCGTCATCTGATACTGTGTTGCTGGACTTCTCCGCGCCGGCAAAATTTCCTTGTAGAGATGAATTCTTGCCCTGAAAATGTTTAAAATACGTGTATTTATTCTAATTATCCACACCACAACAAGGCATTAGCATATAAATCGCTACAATAAACAAAGACCCCGAAACCACACGACCAGGGAGAGGAACACAAAAAAAAAAAAAAAGATCAAAGGCCTGGCATTTGTTTGAAGAGAGCCCGGACTCACCTCTTCCGATTCAGTGACAAGGCCTAACTTCTCCTCTGTCAAGTTCTCCGATGAACGTTTTTCTTCGTCCTTATTTCCTTCATCTTTATACACCTTTACCTCATCAGTAGAATAAAAATCCTCTGATCCCCCCGAACTCATGTGAGGCATAGTCATATGTCCTACAGAAATTGGTGGTGTTTTTTTTTCTATTTGTTTGTTGTTGTTTTATTTTTTTTTTTACAGTAGAATGTTCACAAGCACCGACACACGTTTTGAATCCGCCATGAATTCTATGCAGAAGCAGTCTCACAACACCCAATTACTACCGAGCATCAAAGCAGACATGGCCAATGAAATCGTTCGTTACAAACTTAGTCATGCGCCGTGCTCCAACTTTTGCAACTGTTTCTCAACGCGCTATGGAGGGCTTGTTGTGTGTAGTTCGCAGTTCTATCTCTTTTACTTAAATCTAACGTTCTTACTTCGTATTTATTATATCTTTACTTTTGTCTGGTTTCTGTATTATGAAATTGTTACCTGCTAATACACTGTACTGTCTTAAAGCGACTAGAACTCTTGGAAATAACACTTTTAAAACCGGCACACCAACATACGGCTAACCCACGTTTTAGCACAAACAGCACACGTAAAAGGCGTTCGACTGAAAATAAATAGCACAAGAAAAAAACCGCTAATTCAGACTAAACAAAATGTTGACTTGGGCGATTAGTGACATTTTACATTTCAAAACAACCTAACACTTTTAAAAACTAGATCTTTACAAAGTAAACGACGTTACAGCGGCTAACATGCACGCTTCCAGCTCGAGCTCTGTCGTGGCGCGCATTCTTGCTGTTATGCGACTGAATAGGATGTTTTCATCAGAGAAGGGAAGGGGGTCCTTTGATCTCTGCGCGCGGCGCAAGCTTCCACATCGCGGCCTGGACGAATGCTTGCAAACCTAAAGGTCAAGAGGCGTGGGTTTGAATCTCCATGCTGCCGCGCGAAAGCTTCAGAAGTGACCGCCCACGTAACGTGGCTTGAATATTTTTTCCTTCAATGCCAAATCGAAATACTCTTTGTCGTTGAAAGTTTAAATCATATTTATGATATCCAATCAGTTATAATACAAGCGAGGGTTAAACACAATCCTAAGTGAGTGTGTATCTACCTGGATAGATTTTAGCTGGCGAAAAAGTCGGAAGTACCTCGGAGATAAGGGGGTCGCATTTTACTTTTGGCACTCCCAAAAATTGCGCTCATTTTTTTTTCTTTTTTCATCCCGTTTCACTCTGGTTTTCCATGTTGTTACTTTTGCTTGTTTTTCATTACTCTCACAATTTGCACGAAGTTTTGACATTCGCGTAAGAGTGAAACTATAAGAGACTATATATTTCGCTCTTTCATTGTTTCTGTTTTTATATTAATTTTGTTTTTCCTTGTTCATGCATAGTTATTTGTTTAGTGTGGGGAGCGACTGATGTAGTCTTTATTTAACTGTATACTTATCCAAAAGGCGTGAGGCTGGAGACCCGCTGGTTCCACATCTCCTCTCACCTCTATCCCCCCACCCCTTTTTCTCCCCCCTGATCCTGTGACATAAGTGACTACCTGACATTATGGTGTTGGGAAATGCTGCTTCTCAAAACATGGGTTATCTTCATTCAGTGCAGTGCATGATGGACTAAAGTGGAAAACAGGGTGTCAGGGCGGTCATGTAAAAAAAAAAGGAATTACGCCAAAATCTTTTTTCCGCTAAATAAAAAGGATCGCTATTTCATGCCAATCTCATTTCTCCGATCCAGCAGCCATTTGAGATTGTGCTCTTCGGCTCGAAGCGATGGCAAAGCGTCTGCAGGTCTAACTCATACATTAGGACACATATATTATGTGAGTATGTGATAATCTGCTCCTAAATGACACACTTGAAAGCACTTGGCGATCACTTTGACAATAAAACAAATAAAGAATACATGGAATAAAAAGGAAAATCAAGATCATTACAAAGTTCTTTTTTTCCTTCTTTTGGCTCTGGGGGGGGGGGGGGTCACTTTAGAGTATACTTTTGCCGTACACATCGAAGGCCATTATGACCGAAATATTGGATGGTCTTTATGTTTTACAATCTCATAGCACTCTTACTTTTTTTTTCTTTTGTTTATTTACCTTTACAAAAGCACGCCTTCTTTCACCTGTGCCCGCCCCTCTTTTACCGCACTGCAACACCACCTGCCTTTACTGGCTTAGTGATGCATGCTTCAAGTGTTCAGTGAGGTTACCATGAGTGTGCTAACACACACAACTCATCGTGTGTGTAGATTTATGGATTGGGGGAGGGGCCATGATTTGAACCAGCTCATGTTATTGTCCCGCCATGTGTGATTCCGAGTTTTTGTTTTTTTTTTGGTGCTTTTAGCAACTGTGTACTTGGAATCTTGTCTATGCCATTATACTGGGCACGGACAATTATTGCAGCAAACGCCACGACAGATGTTTTAACCCTTTAATAGCTTATGCCATTGCTTTCTTTGACAAGTTGCGTGTTAAAATGTTATTAACAACACTTAAGAGGAAAATATGTTATTAATTGCATTTAAAATGAAGAATATGTTATTAACTATACTTAAAAGGAACTATTAATGGTCCATATTTTAAATATATCGGGCATATGGTAATGGTGCCCGTAATTTCACAGAGCTATTATTCACACTCCAGAAAGTTATGTGGTCAGAATCATATCTGGCTGCCTCTCCTTCCCTATCACAACGAGAAGTCGAGACCCATTTTTATACATCGGCGAGACCCAGCAGGCTTGTACACTAACTATTGCGCAAACTAGGCTGTGTTGTTACCTGTATATTCCTGGATTTATTTTTAATATTCAAAATCAACAGATTTAAGGGGGGGGGGGGGGCAATCGAAGGCTATGTTAAGTCGGATTATACATCATCATTGGTCCACTGTGACTGTTCAAGAAAATTATATGCACAGACTCGATGCCCATAGTATACCTGAACGGCATGTAGGAAAGTTCGTGTTAACTATACTTATATACAGGGTGTTCCATAAGTAACTGTGCGCTGACCCAGTATTGATTCTGGTACCGTAGCGATATCTTAATGCCTGTGGTGTCTAGCCACATCTACCTCCTGCAGTCATTAAGATATCAGTACGATACCGGAATCGATACTGTGTTAATGCACAGTTATTTTCCGGACGCACTGTATTTATATATTTTTCACAATTTCAAACTAGTATGAAATTAGTACAAGCTTATAATGCTTTTCCCTCTCTCCTCTTATATGGCGGCTCGTAGTTATGTCTGTTTTTTTTATTATTATTGTTACTATATTTTATGCCTGTTTTGCTTTTCAGCGCTGCTTGCTCAAAATCAAAGAGACCGCCGCCTGCCATTGCACTGTAGATAGGTAATCCATTACTGACTGTGTAAATATGGTATCAAGTTTTTAAATGCACCTCTTAGTGAAAAATATACATATATGTGACTTTTTTCGCAAATGTGCGCGTTACAGAAGAAGTGCTCCGAACTAACGCATCGTATGAACTGGACCCACCTAGTTAAAGTGAATTTTAATATCTGTTTGAGTTCTCGGTTACCAATATAAATACAATATCGATGGGTTATTAGATTATGCTTGAATGTGAATTTAAAATGAAGGGAAATGAGTATATTATGCTTGAATGTAAATTTAAAATGAAAGGAAATGAATGACTGTCGGAGGAAATTCAAGGAGTAAAACACACACTAGGCGCGCACACAATGAATAAATAAAAATGGTTGGTAGATGGTATACCACCAGCAAAGGCCAAACCAGAGGGTCTCATCACAATGGACAAATCGGACCTAAACAAATCCATCAAGCAACACCTCTATGAACAAATCCAAAGCAAGTTTCCTCAAAGTGCATATCACTTACGACTCAATGCATTACATGTAACCAAGGGCAGTGGTTGCAAATCCCAACTAAATGCTAGATCACCGGCAACTCACAGTCAACACAACATTGGAGTTATCTCTCTGAAAACACTGAAGGAAATCCTGACGTCAAAGGCTGAACACGTATGGGCATGCCCCGAGTGTGATGAGGCCGCTCATTAGGACCAGCAACAGAGCTAGGCCCCCTTTTTACGATTACATTTACAGTTACAGATGGTAAACTGAATAAAAATATGTCACCAGCTAACAGTATTAGTCAGCCATTTGCATTGTCCCTTGCGGAACTATGCATCCCTAACAATTTTCTTGCAGGCCTCTCGGTTGTAAACAAGATGCCTTGTTACTGGTGCATTCATTTGCAGATTATCAACGATGTCTTGCAGCCTTCTTCGCCTTGGTCTTCGTCTCTTTCTATTTCCTATTATGTATCCTTCCAAGGTTCTAAGGACTGTTATAGCCGGAGGTGGGGTGGAGGATACGCTCTCCACTCCAATGGCGTGCGTCTCAAATAGCCTCTGACAGTCAAGTCCAGCTCCTGGCCTTCTCGTACCAGAACTGTTCAAACCGACAAGAGAAGGAGCGAAGGCGAATATCTGGCGCCTGAAAACCAGATGCTTCGGGTAGATGAGAGTCATGTTTGGTAGCTCATCTACCGCTGCCGTGCATGGAATGAGGCTCATCCCGGCCAGTGAAGAAAGGTGCGAATGGGGTTGCCGCGCGGCACTACTGTGGAAAAGGTGAAAGAAAGGATTAAGCGAAGTAAACAGTACACACGTATCCCAAAACACGTCGAGGTTTTCCGGTGAGAAAGTCTAACTCTATATTAAACTGGTGCAACGAAAACCACGGTGACACGCCTTCCCACTTCTGAGACCCACCGAGAATACAGGGGGACCACGCGACCAATAGAGGACCACATGAGTAAATTCAGGAGTATCACGGGGCGGTCTTGGTGGTAGAAGCGAACGAAGAAGAAGAAGATCCTTCCATGATGGTCTTCTCTAAATTCTCACAACGTTTAATGTGTCCGAAATATTTAAGCTTTCTCTTGCTAACACTATATTTAACTAAAATAGGTTGGTTTTTGTTTTGTTTTGTTGCAAAGTAAAAGAACAATTGTAAGAGTATCACAGCGCAACAAAGAGCTAGTATGGCTGTATGTGCGTGGAGTTTGGACAACAAACATATGAAGAAGAAAAGCTGAGACTAGAAGCAGCAGAGATGTGGTTTTGGAGCAAGATGCAATAAGTAGTGCTGAAAGAATGGATAGAGTAGTCAAAACTAGTTAAAATATAAGAAAAAGAGAACCAAAATTTCTAGGACATGACAAGAGAAGAGATAACAGGAACGCCCAAGAAAAAGAGAAGGAAAGGGCGATAGAGATAGGTGAGGGGGGGGGGGGGAATCAAGAGAAAAAAAAATATCATAAAAGACTGACTGAATGGCACAGGATTAGACAAACATTTGAATTGACTGGGAACTGCAAGGATCGCACAAGATCTACAAGCAAGATCGTCAGAGGTGTTCTGCGCAACACGTAATGAATGACTGAAAAAAAAAAACAACTCAATAAAATCATGTTGCCATGACCGACGTACTGAACTGGTCAAGACCCTGCTCATCTCCTCGAGTGAATTCTTAGGAAAAGCGTTTTGTCACTAATGCCCGGCCGATGAGAGCAAGAATCAACATTTTATCTCTGTTGAGCCAGATAAGAAAAATTTCTATGTGCCGTAGCATTTGCATGCCGTATGTGTGTGAGGTGTTAGTGCCTTCACTTGTCTAGGCCACAACAGGATTTGAGGTATGGGGTTCCAGCACCTGTTCTCGCTGCCTGTTTTCCTAGGGCACCCAATTTTTGAGGCTAGGTTAACCCCGGTGCTGGTCGGTCTGAAAAAAAATTCTTTCCGAGTGTGAAATCGAACCAGGGACCTTCTGATTGGTAGGCATGTGCACTGGCCACTACACCATCGCAGCATACATGTAAGAAATATGCTTCTTCAAAACGACTCGAAAAGTTAAAATACGTTGTTATACAATTTTAATAGGAGGTAGTTATTCGATCTTTTTTAGTTATTCGATCTTTTTTAGTTATTCGATCTTTTTTAGTTATTCGATCCTTTTTTTTTCTAAATCTGGTAGTATATCAAGCGACTTGAGAGCTGGAGTAGTGTATCCAGCCTTGCGAGGCGGTTAAAACTAGTAACTAGCAGTTGGAGTTACAACGTAATGAGCCATTCTGCTCAGAAAATGAGAAGTTTAAAGTATGGAAACAGTCGCTCTGTGTGTGTGTGTGCGCGCGCGCGCATGCGCGTGTGTGTGTGAGTTTATGTGCTTTGGGGGTGGGGAAGGGAGGTACTTATCCAGTGAACTGGAGACTTAGGTAGTTGTTACAATTTCTAAAACCAGAGCTTACAGTCAACTGGCAATAAAATACCCTGCAAATGAAATAAAACTGTAAGCCATGTATAATTTTGATTATAGTGGCTTCGTCTTGATGTTTTAAATAAACTTGGGTGGGATTACACAATTATTTTTCATAACAAAAAATATTTTCATACCTGCCAAATGTCTTTTACCTGTGCCGTTTCTTTGCTTGATTACATTATGACTTGGCTATTATGATCATTATGATTTGAACATGTTGTTACATTATGAGTTGAATATGTTGTTATGACGTGCATATGTTGTTACATTATGTCTTTGATATGTTATTACATTATGACTTGGATATGCTCTGGCGTTCTTGCATCTTCATTTGGTTGAAACATCAGAAAATATTCGGTCAGTACTTTTTGTCTGTTAGTGTCTGATAGCTACATGTCTGCGTGACAGCCCACCTGCCGTACAGGTGTCCAGCACAGTGACTGCTATATAGGTATGAATGAAAAACATTGCTAATAAAACTGCTTTTATGACAGGTGAGAAGAAAAGTGGTCGCGGGCAGCCACGCATGGCGGATTTTAAATGTATCAATCCACTTGCTTCCTGCCACCTTGTTAGGCACTCCTTTCTCGATTCACTTATTAGGCACTCCCTTTTTAGGCATTCATTTTTCCCATCCACTGTTAGGCATTATTTTCGTGCTCGCTTGTTAGGTACTCCTTTCTCTTTCCCTTAGGCACTCATTTATTAGGCATCCTTTATTAAGGCATTTTTTTCTCGCTAACTTGTTGGCTACTCTTTTCTCGTTCCTTCGTTAGCCATTCTTGTCTTAGGCATTCATTTTTAGGCAATATTTTCTGGTTGCCTTTGGTTGGTCACTTTCTTCTCTCTATTTTGTTGGTAGGACTTCCCCAATCCGGGCATCAGTCACAATATTTACAAGCCTTATAAACAAAACAAAAATAAACAAATGCATAAAAACACAAGTGGACGAAAGTGTTCAGGTCCTTTCTTTCTTTCCACAGTTTTAGTGAACGAGAACCGCTCTACTGCACGTAATGCTAACCCCCGTAATTGTTCATAAAATCTGCCCGCCTCGAGATCCAAACCCTATCTTTAGTCACACGTGGAACTGAAAGGACTGTCCAGCTCTTTGCTATGCGCGTAATCCATCTTAAACCAACACTGACACTGGTTTCTTTTGAACCCACTGACAACTCCAAACCAGAGACCCGCGGCCCAGTTCTAGCTAGAACGTACACCGGGTATTTTACTATCCAATTGAAGGACGTCCGTCCTTGACAAATAACGGGTGGGAGGAAATTCCTCTGTCCCTTGGGGATTATCATCAGCTACTCCTCTTTATCTCTGTTTCTTTCTACGGGTTAATCTCAATTTCAGTTGAATCACAATCGCCCGCTAGCAAAGGGTTCGTGTTACGCAGGTTTGATTGCGGTTGCCAAGATAATTGAATAGTCGCGGACTCGTCCCGCGCTTGGAAAACTGGACCTCGCAGCTGATTAAGTGATTACGATGGTGCTACAGAGCCTGTTGTAAGAGGAAAACAGCGAGCACATGGACTGAGTTTTCAGCAATAAACGTTCACATGTTGGTCAGCGTTTGCTTGCAAAAGTGTTACAAATGTTTTTGTTTAAAACACACACTTATCAATGTTTGTTATTCTCTATGACAGATCTTCGTAATGTTAGTTCTTCTCCATGACAGATCTTCATAATGTTAGTTCTTCTCTATGACAGATCTTAGTAATGTTAGTTCTTCTCTATGACAGATCTTCATAATGTTAGTTCTACTCTATGACAGATCCATGTAATGTTAGTTCTTCTCTGTTACAGATCTTCGTAATGCGACCGAAAATGTTTCTCAAACGTTTGTCTCCATTCGATTTAACAGTCAGCGACCCACAGCTGACAAGCTAGCGCACAGCTGACCAAGACCCTCTTCTGCCTCTTCGCTGGTAACAGGTTTTAGACTGGCTAACAGGCCTGGGGTGGACACTGTTACCATAGCAATGTAGTCTGCTGAAGAAGTCTTACACCCCCCCACCCCTTGCTTTTTATCTCTACTCAAGGACTGAAAAAAAAATAACCCCCTTGACCGACTCTCAACGCCTCAATATCTTCATTGCATCGTTTACAAAGAACATCAGGCGAGCAGTCCCAAATAAGATAGAAGAACATCTCCATTCTGTTTCTTTCTCCACTGAACCCCTCAGAATCCCTTTTGATTTTTTCATATGTTTATTTATTTATTTATTTATTTATTTCCAAGAGCTGCTCTGAGTCAGTTGTCATGGCAAAAGTTGACTGCTTGGATGTTGATCTCCAGCGAACTTGAGATCTTTGCAAGTTTTATTGCCGGGAAGATCATCACAGACATGTAGCGAGTTTTCCAGCTTTTCCTTCACCTTGTCAGCATCAATTTACGATAATTCTTCCATCCCTCTTTGCCAGGCTGTCAGCTTCTGTTTGTTGTTTTACCAATATTTTTTTTGATAACCCCATCAGCTTTTGTTTGAAGCAATTTTTTTTTATAACCCAACCGTTTTGCTCATTTCGTGGTAGCTTTTTTCCGAATCCAAAAGACAATTACGGATCGGACAATTAGACACCAGAACTATTAGACGCCCGCTAAAATAGTCAGAAGTACATTTTCTTTCTTTCTTTCTTTCTTTCTTTCTTTTTATTTCAGCTATAACTGATTATTTCAAAACTTTTATTTCTTTCACCTGCAAGTTTTCACAGTCTATTTTATCTGAGTCTCAACTTTCTGTTGCTGGTCAAGACCATCTGTCACCTCCTTCAAGTTTTTCCTTTCTGTCGGTAGTTAAGACTCTACTTAGTTTCGTTTTTTCTGTAGTTTTTCGCAGTTTTCTTCTCTTATGTGTCCACTTCTGTTTCATATATTTTTTTCCTGCCTTCCATCTTCAACGCATCATATTATGTTCCTAGAAGTTCTCCCCCCCCCCAGTCTACTCTAACATATCGTCTTATGTTCCTAGAAGTTCTCTCCTCTCCCCAGTCTACTCTAACATATCATCTTATGTTCCTAGAAGTTCTCCCCTCTCCCCAGTCTACTCTAACATATCATCTTATGTTCCTAGAAGTTCTCCCCTCCCCCCAGTCTACTCTAACATATCATCTTATGTTCCTAGAAGTTCTCCCCTCTCCCCAGTCTACTCTAACATATCATCTTATGTTCCTAGAAGTTCTCCCCTCCCCCCAGTCTACTCTAACATATCGTCTTATGTTCCTAGAAGTTCTCCCCCCTCCCCAGTCTACTCTAACATATCATCTTATGTTCCTAGAAGTTCTCCCCTCTCCCCAGTCTACTCTAACATATCATCTTATGTTCCTAGAAGTTCTCCCCTCTCCCCACTCTACACTAACATATCATCTTATGTTCCTAGAAGTTCTCCCCCGTCCCCAGTCTACTCTAACATATCGTCTTATGTTCCTTGAAGTTTTTCAAGTCATGATCTCTCCCTAAAAGATTTTTCTAGTCTTCACTTTCAACGCGTCATCTTGTATTCCTAGAAGCATTTCCAGCTTTCATTTCTAGGCTGACAACTTCTGTTTTCTCTCTCTGTCTCTCTCTTTGTCTCTCTCTCTGTCTCTCTCTGTCTCTCTGTGTCTCTCTCTCTCTCTCTCTCTGTCTCTCTCTCTCTGTCTCATGAAATGATGCATACGCAATGGAAGAGAAAAGTTCTTTTTTTTTAATGTTAAGAAGAGTCGGAGATAATGATTGACCAGGCAGCAGAGACGGATTAATAATCAACTAGGACTCTAGGCTAAACATAATCCCCCCCCCCAACTCCCGACCCACACTGTGCATCTCATGATATATGGTCTAATATCCCTCAAGCTGTGATCTCTATTATTACTAAATACCTGTACTACATGGACCAAACGTAAACTGACAAGTCATTGTCTTGTGCCTATCATAACGTGCTAGTACGGTAATAACAGTTATATTCTTCAGACCGTGGTCTCTGATCCTAAGTCTCTGTACAGTCTCGTGGATAATTGGCCACTGTCAGGCAGTGGGTATGGTGTTTGTTGATAGGCAGACAGTCAGTGAAACCATGCTAATGAGAAAGCAGCAAAGATCAAAACTTGTAGGAGCGGCAGTTGATGATGATGATGATGATTATGATGATGATGTCCAAATACAGCAGTGATTAACTCTGCAAGTAAAGTTCTTTTCGTTTCTTTCCCATACCTCTACACATCTGACCAACTTTCATTCTACAAATGTTTCTCTTCAGAAAAGCAAACCTGGTGACCCATTTCTTCGGCAAACGCAAGACCAGGACATCTACCTAGATCGTCTTTGTATGCTCTTCCCTTGGACGTGCAGGGAACAAAGGGGCCCAGTCCTACCTCACGTGGACAACCTGCTGAAACCACACTGGCCCGAGATCGGTCGTAAACACTGGGGTCTGGCTAATTACTTGAGCGTGCCGACCTAGCCAAAGTGTTTATAATCTTCGCTTGATTAAATATCTCTTTTAGTTTCTTCTCAGCTCTCTCCCCCCCCCCCCCAACCCTTTCCTTCATCTTACGCGTCTTTACAGCTTTCCTTACCTTGAGGTAATGAAGCAAAGCTGAGAAGACTACATTTGCTCTTGAAGGTTGCAAAACTAGTGAGTTCAAAAAGTGTGCTGAAAATCTTGTAACGGTGCGGAAAGTACTAGAAAGAAGACCAAATGTATACACTAGGGAAAAAAAAAGTAAGATTAAGCCTTATATATAACATACTGATTAATGTTCCCGGCAGGCAGGAAAGTCCCCTGCTGGTGAAAGCATTCTTGGAGGCAATCTGTCCACTTGTTTAGCAAATTCAGCGTTGGAAACGAAAGGCAGGAGATTGCCAGTTTTTTGTGTCCAAGAGGACCCAACTGCTCCTCTCAGTTCGTCGAGGTTTAAATGGCAGCCTATTCAGTTTGCAGTTGCTATTAGATACAGCTCTTTCAAAATATGCGTATTGCAGTTGGCTGGCTTAGGCATCATGGGACACCAGACTATTAACTTCTCATCGCTGGTACGTCTTCTGTGCTTAACAGAATTTTCTTGTCCTCTTGTAGCAGAATCTTCGTGTCCTCTTATAGCAGAATCTTCTTGTCCTCTTGAATTTTTACTGAAAGATTATATTGTCCATGAACTTTCCGAGAATCTGCCACGGCGATCTGCCATAGTCAAATATTTGTGGCGAATGGTTGAAGCTGTTGTTTGCGTATTTGTAAGCATACATACATCTTCGGTTCTAAGGACTGTTATAGCCGAAGCTGGGGTGGGGGAAATACGCTCACCACTCCAATGGCGTGCGCCTCAAGTAGCCTTTGACAGTTAAGTCCAGCTTCTGGCCTTCTCGTGGCAGAACTGTTCTTCTTCGTTCGCTTCTACCACCAAGACCGCCCCGTGATACTCCTGAATTTACTCCCGTGGTCCTCGATAGGTCCCGTGGTCCCCGAAAGTACCACACGAGATGCTCGAGAGGACCACATGTGGTTCAGAGTATCGCAGAGCTTGAGCCTGTATTCTTGGTGGGTCTCAGACGCGGGAATGCGTGACGCCTTGGTTTTCATTGCACCAGTTTAATCAAGAGTTGGACTTTCTCACTGGAAAACCTCCATGTGTTTTGGATATCAGTATTTCCCCGATGGGTGAGAGGTGCTTGCCCAACCAGTCTAACGTTGGGCTTTCTCACCGGAAAACCTCGACGTGTTTTGGGATGCCCGTGTATCCCCGTCGGGTGAGAGGTGGTTGCCCAATCAGTCCAGCGTTGGACTTTCTTACTGGAAAACCTCAGCGTGATTAGGATATGTATACATCCCCGCCGGGAGAAAGGTGGTTGGCTATCTAGACTGCACTGGTCCAGTGTCTCCGACTTCAGCATTTTGTGGTCGTGGCCGCTACCCTTCCTAGTTGTGACCAGGACGAAGCTTTTGTCAAGAAGAACGAATCCTCGCCACTAGTGACTTCCACCCCTGGGTTGAGCCAGTTTAGGCATATTATCCCAGTATGGGCGTGTTTAGGATGTGACCGATATCTAGAGCGGAGGGCCATATTAAGAAAATTGAGTGGAACCACATGGGGAGCTAGTGAAAGAATCCTCAAGAATGTATATCAGCAAAGTATTCTACCACATTTAGAATATGCCTCAACATCTTGGTGCACAGCATCAAACACTACGCTGCATAATCTAGACAAGGTTCAAAATCAGTCACTACGGATTATCACAGGTGCCATGAGGTCCACACCAATAGTAGAAATGCAGAAAATAGTTGGTGTTCAACCGCTAAAGGAACGTAGAGACACAAAGGTCATGACCATGGGAGAGAAATTCCTTAGCTCTGTAAGCCATGCCCTGAAGGAGAGATTCAATAACTTGGCACTAAGACGGCTTAAAAGAAGCAGCTTCATTCATCAGGCCAAGCGTATGCGTAAGCTGATACCTGACCTTCCCACTGTAGTCGCTCCATTATCATCTGTACCAGAGCATGCACCATGGAAAGAAGCAGATTATACACAAATAACTATTCAGACTGAAGTGAAAGGTGTGCAGAATGGTGAGATGCAGAGCAGTCTTGTAAGATCAACAGCCACACTTAGTGTTCTAGATGACAAATATCCATGTGACACCTGGATACGTGTGTATACAGATGGATCTGCACATAATGCCATAAAGAATGGAGGGGCAGGAGCACATATTGAATATCCAAACAACACCACTGACAAGATTTCCACACCCACTGGAAAATACTGCAACAACTTTGATGCAGAAGTTAGGGCAATTATTGCTGCAGTTGAAAAACTATCAGACTCCAGAATTGTTACATGTCCCGTAGTAATTCTCACAGATGCAAGAGCAGTACTGGAAGCTCTTCAGTGCAACAAACTACCAGACCTTAAGGATGCCTTGTCAAAAACTGGCTTACAACATGGAGTCACTTTGCAGTGGATTCCCTTCCACTGTGGGATACCAGGCAATGAGAAAGCTGACCGTCTGGCCAAAGAGGGCACTGAAATGGAACAACCAGACATACCAATCACCTATAATCAGAAGAAAAGCATGATAAAAACCTACAGGAAGCCACAAACACCACCATATGATGACTATCACATGCTAAACAGAAAGGAACAAGTCACCATCTTCCGTCTCCAAACAGGACACAGCCGACTCCGAAGTCATATGTATACAAAGTTTAAGGTTGGTACTACTAATCTATGTACATGTGCCTAGGTGCCCCAAACTGTGGAACATATCCTCCAGAACTGCACCAACTATGAGACACTGTGAGATAATTACTGGCCCAGTGAAACCACTAAAGAAGATAAGCTCTACGGTTCCATACATGAATTACAAAAAACTGAAATTTATCCAAGAGACAGGACTGCAGATATAGACAAACAGTGCATACGAAGAAGAAGAAGAAGTAGAGCGGAGGGACCGTGACGTGAGTAGCCATCAAGTTCATCCCTGGTTTAAGCCGGTTTAGGCATATTTCACCAGTATAGGTGTAGAACGGACGTGACCGGCCTCTAGAGCAGAGGTGCCGTGGTATGAGTAGCTCTCGCCGCGAGACTACTGGGCATACCGATTAAGCTTCACTTTATCCTTTCCATCACCTTCTCATATCGGCGCCGACGGCAAACTTGATTGCTTTTGCTCATTTTCTTCATTGGCCGGGAGGCGTTTCACTCCACGCGCAGCATCCGAAGTGTCTCGCCAGCAGTGTCTTAACCCCTGGTTTAAACCGGTTCAGGCAATTCGCCCGGTATGAAAGTATATGTGACATGGCCGACCTCCAGAGCAGAGGTGCTGTGATTTGAGCAGTCCTGACCTTGAGACTACTGATCACTTTACTTACTCCTTTCTTTCAGCTTTTCCACAGTTCCGGACGGCAACCAATAATCGCACCTTTCTTCACTGGCCAGAAAGAGCCCCACTCCACGCAAGGCAGCTGAAGAATCTCGGCAGCAGCGGTGGATGAGCTACCAAACCTAAACACGCCCATACCGGGATAATACGCCTAAATCGGCTTAACCCAGGGGTGTAACTTACTAGTGGCGAGGATTCGTCCTCCTAGACAAAAGCTCCGTCCTGGTCACAACTAGGAAGGGTAGCGGCCACGATCACAGAATGCTGAAGTAGAGACATTGGACCAGTGCAGTCTAGATAGCCAACCACCTCTCACCCGGCGGGGATGTATGCGTATCCTAATCACGCTGAGGTTTTCCTGTGAGAAAGTCCAACTCTGGACTGGATGGGCAACCACCTCTCACCCGGCGGGGATATACTGATATCCAAACCACGTCGAGGTTTTCCGGTGAGAAAGTCTAACTCTAGATGAAACTGGTGCAACGGAAACCACGGTGTCACGCAATCCCGCTTCTGAGACCCACCGAGAATACAGACCCAAGCCCGGCGATACTCTGAACCTCATGTGGTCCTCTCGAGCATCTCGTGTGGTACTTTCGGGGACCAATCGAGGACCACGGGAGTAAATTCAGGAGTATCACGGGGCGGTCTTTGTGTAGAAGGGAAAGAAGAAGAGGAAGAAAACATATATCTTCTTATTTGGTCAGTGATTCAGAAACAGTACTTACAAACTCTCCTGAATCGACCGAGTTGTAATCTTCCCACTGAGAACGGGACATCGCAGGCTGAAATACAATCTAGACCACATCAGACAGACACACCTTCAACAAAATTCTCTCAACAGACCTTTGTATCTAAGCCATAAACAGCACAAGATATACTCCATATATCCCAGCTACACAACCCAATGAGCTAGAGAACCTGACCAGAAGTCCCTACCGGAGCACCTGCATAATGATAGTGAAAATCGTAGACGAACTGACGAATGTGTATGAGGTCTGACATTGAAGTCTTGGCCATCGACGAAGATGGAAGGTTACCTTTCCTGCACCTCAGTTTTTTACCATTACCTCTGGTCTTAGTTAAAATCTACAAGTAATATTATTATTTCTTGTCATAATTTCAAGACTTTGTCAACACCTATTTGATGTGGACTGTTTGTCTCCTGAAGATGTGTGCAGTCATCACAGCTCTAGACTTTAGACAAGTATAATGTACTCAGCATAAGCTGTAGAATGACTCCAAAATGGCTCCGAATGGATTACAATTTACTAGAACGTAATAAATGCGTAAGGATGTAAAAATAAGTTTGTAGCATTTTCTTGGTTAGTTCGCATTGCTTAGCGTGTGTGTGTGTGTATATAAGAGTTATCCACACTATAGTGGATATGATTGGAGGATAAATGCTTTTTCATTTGAATTTGTATTCATGATTGTGATGTGCATGATTATAATCTACTACTACTACTACTACTTCTTCTTCTTCTACTACTACTACTACTGTTGCTGCTGCTATTACCGCCGTCACACTACTACTACTACTACTACTACTACTACTACTACTTCTACTACTACTACTACTACTACTACTTCTACTACTACTTCTACTACTACTACTACTACTTCTACTACTACTACTACTGTTGCTGCTGCTATTACCGCCGTCACTACTACTACTACTACTACTACTACTACTACTACTACTACTACTACTACTACTCTACTACTACTACTTCTACTACTACTACTACTACTACTACTACTACTACTACTACTACTAAACTGACGTAGAACGTCTGTATTCGTGTGAAAGTTGAAAGATGAAAAATAGATCTCAGACGGATATGCGTCTTCACTTGATCTTTTTATAATAAAGTTCGTTTCTTCTCTTTTTCTTCTTCTTAATTATTATCCTCATTTTCTTTCAATTCTTCTTCTTCTTCTTCTTCTTCTTCTCGTTTTCATTCTTCTTCTTCTTAATTATTATTCTCATTTCTTTCTTTCCTTCTTCTTCTTCTTTCATCATCATCATCATCATCATGTCATTTCTTCTTGGTTTTCTTTCATCATAAACATGACATTATTTCTTCTCCGCATTGATTCTGTATATTATCATTCAGTCCCACCTTCACTTTGAGCACATCTACAACCTCTCTATTTCTTTCGTTTACATGTAAATAGTGCATCTTCACACAAGTGTCTCTCTTATAACGCTGTGCAGCATTCAGTCTGTTCCAATCTGTTTCTAGATATAGCTGTGATATTAAATGATTATTTATCCTGTGATTAATTACATTTTCGCTCTAAGAAGTGCGTGATTATATTATCAAGCACAGATGGTACATCTTCAGTGTACTTTGATAACCTCGTCTTTTCTTTGCTTGCCTTTTGGTGAGCATTTCATCTGTTCACCTTGAAGAGTCATGATTGCTTCTGTCTGTCTGTCTGCCTGCCCGCTTGCATAATCTGTTTGTATATCTGTTTGCCTGCATGCCAGCATCTGTCTCTTTGTCTGCCTGCCTGCATAATCTGTTTGTCTGCCTGCCTGCATGATCTGTCTTTTTGCCTACCTGCCAGCATGTGTCCCTCTCTTTTTTTTTATCTGCTTGCCTGCTAGCGTATCTGTCTGTCTGTCTGGGTGCCAGCTTGTATGTCTGTCTATTTGAGCAGTACAACCCGGTAGCTGATGCTCTTATTTCTAACGTACCTCATTGTACGTAACGGGCAGCATGTAATTACAAAAATATAGGACCGGCAAGCAAGCCTTTGATCAGCGCAAGTAATATTAAGTGCTAATCGCACTTTTTTTTTCTTTCTTTTTAACATCTTAATAAAAAGCTTTAAGTTTTAGTGTCAGAAATTACTGAGGTAATCAAATTAAGGAACCTTTGATGGTCCGCACTTTTCATGTCTTGGCCGAGATTTAACAAATTGTCGAGAATTAATTTGCAATATTGACCCAGTCTGATGTGTGCTCATCCCACTTGATGTTTTGCGACAGTGCAATGACATAATGCGCGGTGCTCTGATGTCGTAAAATTGTTTGCGTCTGAACTTGGCGTGGCGCATGTGAATGTTTATGTAGGAACGCGTGCTGGGAAACCGTCCATAATGACTTACTGAGAACCTCCACCAACAGTGGGATGAGCCTTGTATTCTTGTGGAGGCAGATGTAGGCGTTTGTAGTAGGCTTTGGTGGGGGTAAGGGTATTTAGGCAGAGCTGGAATTTATGCAGCGTGAGATAACTCGGACAGAATTTCCCATGAACCTGTAGAATATTAACCCTTTGGGACATTCTGAATTGGTTCAGCTGAATCTGTTGCCTGCAATAAAAAAAAGGTATGTGTGTGTGCATGCATGTGTGAGGCCCGAAAAGGGGGAGAGGTGGGGGAATAAAGGTGGCCCTATCATGCTGTAAAGGCGCCTGTGGTAATATGTTGTTCATTATTCTGTATTTTCTTTGATCAGTCGACACACAAGAGGGTCATGTGACCAAAAAAAAACCCACACACACACACAAATCAAAGTCAAATACAGATGGTCTCCCAACTTACGACAGGGTTCCGTTCTGGTGAGTTCATCGTAAGCTGATTCCGAGATATATTGTGTAAGTCGTTACACAACTCCACCCCCCACCCCCGGGCTTATTTTCTCATTCACTCCGGGACCACTCTTAAAGCAGGAGAACAACGTGGGCTCTAGAACAAGGTCAGGACCCTACTCTAAGTGGCCCTGGTCGGATCCTGTGTAATTTGAATACTTTCTTTATTTTCCCATTTATTTTCACTTTATTGCTATTTATCATCAGTCTCTTAATAAACCCGTTAGTCATTTGCTACAGAAGGTTTAAACACATTAAACACCAAGCAGTTAAATAGTTTCCATATAATACCACGTGGCATTCTTATCTTTATACACACGAAGTATAGGAAGTCGACGACGGCCGTAGTTGAGGATCCTCGTAACTCGAGTACGCCGTAAGTCAAGGACCATCTGGATAAAAGCAAGAGGTTACAGAGAGCACCCATTCGATATGAGAAAAGATGCATATCACGAGGTGGAATCCTTTCCTCTTCAGACTCCGTGTTGGCCACAGAATACCTTTATATATATATATATATATATATATATATATATATATATATATATATATATATATATATTCACACACTGCAAGACTGTTTTATATATAAACTCTTAGAACTACCACACAAGATCCACAAACAACACAAACATAATTCATTATCACTCGTCGTGGCTGCCATGTCAACTCATGTCAAATCGTTCGACTATTTGCAGTGTTTAAATAAGTCAGAAAAATATTGTGACAAATCAAGTCATTGCAAGAGTAGACTGAACTTAAGATTGAGCTTAAGATTGAGCTTAACTAAGGCTGGGGAAACCGTAACAGTTAAAAGGGGTTTATGTAAGACATGCATAGAGGAATATATGGAGAGGCGAAGCGCATATAATGAGATGCATAGAGGAATATACGGAGAGGCAAAGCGCATATAATGAGATGCATAGAGGAATATATATGGAGAGGCGAAGCGCATATAATGAGATTCATAGAGGAATATATGGAGAGGCGAAGCACATATAATGAGATGCATAGAGGAATATATGGAGAGGCGAAGCGCATATAATGAGATGAATAAATGGAGAGGCGAAGCGAATATAATGAGATGTATAGAGGAATACATGGAGAAGCGAAGCATTATAATGAAATGTATAGAGGAATACAATGGAGAGGCGAAGCGAATATAATGAGATGTATAGAGGAATACATTGAGAGGGGAAGCGCATATAATGAGATGTAGAGAGGAATACATGGATAGGCGAGCCTCATATAATGAGATGCATAGAGGAATACATGGATAGGCGAAGCGCATATAATGAGATGTATAGAGGAATACATGGATAGGCGAAGCGCATATAATGAGATGCATAGAGGAATACATGGATAGGCGAAGCGCATATAATGAGATGCATAGAGGAATACATGGATAGGCGAAGCGCATATAATGAGATGTATAGAGGAATACATGGAGAGGCGAAGCGCATATAATGAGACTATTGTTTGTTCAGCATAGCATGGTCTGTATCTTTATGAACGCTTTGTGCTGCACTCCTTAATGTGTCACTCTGTGAAATGTGACACAGTCAGTTTAAGGTGTCTTCAGACCAAGTTGTGGGGGGGGGGGGTGACTAAGCATCCTCATGAGTTTGGGGGGCTTTTTTCTTAAGAAGGGGCGCAGAGTGGATGACAAAAAAAAAATGCTAATAGAACGGTTGGGGTCCCGAAGATAATTGTGCATTACCTTAGAAGAATCTTTTCAGAGGTCCTGAATGTCTCCATGAGACAGAGTTAGGTCCTGAATGTCTCCACGAGACAGAGTTAGGTCCTGAATGTCTCCACGAGGCAGAGTTGTTTCGTTTCATTTTCTTCTTCAGCGTGTCTCCTGTTTCAGAACATTCCTCCTGTCTTATGGAGGTTTTAAAGTGGCCGAGTAGACAGTGCGCCGTTTCTAGTCTAGTGGATCGAGTCCCAGGTAATTCTCTTGTCATTTTTCTTTCTCTAACATCTAAAATGCTTTGTCCACTGTTTTTCTTTCTCCCACATCTAAAGTGCTTTGCCTACTATTTTTTCTTTCTCTCACATCTAAAATACTTTGCCTACTATTTTTCATTCTCTCACATCTAAAATACTTTGCCTACTATTTTTCTTTCTCTCACATCTAAAGTGCTTTGCCTACTATTTTTCTTTCTCTCACATCTAAAGTGCTTTGCCTACTATTTTTTCTTTCTCTCACATCTAAAGTACTTTGTCTACTATTTTTTTTTCTTTCACATCTAAAATACTTTGTCTACTATTTTTATTTCTCTCACATCTAAAATACTTTGTCTACTATTTTTATTTCTCTCACATCTAACATGCTTTGTCTTCTATTTTTCTTTCTCTCACATCTAAAATACTTTGTCTACTATTTTTATTTCTCTCACATCTAAAGTGCTTTGCCTACTATTTTTTCTTTCTCTCACATCTAAAATACTTTGTCTACTAATTTTCTTTCTCTCACATCTAAAGTGCTTTGCCTACTATTTTTATTTCTCTCACACCTAAAGTGCTTTGCCTACTATTTTTTCTTTCTCTCACATCTAAAATACTTTGCCTACTATTTTTCTTTCCCTCACATCTAAACTGCTTTGTCTACTATTTTTCTTTGTCTCACATCTAAAAGTGCTTTGTCTACTATTTTTCATTCTCTCACATCTAAAATACTTTGTCTACTATTTTTCTTTCTCTCACATCTAAAGTGCTTTGCCTACTATTTTTCTTTCTCTCACATCTAAAATACTTTGTCTACTATTTTTCTTTCTCTCACATCTAACATGCTTTGTCTTCTATTTTTCTTTCTCTCACATCTAAAATACTTTGTCTACTATTTTTATTTCTCTCACATCTAAAGTGCTTTGCCTACTATTTTTTCTTTCTCTCACATCTAAAATACTTTGTCTACTAATTTTCTTTCTCTCACATCTAAAGTGCTTTGCCTACTATTTTTATTTCTCTCACACCTAAAGTGCTTTGCCTACTATTTTTTCTTTCTCTCACATCTAAAATACTTTGTCTACTATTTTTCTTTCTCTCACATCTAAAGTGCTTTGCCTACTATTTTTCTTTCTCTAACATCTAAAGTGCTTTGTCTACTATTTTTCATTCTCTCACATCTAAAATACTTTGTCTACTATTTTTCTTTCTCTCACATCTAAAGTGCTTTGCCTACTATTTTTCTTTCTCTCACATCTAAAATACTTTGTCTACTATTTTTCTTTCTCTCACATCTAAAGTGCTTTGTCTACTATTTTTCTATGTCTCACATCTAAAGTGCTTTGTCTACTATTTTTCTTTCTCTCACATCTAAAATACTTTGCCTACTATTTTTCTTTCCCTCACATCTAAACTGCTTTGTCTACTATTTTTCGAATGCTAATCCTACAACACTGCGCTAAATCACTTCACTGTTTTAGATTCCACTTCTAGGCATGATGTACAACGTCAGTAAACAGCTCACGCTATAGAGGATTCCACTTCTTGGAATGATGTGCAGTGTCAGTAAATAAGTCACGCTTAGGAAGATTCCACTTCTTGGCATGATGTACAACGCCAGTAAACAGCTCACGCTATAGAAGATTCCACTTCTTGGCATGATGTACAACGTCAGTAAACAGCTCATGCTATAGAAGATTCCACTTCTTGGCATGATGTACAACGTCAGTAAACAGCTCACGCTATAGAAGATTCCACTTCTTGGAATGGTGTGAAATAGAATTGGATAATTCATTTGACTAGTAGGTGAATTCTCTTATCCAACTACCTCCCCCCCCTCCCCCAAAAGAGATCCCAGTGCTAGAGGAACTACCCAATTATCTTTAACAATACTCTATCCTTCTTCCTCATTTTGCTCTCAGTGGCACGTTCTTGACTTTCCTTTCAGTTACTGACAGAATGGGACTCAGTTTGTCCCATGGTGGTGGAGTTATCCGAAAAGTTCAGCCCTGAATCTTCAGACTGTGTTACAACAAACTAACTCCCATCAGATACAATGTATATACTTCAGAATCATCACAGCATCTGCTGCGGTGAACACAAAATTATGGGTCAGGGAGATAACGATCTGCAAATTCAGGACGCCGCATGGGTCATGTCTGAAGAAACGGCGTGGGTTTGCTTGAACACCAAAGGAAAAGCAACAACAACAACAACAACAACAAACATCAGTAACTCCACTGCCTAAATACACGGTGCCAACAGAACGATTGTTAGCAAAACTTCATCTTAATGGTCGCCAAAATTTAACTCTACATACGTTTATCTTCTAATATTCCTAAAGAGAAGCCATTGTCCCGATTCCAGTATTAAACAGTTCTTTGTTTTCCCTCCAATCTTTTCTTTTGCCACCTTGCATTTTCTCACTCACTCACTCACTCACTCACGCACGCACTCACTCACTCACTCACTCACTCACTCACTCACTCACTCACTCACTCACAGTTTTTATTAACGCACACACAGATAAATATGACGAGAACTTACAGAATCAGTCTGGATTCTCTAGACACATTATCGTTAAGTCTCAGAGTTGGTCACCAAATTTTAACTCTTTTGACGTGATGAAATCAGACGGGGTTGAAGATTCAAGGAAATTATTTGTTCGTTTGAATTAGCGCTGTCCGCACGGTATGGTTAAAGTCAATGTTGGTAGGTTACCAATCTGGCTGTCTGTATGTATGTCTAAGAGCTTAAGTATATATGAAAATATGCGACACATCATGTCTGCAGATGACGAAATACATATTGATTTTGTCTGTATGTTCCTGTATAATTATCACACTATCCGTCTTCCTCATTTTGCTCTCAGTGGCACGTTCTTGACTTTCCTTTCAGTTACTGACAGAATGGGACTCAGTTTGTCCCATGGTGGTGGAGTTATCCGAAAAGTTCAGCCCTGAATCTTCAGACTGTGTTACAACAAACTAACTCCCATCAGATACAATGTATATATTTCAGAATCATCACAGCATCTGCTGCGGTGAACACAAAATTATGGGTCAGGGAGATAACGATCTGCAAATTCAGGACGCCGCATGGGTCATGTCTGAAGAAACGGCGTGGGTTTGCTTGAACACCAAAGGAAAAGCAACAACAACAACAGCAACAACAACAACAACAACAAACATCAGTAACTCCACTGCCTAAATACACGGTGCCAACAGAACGATTGTTAGCAAAACTTCATCTTAATGGTCTCCAAAATTTAACTCTACATACGTTTATCTTCTAATATTCCTAAAGAGAAGCCATTGTCCCGATTCCAGTATTAAACAGTTCTTTGTTTTCCCTCCAATCTTTTCTTTTGCCACCTTGCATTTTCTCACTCACTCACTCACTCACTCACTCATTCACTCACTCACTCACTCACGCACTCACTCACTCACTCACTCACTCACTCACTCACTCACTCACTCACTCATTCACTCACGCACTCACTCACTCACTCAATCACTCACTCACTCACTCACTCACTCACTCACTCACTCACTCAATCACTCACTCACTCACTCACTCACTCACAGTTTTTATTAACGCACACACAGATAAATATGACGAGAACTTACAGAATCAGTCTGGATTCTCTAGACACATTATCGTTAAGTCTCAGAGTTGGTCACCAAATTTTAACTCTTTTGACGTGATGAAATCAGACGGGGTTGAAGATTCAAGGAAATTATTTGTTCGTTTGAATTAGCGCTGTCCGCACGGTATGGTTAAAGTCAATGTTGGTAGGTTACCAATCTGGCTGTCTGTATGTATGTCTAAGAGCTTAAGTATATATGAAAATATGCGACACATCATGTCTGCAGATGACGAAATACATATTGATTTTGTCTGTATGTTCCTGTATAATTATCACACTATCCGTCTTCGCCATCTTCACATGCTTATAAGTGGAATTTCGTGCATTTTGAAGTTGTATGCACACTTTTAGTGCTGAAAATGTACATGGTGAGAAATCTGGTGAACAGGGGGGAGGGGTAGTGCACTAGGCACAGACTTTAAGGCACGATATTGTAGTGAACGCAGGAACAACACAGTTGACTGTGAATTGTATTATAAGGAAAAGTCTCTGGACTGATGATCTTTACTAGTTTAAATTATGATAAGACTGTTAGATGAGATCATGTGATAGGGAAAACACAAGAATTGTCGTCTGTAGAGTAAAGTATACCAGAACATACTACTACCAGAACATACTACTACCAGAACATACTACTACCAGAACATATTACTACCAGACCATACTACTGCCAGAACATACTACTACCAGAACATACTACTACCAGACCATACTACTACCAGAACATACTACTACCAGAACATATTACTACCAGAACATACTACTACCAGAACATACTACTACCAGAACATATTACTACCAGAACATACTACTACCAGAACACACTACTACCAGAACATAGTACTACCAGAACATACCAGAACACACTACTACCAGAACATACTACTACCAGAACGCACTACTATCAGAACACACTACTACCAGAACATACCAGAACACACTACTACCAGAACATATTACTACCAGAACACACTACCATCAGAACGCACTAAGAACGCACCACTGTCAGAATATGCTACTACCAGAACGCACTACTATCAGAACACACTACTACCAGAACGCAATACAACCAGAACACACTACTAACAGAACACACTACTACCAGAACACACTACTACCAGAAAGCAATACTACCAGAACACACTAAGAACACACCATTGTCAGAACACACTACTACCAGAACACACTAAGAGCCCACAGTACCAGAATACACTACTATCAGAACACACTACTACCAGAACGCACTACTACCAGAACACACTAAGAACGCACTATTGTCAGAATACACTACTACCAGAACACACTAAGAACGCACAAAACTACCAAAACTACCAAAACAAACTACTACCAGAACACACTACTACCAGAACGCATTACTACCAGAACACGATAAGAACGGACTATTACCAGAACACAGTACTACCAGAACACACTACTATCATAACGCGCTACTATCAGAACACACTACTATCAGAACGCGCTACTACTAGAACGCACTACTATCATAACGCACTACTATCAGAACGTGCTACTACTAGAACGCACTACTATCATAATGCACTACCATCATAACGCACTACTATCAGAACGCGCTACTACTAGAACGGACTACTATCAGAACCTGCTACTATCATAATGCACTACCATCATAACGCACTACTATCAGAACGGACTACTATCAGAACGCGCTACTACTAGAACGCACTACTATCATAATGCACTACCATCATAACGCACTACTATCAGAACGCGCTACTACTAGAACGCACTACTATCAGAAAGCGCTACTACTAGAACGGACTACTATCAGAACGCGCTACTACTAGAACGCACTACTATCAGAACGCGCTACTACTAGAACGCACTACTATCATAATGCACTACCATCATAACGCACTACTATCAGAACGCGCTACTACTAGAACGGACTACTATCAGGACCTGCTACTATCATAATGCACTACCATCATAACGCACTACTATCAGAACGCACTACTACTAGAACGCACTACTATCAGAACGCGCTACTACTAGAACGCACTACTATCAGAACGCGCTACTACTAGAACGCACTACTATCATAATGCACTACCATCATAACGCACTACTATCAGAACGCACTACTAGTAGAACGCACTACTATCATAATGCACTACCATCATAACGCGCTACTACCAGAACCCGCTGGTAGTAAAGTAAGAGAGCACAGTATTGTAGGATTAGACCTCGAAAAAATCGTAGACAAAGCACTTTAGTGAGACGTGAGAGAAAGAAAAATCACAAGAGAATTACCTGGGATTCGAACACGGACTCCGCTAGGACGAGCAGCTGTCTAGCCACGAGAGAACAGCGTACTATCGACTTAGCAACTAGCACCCCAAAAACAGGTGTTTTATTAATATAGTCTTTAGTAACTGTTCATTAGACACGAGGGATCGTGACACCCGGAAAGAAACGAGGTCGTGACACAGAAATTCCGTAGCTTAGATTCATTCTCTCTAGCAGGTACCAACTAGACAAACATACACACGGTCTCCTGCCATGTCTGGTGCAAACTTGAACAACAATAACAAACGAACGAATACTTATTACATGAAGTTAGTTTCAGGTATAGTTTTAAGGAACAATTTTTTTAAAAAATATAGATTCCCAAGTAATTCTCTTGTGATCTTTCTTTCTCTCACGTCTCACTAGAGTGCTTTATCTGTGATTTTTTCGAGGTCTAATCCTACAAAACAGTGGCTAGACAGCTGCTCGTCCTAGCGGAGTCCGTGTTCGAATCCCAGGTAATTCTCTTGTGATTTTTCTTTCTCTCACGTCTCACTAAAATGCTTTGTCTACGATTTTTTCGAGGTCTAATCCTACAAAACTGTGTTCTCTTACTTCACCGTACGAAAGCGAAAACGAAACATGCTATTATAATATCTAGAACACAAATGACAGATCCGAACATGAAATCGGATGTGCTTGGAAAGTCTTTGACTGTCACTCCAAGGTCGAAGAAGCACAGAATTACATATATTTAAACACAAAACAGGAGAAATAACAAAAGAGATCAGAAAGGGAAATATTAGTATTATACATATACTCTGTGGCAGTGGATCTCAACCTTTTTCAGTTGTGGACTACTGAAGCTACTGATTATTTATCACGACCGACTTACATTCCCGTGCCAGTAAATTTTGAAGAAAGCTTTGGAATATTCTTATTTTTGGGGGGAATTTATGAGCTTGGGCTTTCGTGATGTAGGGGAAAGATGGTTTTAAAATATTGGGTTGTTACATGAATCACGGGGTTGGGAACCATCGCACTGTGGCTGTACTTGTCAACATTTTTCAGCTCACATCACACCGAAGAAGTAAATAAAAATTTACAAGGAATACTTTGCAGTTCTTAAGCAAGATTTTGGCAAATGAAACCTGACTTTGCCGTCACACACACACACACACACAAACTTCAGCGGCACACCTTTCGCAAAACACCAGTTTGCCGCAGCATACCAACTGCCCGTGGCTGGTATATGCTGTAAGTGCAGTCGTACGTCGACTTATGACCTCATCTTGGATCAGGGGCTCCGATCTTAAGTCGATTGGGTTGTATGTTGGTCGTTACAGGCACAGGGCGGTCAGACACTACAGCTCACTATTTTTTTTATTAATTTTTACAAATTAATTACTATACATGTTTATTTTCACTTTGAAAACATGAACAGAAAACAAATTAGCGCCGCAAGTGGAGAAATTAATTAAAAAAAAAACATGAATCGCAATTCATTAAATAAAGAATCGTACTGTAATAACTTTTCTTTGACACACAGAAATGTACATAAACTTACATGTACCGACATACATACAATCTGTACTTACATACACCGACATACATACATTCTATATTTACATACACCGACATAATCTATACTTACATACACCGACATACATACAATATATACTTACATACACCGACATACATACAATATATACTTACATACACCGACATACATACATTCTATACTTACATACACCAACATACATTCTATACTTACATACACCGACATACATACATTCTATACTTACATACACCGATATAAATACATTCTATACTTACATACACTAATATACATACATTCTATGCTTACATACACCGACATACATACATTCTGTACTTACCAAAAGATGATGTAGCGTGCTATTTCATCTCCTTCTCTTGTTTTGTACTTTATGTTAAACAGCATATGTGTGTAGATTAATCATAAGATGATTCACAAGACATTTAACAGCCCCATAGGACCTCGGCATGTAAGTACGAATGGCTGTAACTCGGCCTGCCGTAAATAGGCTTATGGCTGCAACTTGCTCTGTTAATTATTCACAAACTGGATGAGCACGAGAACAGCATGGCTGATAGTGAACTGTTATCGCACGACAAAAGAATGAACCGTGGATCTCCTACAGTCACAAGAGAGCCAGCTCATTTCTAGAAATGGATCCTGACATTTATGCCAAGGAATGGTTCTAAGGAGTGTTATAGCCGGAGGTGGGGAGGAGGATACGCTCTCCTTTCCAATTAAATGTCTCCAAGGCGTGCGTCTCAAATAGCCCCTGACAGTCAAGTCCAGTTCCTGGCCTTCTCGTGGCGGAACTCTTCAAACTGACAGGAGAAGGGGCGAAGGCTAATATCTAGCGCAAGAAAACCAGACGCTTCGGGTAGATGAGAGTCTTGTTTGATAGCTCATCTGAGAGAAGGAAAACTCTGATTTAAAACCCGCTGCTGGAGAGATTCTTCATCTGTCTGGCGTGGAGTGGGGCTTCTCCCGGCCAGTGTGGGGGGGGGGGGCGTGCGAATGGGGTTGCCGCGCGGCGCCACCGTGGAAGGGGTGAAAGAAAGGATTGAGTGAAGTAATCAGTAGTCTCGAGGTCAGGACTGATCAAATCACGGCACCTCTGCTCTGGAGGTCGGCCGCATCCTATGTGCACCCATACCGGGCAAATTGCCTGAACAGGCTTAACCAAAGGGTTAAACCAGGACACTGCTGGCGAGATTCTTCGTCTGCCGCACGTGAGGTGAAACTCCTCCCGGCCAATGAAGAAGATACGAATGGGGTTGCCAAGCGGTGCTGCTGTGAAAAGGTGATGGAAGGGATAGAGTGAAGATTGATCGGTATGTCCAGTAGTCTCGCGATGAGAGTTAGTCATACCACGGCACCTCTGCTCTAGAGGCCGGCCACGTCCGATATACACCAATACGGGTGAAATATGCCTAAACCGGCTTAACCCAGAGGTGAAACTTGATGACTACTCATGTGATGGTACCTCTGCTCTAAAGGTCGAACACGTCCTAAACGCGCCCATACTGAGATAATACGCCTAAACTGGCTCAACCCAGGGGTAAAACCTACTAGTGGCGAGGATTCGTCCTCCTGGACAAAAACTCCGTCCTGGTCACAACTAGGAAGGGTAGAGGCCACGACCATAAAACGCTGAAGTCAGAGACACTGGACCAGGGCAGTGTAGATAGGCAACCACCTCTCACCCGGCGGGGAAGTATGCGTATCCTAATCACGCTGAGGTTTTCCGGTGAGAAAGTCCAACGCTGGTCTGGATGGGCAACCACCTCTCATCGGGCGGGGATACACATTTATCCCAAAACACGTCGAGGTTTTCCGGTGAGAAAGTCCAACGCTGGACTAGATGGGCAATCACCTCTCACCCGGTGGGGATATACGGATATCCAAAACACGTCGAAGTTTTCCAGTGAGAAAGTCCAACTCTGGGCTGAATGGGCTGCCACCTCTCACCCGGTGGGGATATACGGATATCCAAACCACGTCGAGGTTTTCCGGTGAGAAAGTCCAACTCTAGATTAAACTGGTGCAACGGAAACCACAGTGTCACGCAATCCATTTCTGAGACCCACCGAGAATACAGGCCCAAGTCCCGCGATACTCTTAACCTCATGTGGTCCTCTCGGGGATCTCTTGTGGCCCTCTCGGGGATCACAGGGGGACCACAGGACCAATCAAGGACCACAGGACTAAATTCAGTAGGATTACGGGGCGATCTTGGTGGTAGAAGCGAACGAAGAAGAAGAAGAAGATGCCAAACAATTACCTAGAAAGATGACAATTTACGCCTACTGGTCGGTGCCAAATTTCCATTTCACTGTAATACTTTTGTCAGTGCACAAAACCTGTTCATTTACTAAAAATCGTTCCTACGTGTAGATTAACCAGCAAATATATATATATATATATATATATATATATATAGTTTGAACCACACGTTAAAGATTGTCCGAAATGTATGAGATCAGAGCTGTTTCGGATTTCCGAATTTTTCGGATTTTGGAATATTTGCATATACATAGCGAGGTGTCCTATGAATAAGAGCCAGATCTAAACAGGAAATTCTTTTATGTTTCATATACATTGTAATACACACGACTCTAAGATTTTTTTTAAACAATATTTTAAAATAATTTGGGGCATGAAACATTTAGGTCGCTGCTCATTGTCTCCCATTTCTGGACTTTCTGTGCTATAGATATACGTGAATGCTTCCTCTTTTTTGTCACTGTTATCCATAATGGTATCTCTAGGTATTTTAGACATTTTCAACGATATATTTACACAATAGGCTTTTTTTTAAAGAATAAAAGCAAGAAAACAAACAAACAAAAACCCCCTTCGAGTAATGGACATATATTTTTAGCTCATGCGAGGCAGTGTCGGCAATCTGTCTTTAGCAAGTCCGGTCTGCTGTTGTATCACCCTTTGTGGCCTTGCTTTCGTGCGAAAAAAAAAAAGGTATACATACCGCGGCTGAAAGGGGCTAGAAGAGTCTTTTCTCCGTTAAGGTAAAGGTAAAATTCCCATTTCCATGACCTACGGCACATGAAAGAGTGATGTGGTCAGTATCACGCTCGGCCGCTTTACCTTCCCAGATTTTTCTGGTACCCGTTTTTAGAGGTTGGGTCGACCCCGAGGCCTTTTTTTCTCTCCCTTTGGAGACACCAAATAAACTGTCTACTATGTGTCTGCTATGTGTCTGCGTTATGACTTCGACCCGTCCCACGAGATCATGTATGGAGTTCTCCGCTTGTGGCGTCATTTCGGCACTGAAAAAGTTTCGGATTTTGGAGCTTTTCAGAGTTCGGATTTTCGGATTAGGGATGCTCAATCTGTATTGATATATTTTACTGAGAGTTTTTCTGTATCATTTCAAGAAAAAAAAATTTTTTTTTAACAGTAATGTACAGACAATATTCAGTTCAGAGATTTTATAGTCTGTCTTAAAATGAAAATCGTTAAAGTACACTCTGCCTTCCGGCAGAAAACTGTTTATCACAAGTGGAACAGATTGCAGTTTCCTAGTTTCCTATAGAGTACCCTGGGTTTGCAAACAGTGTCTCATTTCGGATTAAAGAAATCTTTAACAAATCAAAAGAGGATCATTTGTGACAGCCCTTTGATGACCCACAGACTCTCTGTTCTGCTGCTTCAAGTATCGTAGAGTGTTTTTCAGTTATTAGTCTTTCCTTGGAGAAACATTACAGGTTGTTATTAAGACTGTTTCCTTGTATGGCACCCCCCCCCCCTGCTGCTGGTGACTTTTCTTTTTTCTAAGTCCTAGAGATGCTGCAGTAATAAGCTTCTTGACAGGCTCCATCACGACTAAAACCACTTTTTATTCGGCAGGATATTGTGACCAAGCCTGTTAACAGTAATGCTTCGTGGTATGGTTTTTGGCCAACAATGCTTTCCCAGCATTTGTATCATACAAACTGCTTCCATTCTCAGTGCTCTTAACAATTTGCTTCTTTTGAAGGCTGCTCATTTGATGCTGATATAATCAACTTTAATATAAACTCACTCGCCATGATTTTACAGAAAAATAATGCAGCACCTGTTTTCAGCGAACACTTTGCTTAACATTTGAATTGAAAAAAGAAGAAAAAAAAAACAGGACCCAAAACACACAGACGCAGATCTTTATTTGTTTATCAAAGTTCTGGATGTTTCCAAAGTTCCGTGGAAAAGTTGACCGGTTGCTGGGTATTGTTCAGGATTGAATATGTTGATAAGCTGATAGCCTTGTTTTAATTGTACGGTGGGTTGTTTTCTTTAGTAACAAAATATATTTATATGATTTTTAGACTTTCACCTTCGTCAAGAAAACCCAGTAGAAATATTATAAGATACAGTTATTTCGGGAAAGCTGGTGTAGGGAGAGTCATTTTGAATTTTGTTTTTCGAACATTTTGGTAAGATATTGTTTGTATCTTCATATGAAGTAAAAGGGCTTGACCATAGTCTGTCTATGTGGACTAACACCATACAAGGTCCGACAATTATGTAATGAGACTGATTTTATAATGCCAAGACAAAAATGACATATATGAAGAAAAGCACTAAATCAAAAGAGGCAACCTTCATATATGATTTGGCAACTTTTCATCGCCGCCCGCTAACAGACGACAAACAAGCTGCCATTTTGTTGACCTATTTAGAGGTGCATTGTCAGCATGGAGAAAAAAACTTATCATTAAATTCTGTTTAAAACTCGGGAAAAAGTACCACTGAGACAGTTGAATTGATGCGACAAGTTTATGGGGATAACTGTTTATCAGAAGCACATATATTCAGGCGATATTCGCGATTCAAAAATGATGTGGAAACGATTATAAATACAACTGTACATGGACGCCAGATTTGTTTGTAATGAGGAACTCATTGCAAAAGTCAGAGAACGGATACAAGAAGATCGTTGTTCGACTGTGAGGATGATGGCAGATGAATTTAGTGTTAACCGAGAGATCATTCATAAAATTCTAGTCGAAGATTAGGGCAAGAAAAAAGTTGCTTGCCTGTTTGTACCACATTCGTTGTCTTATCACAAAAAAAAACAAAACATCAGCGTGTTGAGTACGCAAAAGACATCATCAATACGTGTCGCAGAAATAAACGTTTCTTAAATTTGATTGTTGCAGAGGAGGATGAAACGTGGATTTTCTTGTATGATCCCACAACTAAACGCCAAAGTGCTGAATGGAAATCATCATCATCAACAAAGGGGAAAAAAATTCCGTCTTCAAAAGTCGAAAGTGAAGACAACGTCGGTGTGCTTCTACGACAGCAAAGGAGTTATTCACAAAGAATTTATTCCAGACGGATCAGATTGTCATTGCCAAAGTTTATTTAAGTATTCTGAAACACCTATTGAAAAGGATTCCGAGTCCGACCCGAGTATTCAACACCTGGTAGTTTTTTCCTTCTTCGTGAAAATGAACCGACTTAAGGGGCAGTGGTTGTACAAGAATTTTTGGCCCACAAACAAGTGTATATTCTCTGCCATCCACCCTATTCTCCAGATTTGCCTCCCTGCGATTATTTTCTATTCCCAAAATTAAAGTTACCATTGAAAGGACGCTTCTTTGACGATACTGATGACATCCAAAGGGCCGTAACATCAAGTTTAAGGAAGAATTGCAGAGGTCGTTCCAGTGTTTGCTAGATTGTGCCACTCGCTGTATCAATGCACAAGGGGCGTACTTTGAATAAAATACAGGTTTTATCTTCAGCTGTTATTTATTTTTTTAATGTAACTAGTCTCACTGCTTAATTGTCGGACCTTGTACATACACACCCATACACACTCACACACATATATAGCCATACACGCACATACACACATACGTGATAATATGAATGGTTGTAGGTAAAATATTTCCACTGCTGGTTTAGCAGAATATGTCGAAGGAAATAATTTGTGCGTCCAGTTGACTTTATTATATTCTTGGATCTTTTAGTTATGCATATTCTTAGTCAAGTTATTTATGGTGTATTCTTTGGTCAAGTTATTTATAGCATATTCTTGGTCAAGTTATTTATGGTATATTCTCGGTACAATAAGTCATTATGCTGCCATAGCGCTAGTTCCTGACAAAAAGTAATATAAAATACATAGTGATGAAATAATACGAAATAATGTAGAACAGATAAAGATGGCCACGGAGTGTTTCCATGGTTACTTCACAAAAAGTTCAAGGATGCCCAAGGAATGACCAGATTCATTGCTAACCAATCCCCCCCCCCATAACCCGTGTTTAAATAGTTACTGTATGAAAGCGTCAAACACATTTACTTGTTAAGTGATACTTAGGCAAGCGTGGAAGTTACACAGCGGATCCTCTCAGTCTTTCGGAGTTTGAGAATTCATGCTTTATGTGGATGAATGTACGGTACGTTCGGAAAATAACTGTGCATTAACTCAGTATCGATTCCGGTATCATAGCGATATCTTAATGACTGCGGCAAGTAGATGTGACTAGATACCACAGGCATTAAGATATCACTACTAAACCGGAATCGATACTGGTTTAGTATGTTATCAGTAACATGAGCTGTGTTTTCCAGTTTGATGTTTGAGAAAGTTTGAAGAAGAAAGAGAAGAAGAAGAAAAAGCCAGTATCATTATTATTCCTAAGTCAAATATAAAGCTACATACAAGCAGACTTTCGAGGGACGCTGTGTTGACCTTTGATGGTAGTGTTAGATTCAGATAGATTTGTTACACTTGCGCTCACTACAAAACATTTTAATATAGTTCTATGTATAACTGTGCGTTGAATGCATATGACCCAATAAATGAAAAACAATTTTAAATAAATGTTAGGCAAAACTAGAAAATAAACAACTATTTAGCTTGTAACAGCGAAGAATGAATATTATATAAGATTTATGTACATTAACATTCATAAATGTTGTTTTGTGTTTAGTTTTTATTTACGATAAAATCTTTCTACTGTCTAGTAGTTATGGTAGTGATGATGATGATGATGATGATGTTTAACAGTAACGGCTGTTTTCACATATCAGGTCGTACACAAGAAAATGGAAGGTGTTCTCTAAGTGAAGCTTACCATGTGATGATTCTCATTAAAGTATAGTACGATAAGGACTACATTGGCCCTTTCTGTTGTGAAGCAGTTTTTTTTCCCAAGAAGCGCTGCAAGAAAGAGAGATGGTCTTGACCAGCTGCTCTATGCCAATGGGATGTCTCAACGTTTTGCTCGAATACTACCGAAAACTAAGCTAGCAGAAAGGCCAGTGTAAGTACATCCCAAACGATTTTTTGTTCAGTCAGTGATGATTATTATCACACAAAAAATGGCAACGTTAAAAGTAGCCAGTGCATGTGTGCAAGATACCATGGACAGCAAAGAAATCAAACGAGGAGGCTCTTAAAGAGAGGCTGGATAGATGAGTCAAGCAATAACAAAAGTCAGGAAAAGACAATCCAAATTCGCAGGACACGTTCTGCAACGAGACAGGCTGAGACATTGTAACAACGGGAAAAAGTAGAGGGCAGAAGAGATGGAAGTAGGCACACACAGAGAGAGAAAATGTCTGACAGACTAACAAGATGGCACGGGCAGAGAATGCCAGCACAGCTTATACTCTCACACGGAACATGGAATTGTGGAAAAGATTGATCGTCAAAGCCAGGTGGCACGGCAGTAGACAGACAGGCAGGAAAGCAGACAGATAGATAGACAAGGAGACAGACAGACAGATAAGAATGCAGGTAGGCAAGCAGGCAGGCAGACAGACAAGGAAGCAGGCAGACAAACAGGCACGCAGACAGACAGGCAGGCAGAGAGACAGACAGACAGATAAGGATGCAGGTAGGCAGACAGACAAGGAAACAGACAGACAGGCAGACAAACAGACACACAGGCACGCAGGCAGAGAGACAGACGGGGACGCAGACAGGCAGACAAACAGGCAGGCAAGAAGGCAGGCAGACAGACAGACAAGGATGCAGGCAGGCAGGCGGGCAGGTAAGCAAGTAGATAGGCAGACAGGCAGGCAGACAGACAGACAGACAGGCACGCAGACAGGCAGACAGACAGACCAGGCCGATAGGCGGACGTAATTTATGAAACTTGTGAAGCATTATTTTGTTGAACATCCCTATGACCGTTTCCACGAAAACTGTGCTTATATTATTATTATTATTATTATTATTATTATTATATATGCCGTGTCGGATTGCGTTAGCAGTCATATTTCTCCATCTTGTAAGATCCTTGGTGTTTGCGACTGACCTAAAATTCCTTTCTTTTTCCCATGCCACTTGATCAGTCCACTGAGATATTTCTCTCTTGGCCGTCTTCTTTGAAGTTTCCAGCCATTATCAAGTTCTCTGACTTCTCTCTTCTCATGACGTGTTCATGAAATGTTGATGTCTTTTTTCTTATAACTTGAACTAATTTTCATTGTTCTGAATCTTCTTTGAGGAGCTCTTCGTTTGCTTTTTTTTTTTCTGTCTGTCCACGATATTCAAATCTGACATAGCAACTGTACATGTGTAAAATCAAGAATTAATTTAGAGAATTGCAAAAATTTTTTTCGGAAAAAATTATAAGTTAAAAACTAAATGAAAAATAAACATTGTCTGAGCTTTTGTCTCCTTAATCACAGATGAAGGATTAATTTAAAACATAGATAGATAAGAAATCAGACTACAGGATTCAGATTTTTATCAGATTCAAACCTTAAAATTTCGTTTCTTATCTCATGATCCTTGCACCGGAAAGGCTTTCAATTTTTTTTACTTCCCAATGGCTCCGGCTGATGCCTTCTTGTGATTGGCTGGTTTTCACATGGAAGGCTACCGTTTCAGACATCCTTCCGGTTCTTCCGCCATCAAATTGTTGGTTTTTGAAGTCTGTGAACTTTTTCGGCAAATCTTAATTGCACTTTATTAGGTCTACTCCCCCACCCCCCTGTTTCGCTCAAACACTCCTGCTATCAGTTTATCCTCTATCATTCTTTCGTTTTGCTGTCCGATCTTTTTTTTTTCTTTTTCGTGTGCGTGAGCTTCCCTCGTTAATGTAAATAATTATATAAGAATTAGTAGGTGTATTCTCCGTTGCTGCATATCTTCTATCACTCGTGATGACCTTATGACCTCACGCCCATGATATTGTTTGTAAGATCTGTTTTTATCATCTGCCATACTACAAACCTATTCAGCTTTAACTTGGCTACGAGGTTCGAATTTGCGGATTAAACAAAAAGGAATGTAATCTTCACCGACGGTTTTGCTAAGTCGGGCAGAAAGAAGAGGTCTTTGATCCCCAGTCTGTTTTTGTTATCTTGGTATCATTTGAAAACCTCTCAGAGTTAGTTGAAATCGGGCGAAAGGTGAAATGGGGAAAAGAGACATTATGGTCGGTCAGTCTGACTTTCTTGCTTGAAGACACAGATCTTCTTATTTTTTCTGTCATTATTTTCTGTGATTATTCTCCTTACGTAGTTTCAGGTAGTCCGTATTTAAGTCAAAAGAGAACGAGGGAGATGATATAGTTTCAGTTTTGGATCTGTATAATAAAGGACTGGTGGTTATTGTACGCCATGCAGCTACTTTTGTCCATGTACATCATGTAGGAAGGAGAGAAAGGAAACTGATTCCTTCAGAAATGATTGATCAAAGTCCTTCCTTCCTTCATTCCATCCATCCATCCATCCATCCATCCATCCATCCATCCATCCATCCATCCATCCATCCATCCATCTATCTATCTATCTATCTATCTATCTATCTATCTATCTATCTATCTATCTATCTATCTATCTATCTATCTATCTCACACGATAAAAGAAAGTACACACGGATAAAAATGACTGATAAAACAATAGCTTCAGTCAAGAAGGATTAGAGTATGTTGCAAACCTTTTTTTGTTTTCAATTCAGCCCTGCAACCAGTGATCTCATTATCTTATTTGTTTATACCGTTTTATCACACTTTGCTAGAAATTGTCCTATATTTGATTATCAGGAGGATAGTTAATTAATTTATTAATTTTAAGAACTCAGACGTTAGGCAACTTTGAAAACAATAACATTTATACTTTGTAGATGGAAAATCGGTTACGATAATATCTTCGGCAGGTTTTCTTCCAGTTATAATAATTTATGATAAAGAAGCGACATTTCATTTCTGCTTAACCTTTAGTTCTCAGTAGAGAAAGATTTAACAGAAATCTTTAGTTCTCAGTAGAGAAAGATTTAGCAGAAAAATTTAGTCTCCAATAGAGAAAGATTTAGCAGAAACCTTTAGCTCTCAGTCTGTCAGTCATTTCCATGTGCCTTGCGGAACTTTGCGTCCCTAACAGCCCTCCTGTAGGCCTCTCGGTTGTAAGCAAGATGCCCTGCTGCTGATGGGTCCATTCGCAGATCATCAAGGATGTCTTCCAGCCATCTTCACCTTGGTCTTCCTCTCTTTCTTTTTCCCATTATGTACCCTTCTAAGACTGTCCTCTCTAAATTATCACGGCGTTGAATGTGTCCAAAGTATTTCCGTTTTCTCTGTTTAATCCCTGTTTAGTTATTAGTAGATAAAGATTGTGTATAAATTTTGTCGTTTACGTCATGAAAAACTACAACTGTCTACAACATATCTGTACTACAACTGTCTACAACATATCTGTACTACAACTGTCTTCAACATATCTATACTACAACTGCCTACAACATAGCTGTACTACAACTGTCTTCAACATAGCTGTACTACAGCTGTTTACAACAGAACTGTACTATAACTGTCTTCAACGTATCTGTACTACAACTGTCTACAACATATCTGTACTACAACTGTCTTCAACATAGCTGTGCTACAACTGTCTTCAACATATCTGTACTACAACTGCCTACAACATAGCTGTACTACAACTGTCTTCAACATAGCTGTACTACAACTGTTTACAACAGAACTGTACTATAACTGTCTTCAACGTATCTGTACTACAACTGTCTTCAACATAGCTGTACTAAAATTGCCTGCAACATATCTGTACTACAACTTCGTGCTAAGTAAGTTAGATATTATGACGTGTTTTCTCTTCTTTATATAAGTGAGTCAGATATTTTGACGTGATTTCTCTTATTTATACAGGGTCCGATAACTAAGTAATGAGACTGATTTTATTATGGCTAAAAAAAAAATCCCATCTATGAAGAAAGTATGGAAGTGGCAACCTTCATCTATGATCTGGCAACTTTTCATCGCCGCCCGCTAAGCAGACGACAAACAAGCCGCCATTTTGATGACATAGTTAGAGGTGCATTGTCACGTAATCAGCATGGAGAAAAAAAAGTTAACATTAAATTCTGTTTAAAACTCGGAAAAAAGTAACATTAAGACAGTTGAGTTGATGCGACAAGTTTATGAGGATAATTGTTTATCACATGCACAGATATTCAGGTAGTATTCGCGATTCAAAAGTGGTGTGGAAACGATTACAAATGCAACTAGATATGGACGCCAATGTTCGTAACTCTTTGCAAAAGTCAGAGAACGGATACAAGAAGATCGTTGTTCGACTGTGAGGATGATGGCAGATGAATTTAGTGTTAACCGAGAGACCATTCATAAAATTCTAGTCGAAGATTAGGGCAAGAAAAAAAGTTGCTCGCCGGTTTGTACTACATGTGGTGTCTGATGACATAAAACATCAGCGTGTTGAGTACGCAAAAGACATAATCAAAACGTGTCACAGAAATAAACATTTCTTAAATTTGATTGTTGCAGAGGAGGATGAAACATGGATTTTCCTGTATAATCCCACAACTAAACGCCAAAGTGCTCAGTGGAAGTCATCATCATCACCAAAAGGAAAAAAAATTTGTCTTAAAAAGTTGAAAGTGAAGACAATGTTGGTGTGCTTCTACGACAGCAAAGGAGTTATTCACTGAGAATTTATTCCAGCGGGACAGACTGTCACTCTCAAAGTTTATTTAAGTATTTTGAAACGCCTATTGAAAATGATTCTCAGAATCCAACCAGTGTATTCAACACCTGGTAGTTTTTTCCTTCTTCATGATAATGCACCGGCTCACCGGGCGGTAGTTTTACAGGAATTTTTGGCCCAAAAACAAGTCTCAACCATCCACACTATTCTCCAGATTTGTCTCCGTGCGATTGTTTTATATTCCCAAAATTAAAGTTACCATTGAAAGGACGCTTCTTTGACGATACTGATGACATCCAAAGGGCCGTAACATCGAGTTTAAGGGCCATACTAACAGAAGAATTGCAGAGGTCGTTCAGGTGTTTGTTAGATTGTGCCAATCGCTGTATCAATGCACATGGGAGTTATTTTGAATAAAATATAGGTTATATCTTCAACTGTTGTTTATTTTATTTTTTTTAATGTAATTAGTCTCATTACTTAATTGTCGTATCTTGTATGAGTGAGTTAGATATTCTGATGTGATGTCTCTTATTTCTATGAGTGAGTTAGATATTTTCACGTGATTTCTACCATTTATATGAGTGAGTTAGATATTCTGACGTAATTTCTAGCATTTATATGAGTAAGTTAGATATTTTGACGTGATTTCTAGTATTTATATGAGTGAGTTAGATATTTTGATGTGACTTCTAGCATTGATATGAGTGAGTTAGATATTTTGACGTGATTTCTACCATTTATATACAGCTTATGCGTGCTTTCTCTTTCAAATGTGGAATTGAAAGCAAACGCGGATAGCTCTAGAACGTCTTTAATCAGAGTGCTATCTTCTTTCGGGCGTGAGTGACAGTGTCTGGAGACGTATGTACAACAGTCTCACAGGTACATGATTACTTCAGTGACCTGTGGTTGTCAGTGTCTTTTCCATGTCTGGGGAATTATATAAAGGGCTGGGGGAGGATTTGGATGGAGTGGGGATGTGATAAGTGGGTGTAGTGGATCTATCCTTTCTTGTTTCCGTAGGATGTTTGTCTTGCCTTCTTTTACTGCTGATATTGTGTGCTACTTGGGCTTAGCTTATCTTTTATATCTTAAATATAATGGGCCACATCGCTCTCTATCTCTTCTCTCTCTCTCTCTCCCTCTCTCTCCCATCCCCACAATAGCTTATCTTTAACTTTTTTTTGCAACAAAATGGAAGTTTATGAATAGAATCCAGAATGACAGAGTCGCCTTTATGTCCAGTTCATCATTCTTTGAATAAAGTTTCTCTATCTCTCTTTTAGTCTCCCTCCCATCCTTCTACCTCCCTCCTCCTGTTCTCTCTCTCTCTCTCTCTACTTATATCTGTGAATGTGGTAGTCTCGTTTTACACTTTTAGATATGTTTATGTATTTTATGTATATGAGCTCTAATGTGTGGCAAGAATGAATGATGAGTGATGATGGGTTGATGAGTGATGATGTGTAGGATGTCAGACTGGCCTGCCTGTCCACTTCTTCATTCTTCAGAAATTATGATCATTTGTTCCTTCTTTCTCTCTCTCTCTCACTCTCCCTCTCTCCATTCCTCCTCCTCCATCCCCCATCTCTCTCTCTTTCTCTCTCCATCTTTCTCCCTTCTCTCTCTACCTCTCTCTCTCCTTCTCTTTCTGCCTCTCTTCCTCCTCTCTCTCTGCTTCTTCATCCCTCTCTCTGCCTCTCCATCTCCTCTCCCTCCCTCTCTGCCTCTACCTTTCTCCCTCCCTCCCTCCCTCTCTCTCTCTCTAATTTTTGCTATACTTTGGAGTCCAGGTTCCCAGAGCGTCATCGAAAACACACATTTACAAAAAGTCAAGTCTTAGTCGCTGTCTGCGATACCTGTGAAACTTGAAAGTCTTCATATTTCTGAACCATCTATTAATGCAATTTTTTGGTATCGTGTGAGAAAGGATGTAAATGAGACATTTGATCAGCCCTAAATTGGCACCAGATGCGGTCGCGCTTTCAATCTCTAATCCTTCAACTTACCGCGCTTTGATCAGCGAAATGGAGCTACCGCTAATCCATCTATTCGTGTCAGTCTTTGAAGTATACTTCACATACGTTGATTTTTTTTTCTTCATTTATGACAAATCTGCTTTACGTATTTCATGTACAGATAGTAAACCTCTCTCACAATACAGGTATCCTATCATTATTTTCAGACAGCCATATTTTTCCAGTTTAAAAAGAACTGGAAATTAATAATAAATTTTGCTTCTCTTTAAACAAAAATTGTACACGTTACCACCAAAACACTCATTATATATTTTATAAGTCAGATTATACAGGATCTCAGAATTTTACAGTGAATTTGTAACCTTTAAGCTTGAAATTGTGAATTTTATGAAATAACCTGAAACTTTTATTTCTGAGCCTTCTAAGCCTGACAGTTCATGACCGTTCAGTGAAACCAAAGATACCACGTCTAACAAGATCGTTCATGGCCGTTTAGTGAAACCAAAGACACCACGTCTAACAGGTCGTTCATGACCGTCCAGTGAAACCAAAGATACCACGTCTAACAGATCGTTCATGACCGTCCAGTGAAACCAAAGACACCACGTCTAACAGATCGTTTATGACCGTCCAGTGAAACCAAAGATACCACGTCTAACAGATCGTTCATGACCGTCCAGTGAAACCAAAGACACCACGTCTAACAGGTCGTTCATGGCCGTCCAGTGAAACCAAACACACCACGTCTAACAGATCGTTTATGACCGTCCAGTGAAACCAAAGATACCACGTCTAACAGATCGTTCATGGCCATCCAGTGATACCAAATACAACACGTCTAACAAGATCGTTCATGGCCGTCCAGTGAAACCAAAGACACCACGTCTAACAGATCGTTCATGGCCGTCCAGTGAAACCAAAGACACATATTTTAAGTTGTCATCATCAATGAATCAAACAATGAATCAACGACATCGCAAGTTATAAACTGGTAGTTTGTAAGTTGTAACCAAGACTGATGAGAAACTTGCTTCTTACGTCTGAGCGTGTAAATGAATCCCCCACCTCCGCCAGCTCCCAAAGCGATTTTTTTTAGGTTATTCACGTCGATATTACCTGACATTAGGTTCATTTATTCGGGTATGTTACCTGAGGAGTACTGTGTTAAATATGTTGTGACAGGAGCACCGTGTTAAATATGTTCTGACAGGAGCACTGTGTTAAACATGTTACAACAGGAACACTGTGCTAAATATGTTGCGACAGGAGCACTATGCTAAACATATTGCAACAGGAGCACTATGTTAAACATATTGCGACAGGAGTACTATGTTAAACACGTTACGACAGGGGCACTGTATGGGACAGCCATCCCTGACACAGCAATCTCTCAGGTCCTACAGAAAACGACTATCCAGGAGATGACGAATTTTAACTTCTCGTGAGCCAGCAACGCCCTGACAGTGCTCCAGGCTACTAACAAAACAAATGCTAATCTCTCTGTTTACCCTCTTACATAATTTAATCTCTCTGTTTACCCTCTTACATAATTTAATCTCTCTGTTTACTCTCTTACATAAGTTAATCTCTCTGTTTACCATCTTACATAAGTTAATCTCTCTGTTTACCATCTTACATAAGTTAATCTCTCTGTTTACCCTATTACATAAGTTAAACTCTCTGTTTACCCTCTTACATAAGCTTGTTCGTACGTGAAAGGAACAATGCGTTGGGTGTACCACTTCCATAACTGTAACCGTTTTACAGAGTTCCAGGGCACCAGATCTGAAACTGCATGTTCAACAGACGGTGTCACTGAGTTCAGGCAGTAAATAATCTTTGTGGGGTCTGAGATAATATTTGGGAAACAGACACTCTCCAATTTGTCGAGGCCACCGCTTGCCGCCATAGGGGTCCCAGAGGGAGGTAAGGCAGGGGTCTGCGGTGCGTAGGTCTAGACTGACATAGAATGCTAAGAATGTGTGGAGGTTTTTTGATTTAGCCTGAAGTATCCGAGGGTGGGGGGGGGGGGATTGTTGCGAGTGTAGGGGAGGTGACGAACGAATCATTAACTTCCGGCGTCCGCGATATGAAAAAAAAATGTTGAGAACCACTGGCCCAGGCGAAGCTGCAACGCACTAGAACACGTAAGCGCTAGGAAACTAGACCCTTGCACCATGAACGTGTTTTAATGCTCCCGTGACGGACTATATCGGTCGAAAACTCATAAAAGTCAAACATGGCACATCCTGCATTGAGAAAGGATGCTTCAAACTTCTCAGATCATGAACAGTTAATTATAGTGACAGTTAATATGCATTCACGCAATACCAAAAGCCAACTTTGGTAACGGCTGACGGGTGGTTTGAACACGTGCATCGTAGTGCTCTACTTTTAGTCGTGATCAGTGGTTCCCAACTGGTGGTCTGTGGAACCTACCGTGGGGGCCCTGACAAAAACTCAAGGTCTTTTTTTTCTTGTCATAACAATTAGCAATGGTAATCGTTTTTTTTAAACTACTTTATTGTCATTCTGAAAATTCACCAAGCTTGTACTGGTTTTTTTTTTTTACTCTAGTGTAGCATTTACTCATTAAAGGTTACCCACATTTTCTGCAAATTAAAAAAAAAATCTTTGGCATTTAAAGCTCACAGCTAAGAAACTTTTTCAAAGTACGGGGCGTCCGTAGCCTGGATTTTGAAACAGCAGGGGGTCCGCTGACTTTTGTTAATTGAGGACCACTGGTCTAGATAAATCTAAAAATGAAATAAACATGGACTCTCCGCTGCGGGATTGCACCATTGTTTAACAACCAGCTGAAGTGGGATTTCTTTGGGCAGATAGATAGATAGATAGATAGATAGATAGATAGATAGAGAGAGAGAGAGAGAGAGAGAGAGAGAGTGAAACCTGCTGAAATTCACCGAGAGGATGTAGGCTCCGTAGGGAAGTGAAAACAGCGTGGTTCAAGGACACATTTTCTGAACGTATAGAAAGACATAAAGCGGGAAGAACAAGTGTACCGAGGCAGCTTAACAGAACAGTCTTGCTGCACCATCACAGTGCACCATCCAGAGCTGCAATCTGAACGTCTTCCTCATTCCTTCCTCTCCTCCTCCCCCTCCGCCCCCCCCACAACCGAACCCCCACTCTTGATCCGGCTCTATGCGATTATCACGGCTTCGCTCCACCTAAAGCAGCCCCACGCGGCCCACAGGTTTGATGATGGTGTCAAGGAAGCGGTGCAGATCCGGATTCGGGAGCAGCAGAAGAAAGCTTCTCCTGCCAAGGAGTGAAGAAGGTGGTGGACCTATACAAGAAGTGCATCAACCTCCGGGAGCTCTGTTGAGACGTGACATACCCTTTATGTGCTTCAGCTCACGGCTACCAGTATGTGTATATTTGAAATAACTTATAATTCTTGTGAAAGTATCATATAAAGAATAAGAAATTCTTTTCGAAGCAATGACAACATCCAGATTTTCGTTTGATTAACAAAGGTTTTTATTTTCTAAATATAAATATGCATTAATACAAATATAAAAAAATGGATTAAAAAACATTTTATACACACAACACACAAACAAACAAACAATTGAAATGTACAATGATAATCAGAATAATGTCCTCTGCCTTACATTAAAACATGCTGGGGGAAATCCCAGACACTTCTATCGCTGTTCCTGTAATGTTGGCATACGTAAGTGAAAACGAAGAGAGAATGTTTTGACAATGGTCGAGGCGGACTGTCTCAGACATCGACGAGTTTACAGCAACCAGTCACCGAGATTATCGTCGTGGGTGGCAAGAGAGTCTCTGTGAGGGCAGCACACACACACACACACACCCCTTCACACACACAATGTCTTTTTCCGAGGTGATATTTGGACACATCACATACCAGCATACCAACCCATTTCCCATTGTTATTACTAAACTGTTCTCACACCAAACTCCGCCATTAATATTTTCAGAACAAACATCGCTTTGGTCGCATTGTTAGGACTTTGCTAGTGGATGAATACAGTACAGCGTCGTCACTCTGACGATCATGCGCAGGATTTAAAGTTACCTTCAAGAGAGAACGACTATTCTCTAATGTCTGGGCGAACCACATACTCCGCTATGTTTGACGTATCTTATGCTTCATTTCAAGTGTGGCTTTGTCTGCTGACTTTTAGTATTCTCATTCTATCATTTCTCTTTTCTTGTTGTACCCGGCTGTGATTTCCAGTTTTATTTTTCGCTGCAACGCTGTGGTTAATATCTAAACACATTCTGATCGGGTTGGATAGGGAGTGGGGTTGGATCAGCTTTCCTGAATTCTCGTAACAGGCTGCTTGATACGGTCCACTATACGTGACCGTAATTCTGTTGACCAGATTGGGGTGACACAATACCTATGTCCAGATTTACTGCCAGGAAGTTAGAGTCATGTGCAGGTCGGGTTATTTTATTATGGTAAACTACACCGTGCTTATAGTCTCGTGGTATTTGGTCCCGATATTTGTCATCGCTTCATTAGAGCAGATTTCCAGGGTTTTTTGAAAACATTACCTCGAATCTTCCCATATGGTATTTGCCATTTCTCACTAATCTTGTATGTTCTACTCGGACGTTGCTTAGTTCATATTTTTTTTTAAGCATGATTTTATTGGAATTTTAAATTTAAAATCAAGATTTGCAGTGTCTTTCTCAGATTTAACTTCCTGTTGGCGCGTCTCTTCTATCCTGACGAGGACAGATCTAGCAGTTTTCTGTCAGTCTGTCGATGCTCTCCTTCATGATCAAGTTTTGACAGAGCTCATGTTTTTCGAGAAGGTCTGTCTCTAGTTTTTGCATTCCCTAAAGTTTATCTTGTAAGTCTTGTAAGAAACGATATTTATTCCCTGCTGTTTGTCATAGTTTTCATAGACTGATCTTCTTCTTCTTCTTCTTCTACCTTGTAATGGAAACCAACTGATACCTTACTGCCAGAAGAGGGACTAATAAAATTATCAGCTGTGATAATTGAAAGAATATAACAGTAATATGACCACACACGCTGGGGATCTTCCAGTATTGTGAATTTTAAAGAAAAAAATAATAAAATGACACCAAAACCTGATAATAAAAAACACCTGGCGTATATACTTCTGTTTTAACAAAGTCGCTGCTTCAGGTTGGCAACAAAATAAAAAAAAAACAGGACCTTACTTCGAGGTAATACGTTACTTCGAGGTAAGATTACACGTGAGTTACCTTTGTTTTTGATGGCTATGCCCGTAAAATCATCTTAAAAGCCAGCCCATGCTCGTCGCAGCAATATAAGACTAATAAATTATTTTCCTTCTAATTAAAGTAACATTAATGACAGTAGTGTAGCTTAAAAAGTTCGCCACGTTAGCTCAGCAGCTACAGAAGTCACGTTATTTTGTCTCAGCAAGCCAGTGATGCTGGGTTCAAGCCCCAGAAGTGGGGTTTTTTTTCTGGTACGCAGCGAAAAGGCCCCGAGGGGTCCACCCAGCCTTTACAAATATGGGTACCAGAGAAATCTGGGAAAGTAAATGCGGTCAGATATGATACCGACCACATCTCACTTTCATGTGCCGAAGGTCGTGGAGATGCAGACCTAACACTGATCCATAATACGTCTTAATGGCATGGAAACGGGGATTCTAGCTTCTTACCTTTACACAAGCGAAACATATGCTGGAAACAACATTCCTGTGAATATTTTCATATCCACATTCAAAAGCGAACGGTCTCTATGATTTGTCAATACAGTAATTAAGATCAGTTCTGGAGGTTCGTGTACCGTGTTCACTCCAGCCGTAGAAGACGAAGACTAATGAAGACATTTATCATGAAAATAAACTAGCCAAAGATCAGACTAACAAACACTTCTGATGGTTAAAAAAAAAACAAAACAAAAAAGCAAACCGCAAAATGTCAAGAGAATCACTGCACCGCTAAAAGACGTAGCGTTTTCGACCACTTAACGAACTATCATTGTTAGCTGGAGTTGTGGTACCTCTCCAGCCGTAAAAGACGTTAATTTCCGACTGCAGTGTTTTAAATGTTTTACTATATGGGAGCGAATGTTAGAAATGACACAGACAACTCCATGTATATCTGAGACCTCCCAGAGCAAGTGTCTACGTAAGATAAAAAGAGCCTCCTGTCCGTACTCCTTTAGTAAATAGCCCGCGTTAAGAGTGACAGACATGGCACTACTGTAGACAGGGACTGAAAGGAGAAGGTGGCAATGGATTTGCCACATTATAAGAATGGCAGACGAATCTTTACCACAAACAGCTTTGATGTGAACTCAGTAGGACAAAAGGAGCATGGGACGAGCCAAACAGGCGTGGAGACATACAACAAAGAGAATGCTGCTAAGCAAAGGGTTAACATGGGAGACAACCTAGAAGGTAGCGAAGAACCCAAAAAAGTGGAAATCTCTTGTTACCAGCAGCTCCATATTTCTTCGGCAATGAATATATATATATATTCTGGCTACAGTGGTGTCATTAATGAAGTTAACTCTCCGGTCCCAGTGACTGACATCATTGTCAGAAACAACTTTATGGATCAAATTCTAACATAATGAAAGAACTTTCCAGCTCTGTCTATAGCCTGAGCGCAAGTATCAGATGAACGACCAGACAAAGAAAATACTGTCCCGTGAGTATATCATCTGAATAGATCAAATGTGGGAAAGATGAACTGATCTGAATGTATTCTTGTGGCGCTATTCCGTAACGTAGTGGATATTTTGTAAATATAAATATGTTTCCTTACTTGTAATAACTGGCCGTTATAACTTTCGAGACTTTTCTATCTGTCTTGGTTCCTCGAGACTTTTCTATCTGTCCTGGTTCTCGAGACTTTTCTATCTGTCCTGGTTCCTCGAGACTTTTCTATCTGTCCTTGTTCATCGAGACTTTACTATCTGTCCTTGTTCATCGAGACTTTTCTATCTGTCCTGGTTCCTCGAGACTTTTCTATCTGTCCTGATTCCTCGAGACTTTTCTATCTGTCCTGGTTCCTCGAGACTTTTCTATCTCTCCTGGTTCCTCGAGAATTTCTGTCTGTCCTGGTTTATCGAGACATTTCTATCTGTCCTGGTCCCTTGCCTTTCTGAGCACAAACCTTATTGCTTCTTCAGTGATTCTCAACCTCTAAACCAATTTTCCATTTTAACTCAAGCGGCCCTGGATCCTCCTTTTTAACTCAAGCGGCCCTGGGTTCTCTCGTTGAACCCAAGCTGCCCTGGATCGTTACTTTTAACCCAAGCGGCCCTGGATCGTTACTTTTAACCTAAGCGGCCTTGGATCTTCCCTTTTAACCCAAGCGTTCTTGGATCCTCCCTTATAACCCAAGCGGCCTTGGATCCTCCCTTATAACCCAAGCGGCCCTGGATCATTACTTTTAACCCAAACGCCACTGAAACGTTGCTTTTAACCCAAGCGGCCCTGGATCCTCCCTTATAACCCAAGCAGCCTTGGATCCTCCCTTATAACCCAAGCGGCCTTGGATCTTCCCTTATAACCCAAGCGGCCCTGGATCGTTATTTTTAACCCAAGCGCCCCTGAATCGTTACTTTTAACCCAAGCGACCCAGTAAATTAAATCATAATCCAGAAAGGATTTTCACCAGAATACAGTCTTTTCTGGCGGTGAAATTCCTCCATTTAGACTTCAAATCTTTCCTCTTAGCAAATCCTTCCTCCGGTCCAAGCTGTTAAAAAAAAGGTTTAAAAAAAGTAAAATTCCCGTTTCCATGCTGTTAAGGCATATTGGGGATATGGTGTTGACCTCGAGGCCTTTTTGGCCTGTACCAGGAAAAATAAAATCCCACTGTTGGGACTTGAACCCAGTACCACCGGAACAGTAAAACGAATGCGTAACCACTGAGCTCAGCACAGAATCAGTGTAATCTTACTAGCACAGAATCAGTGTAATCTTACTAGCACGGAATCAGTGTAATCTTACTAGCACAGGATCAGTGTAATCTTACTAGCACGGAATCAGTGTAATCTTACTAGCACAGGATCAGTGTAATCTTACTAGCACAGAATCAGTGTAATCTTACTAGCACAGGATCAGTGTAATCTTACTAGCACGGAATCAGTGTAATCTTACTAGCACGGAATCAGTGTAATCTTACTAGCACGGAATCAGTGTAATCTTACTAGCACAGGATCAGTGTAATCTTACTAGCACAGAATCAGTGTAATCTTACTAGCACAGGATCAGTGTAATCTTACTAAACTGGGAAAAAAATTCTGCCTAGCCAAAGAGATAATCATTATATATTATGTTTAAGACAACAAATTATTTACAATGGCTACGACAACCATAAAGAATGAAAAAAAAACAGAATAAAAGAAACACATCAACTACTACTACTACTACTACTACTACTGCTACTACTACTACTGCTACTACTACTACTGCTACTACTACTACTACTTTTACTACTACTACTACTACTACTACTGCTACTGCTACTACTACTACTACTTTTACTACTACTACTACTACTACTACGACTACTACTACTACTACTACTACTACTACTACTACTACTACTACGACTACTACTACTACTAACACGTATATCAAGAACAGACACTTGAAAACAAAAGGTCGGCATAACCTTGGCAAATGTCACGCAGATGTGTCCACTCTGCTCATGGTTACGTTAAGATGGAACCATTTGACTTTGGTGTATAGGCTAAGACATCAATATAGACGGCAAAGACCCGAGGATTGTAAAACATCTATACTGGCAGTAAGAAGCAGCAATTCGAGTTTAAAATAGAACTGGAAAATATCAACCTATAAAACAAGGGGTGCGACAAGGATGTGTACTATCTCTAGACTTTTTTTCTCTGTATAGCGAGAATATTCTAAGAACGGTCATCACAGAACCAGGCATAAAAATTGGAGGATACAATATTAACAACCTTCGTTATGCTGACGACACAGTACTGATAGCTGAGAATCAACAAGATCTGTAAAATCTCTTGGATAAAGTCGCCAAAGAAAGTGAACAGAAAAGCCTTTCTTTGAACATCAAAAAGACAGAGACTAAGATTATATCTAAGAAACAGAATCCACCAAAATGCAGTATAAAATCAAACGGAACTATTCTAAACCAGGTGCAGAAATTCAAATACCTTGGAGCAGTAATAAGTTCAGATGGGAAATGGAGAACAGAAATTAGGAACAGAATAGGCCAAGCAAAGACTGGATTTCAGAGAATGATAAACATATTATCCAACATATCCTTATCAAATAGTCTTAAAATGCTATATTGAACCTATCTTGTTATATGGAAGTGAATCAATGACAATAGGCAGGTCTGCACAAAAATCATTGGATGCAGCAGAAATGTGGTTTATTAGAAGAATGTTGCGAATCCCCTGGACAGCAAAAATAACTAATGAAGAATGTATGAGAAGAGCTGGAGAGACAAAAAAAATCTTGTCTAAAAAATAAGAGAGGGACAATGTACTTTCATAGGACATGCAATGAGAAGAAGGGGTATTGAAAATATTATAACAACAGGAAAAAAATAGAAGGAAGATCAAGAGGAAGACCAAGAGAAATGATACTGGACAGTCTGACGGGATGGTGTGAGAGGAGACCACCAACTGGGCTGATAACCTGCATGAATGATCGTGTACTCTGGAGAAGCATAATAGCCAACGCCAGTCGGCACGGCACCCGATGATGATGATGTATAGGCCATGGCTACAGTAACATTGGATCTGTTTTATTGGCTCACGAAGACACAAATGGGTGCTTGAAAATGGACATGCCAGAAAATAGGTCAGAATATCAAACATCTCTCCTTGAACACCATCTTGGAAGGGTACATGATGGGAAAAAGAAAGAGAGGACGACCAAGGCGAAGATGGCAGCAAAACATCACGAATAATCTACAAATGGATGCACCAGCAGCAGGGCATCTTGCTTACAACCGAAAGGCCTTCAGGAGAGCTGTTAGGGAGGCAAAGTTCCGTAAGGGACATGTAAATGACAGACTGAGTCCTTGAACACACGATATTTTGAAGAGTAATAAAATAGCTATGTTTACCATTTCAGTGACGCAGTGGCCAATTAATAATCGTATATGTGTGTATTTATGCATGTATGTTGCTAGTGTGTATTTTTAAATACCTGTTTACGCTTACACAGTTTCACGGATGATTCTCTTAGTTATGTGAGTCGTACATGATCTCAGCAACTTTCGTGTCCTTACATTTCCTAATTACATTTTCCCCACAACTTTTGTGTTCTTAAATGTCTTCATTAAATTTTCCCGACAATTTTTGTATTCTCAAATTTGCTCATTAAATTTTCCCCACAACTTTTGTGTTCTTAAATTTGTTAATTAAATTTTCCCCACAACTTTTGTGTTCTTAAATTTGTTAATTAAATTTTCCCCACAACTTTTGTGTTCTTAAATTTGTTAATTAAATTTTCCCCACAACTTTTGTGTTCTTAAATTTGTTAATTAAATTTTCCCCACAACTTTTGTGTTCTTAAATTTGTTAATTAAATTTTCCCCACAGTTTTTGTGTTCCCAAATTTGCTCATTAAATTTCCCCCACAACTTTTGTATTCTTAAATGTAGTCATTAAACTTTCCACACAACTTTTGTGTTCTTACATGTAGTCATTAAACTTTCCACACAACTTTTGTGTTCTTACATGTAGTCATTAAATTCTCTCGACAACTTTTATATTCTTAAATGTAGTATTTAAATTCTCTCCACAACTTTTGTGTCCTTAAACGTAGTCATTAAATTTTCCCTACAACTTTCGAGTCCTGAAATTTAATTCTCCCGCACAAACACTTTTTGTGTCCCTAACTTTAATTACTGATGTCTTTTCACAACTATTGTGTCAATAATTTCGCCATGCAACTTTTGTGTTTATTTTTTGCCAACAACATGCTTCAAGCAAACTTCTTTTTTTTTTTGTCCCTAGTTTTGCTAATATGTTTCTCCCTCTGTTTTTGTCCCCAGTTTTGCTAATACGTTTCTCTCTCTGTTTTTGTCCCTAGTTTTGCTAATGTGTTTCTTCTTCTGTTTTTGTCCCTAGTTTTGCTAATGTTTCTCCCTCTGTTTTTGTCCCTGGTTTTGCTAATATGTTTCTTCCTGTTTTTGTCCCTAGTTTTGCTAATATGTTTCTCTCTCTGTTTTTGTGCACCATTTACCCACTAACTGGCCTCACTACGTAGCTCCTCTAACGCAGTGGTTCCCAACCTCCTGTCGCTACTCAAATTTGGGTCATGGAGGTCTGAGGTAGAGTTACGAGAAGACGTACATTATAATCTTTGCGGAATTTCAATTTCCTTTATATCGTGGGTCACATACCATTGTTCATCCTAGGGTGACAGGTCACGTACCATTGCTGGTTTAGAGTGACAGGTCACGTACCATTGCTGGTTTAGAGTGACAGGTCACGTACCATTGCTGGTTTAGGGTGACAGGTCACGTACCATTGCTAGTTTAGGGTGACAGGTCACGTACTGTTGCTAGTTTAGAGTGACAGGTCACGTACCATTGCTGGTTTAGGGTGACAGGTCATGTATCATTGCTAGTTTAGGGTGACAGGTCACGTACCATTGCTGGTTTAAGGTGACTGGACACTACCAGTGCTGGTATGGGATCGCGCTAAAAAGATTGAGAACCGCTGCTCTGATGTTGCTTAGTATTTGTTTTCGTTTTTTTTCGCTTCAGTATTTTATTATTTTTTGTTATACATTTGCTCTCTCTCTCTCTCTGTCTCTCTCTCCCTCTCTCTCTCATACGCACTAACGCATACAGTATCTCGCTCTCATCGTTGTCTCCAAACTACCTGCCCCAAAAGCGCCCTGTAACAGCAATTCCTATCACCGGTCATACGAGAGCCTCAGTGATACAGCCGCACAGTAAAACTACCACGAGAGAAAGAAAGAAGAAAAAAGAAAACTTTACTCCAAGCCTCACCATTAAAACACTGCTTGCCTGCAGACGAAGGCGTCGCTCGGAATAAACTCTCAGCGTCTCCACAAAATCAGGAAGCGCCGGGGGCATCCAGACGGACTTCAAAGAACTTTCCTGATTCGTTTGGAAACTGTACACATCGTAACGAAAAGTTCAAAGGATTATTTTTTTCCCCCTTCCATTTCTTTTTCTCTCACTCGTACCAGGGCTCAACAAGAAGGAAGCTGGAGATGGATTAGTGCTGTAGAATGTGTAAGATGTAGCACGCCTAAAATTTCCTCCAAACTGCTATTCTAGAAAGCTTAACATCAACAAGCCCAGCACAGTAGAAGTCACGTGAATCTCCCTTTGAAGTGTTTGTATATGTGCGTTTAATTTTTCGCTTCTATTTATCCAAAACCGGAAAGGGTTTTTCGTCTTCTTTTCCTAAAGAATAGATGAGATATAAGGAAATCAGTTAAGCTTTGGTGATGTCTACTTCGTTTTGTGTGTGCTTGTGTGCGTGTGTGTGTGTTACAGAATTAAGGCACCTGGTGGGAAGGTGACGAGACAGATGCAGATTAACTTAACTGTGATCATGTCACAGGGATGAGTTCTGTTCATATATGTGCTGTCACATCACAAGGTCCGGGCTTTGTTCATATATGTGCTGTCACATCACAAGGACCGGGCTCTGTTCATATATGTGCTGTCACATCACAAGGACCGGGCTCTGTTCATATATGTGCTGTCACGTCACAAGGACCGGGCTCTGTTCATATATGTGCTGTCACGTCACAAGGACCGGGCTCTGTTCATATATGTGCTGTCACGTCACAAGGACCAGGCTCTGTTCATATGTCGACAGAGGCTGTTAGCAGGTTAACAGGCACAGAATATGTTCATGTGTCGACAAAGACTTACAGTGACGTCGGACTTCTTTTTTCGTCTGTGCCCAGACTGTGGTCACTTCGCAAGAACAGACTCCGACAGCGTGTCAGACTAGGCTGCGGTCACGTCACAGGCAGTATGTCATGTCACTGGCACAGATTCTACCCACGCCTCAGCACAGTCCGTAGTCACATTCCAGTCACGGGTTCTCGTCACGCTTAAGCACGGGCCGCGGTCACGTCACAGGCAATGGACTGTGGATCCCATCTCGTCACCGACTGTTAACAGTAACGAAAATGACCGGAGAAAACAGAAATTCTTTGTTAACTTCAACAGCTGCCATTGAGTGAACTGCTGACGTTAGTGTACTCATCTTTCATGGAGAAGGTCGATAGTTTGAATCCAGCGGGATGCATGCTTGCCACCCCGCCAAAGAGATGTATGTAATCCACGGTGACTAGTGAAGGACAGGCAGCCAGGTTTGCTAGTGTATCTCCAGGTGAAGTAACATACAGACATTAACACCATATCCCCGAGATGCCTCTATGCCACTTCTTCTTCTTCTTCTTCTTCTGGGATTAAAAGGGCGTTGGGTGCACTATGCTCCTTTCGGTCCCACACATCCGACTTCGGCTGGATGTATTTTTGGAACCAAGTTCACCTTCTCATGTGATCTCTATACACTTGATCAGACTAACGTCAGTTTTTTCTGGAGCACGACTGGGAGGTAGTACAGGGTCTTGGCCAACCGTGGTTCACCAACACCGCCACAAGCAGTCAGCTACAGGTAAGTGAGCACTCTTGCACTGAACTCGAGCATCCTGGAGACAGTGTTGGGCGGAATCAGGGTTGGTAGAAATGTATTATTTCCGAATTCAGACTGAAAATAGAAGAAAGAAAGAAAGAAATAGAAGAGTCAGGGTCCAAATGAAAGATTTGTTTAGCGATCCAACAGCCTAACTTAATATGTTAGTCATTAGCTGTGATCGCCATCATTAGAATCACGAAGAAAAAAAAAACCCGGGGTTGATATAAAAATTTCGTAATTTGAATATTCATTAAGCTAAAATGATAATATAAAAGGATAAACCGGAAGACTTTTTTAAGTGCTTAATCTCATTATGTCAAGGACCTTTCATTATGTCAAGGATCGCATAATATACATTTATAAAAACAACAACAACTAAAAAATAAAAAAAGAGGCCGTGTATCAGAAATCAGATCCGGGAACAGAGCTGAATGAGTGTGGCAGATAAAGCAAGCAGTTAGGCAAGATTTGTGTCCTATCACCCGATCTCTCTAACTTCACTGAGCAAACAGTTTTTGAAGGTTCTCTTAAACAAACCAGGAGTGCAAGTGAAAGGTTGCAGTGTCAACAACATGAGTTGCGCTTAGACCGTATGAAAAAAAAAAAACACTCCTTCTTTTAGGTAGATAGTGGGAAAGAGAATCAGAAAGAAAGATGTTTCAGATTTAAGTGAAATATGGAAATAACAAAACAAAACAAAAATATCTTGAAAGATTGGAAGAGAACAGACAAAAAAAAATGATGTATGTACAAGAGATGAAGGAAACATGATCGAGAGGTAGACCAAGACAAAGATGGAGAGACAACATAGAAGAGGATATGCAGGAAATTAGAGTTACCAACTGGAGAGAGAGGATTAGGAATATGAAGGATTGGAGGCGAACTTTATCTGCAGCAATGAGCCTTAATGTCTTGGGAAGAAGAAGAAGAAGAAGAAATGTATACATTTCTAAAACGTTCTGGAACGAACGAACTTTATGTTCAAAGCGCGAAGAACTGGACATCTCAGTCGAGGTGACAGTTTGTACTTCATGTCTAAATTCCCATTCTACCTTTGTCATTGACAGTTAGTTTAGTAATCATTAACGTATACTTACAGAAAATAATGACAGGTGTGAAATGAACAAATTTCACGCAACATCTCTTACACATACATTAAAACATGTATATATGTCCATATAAAATATACGAAGGAGTTATTGTATATTCCTTCACGTTAATTATCTAATTATCGTTATATTAATAATCACAACCAGAATTATTTCGGAGAGAGAATGAAACAGACAGACAGACAGATTGATTGACTGATTGATCTTTATTTCAAAAGGGTTAAGAATTGGGCACGCAGGCCCGTCTGACATTCTGCCCTTTATCATACTTCTTTCACTCTATTCCAGACATTCTAAAAATATGCTGTTCATATAACAAACATAACTAACATTGAAGCTGAGAGACATAAAATAAAATATAACATTTACGTTTCGCTCTTAAACATTCACTCAGTACAGAAGTAACTACATACATTATAAATGACTATCTACTAAATAAAATTTTCGGGACTATTCAGAAAACAATTAATTGTATTCGGTGTATGTAAGAGCAGTTTAAGATAACTTTTAAGTTTTATAATTCATGGAGGCATGTAGTCGACATCAAATAGATATTGGGAAAGCTTGTAGTTGTAGGAAGGAGTATAATTTATATTTTTTATATAGGATGGGAGGGTATTCCAAAGATGAGCAGCAGAATAACTAAAGCTTTTCTTCTAAATATCAAGTCTAGGTTTTGGAAGACATAAGTTGTTCAAGCGTTGGCTGCACTTTGGGCTAAATTTAAACAGGTTCCATAGATAAGGCGGGGCATGCCGTGAAAGAATTTGATGTACTAACTTGGCTTTGTTGAAGAGGAACCTGTTCTTAAGAGGTAGTATTTTGATACGTTTGTGATGGTTGGTTGTTTGTGCTTGATCTTTGTCACTAATAAGCTTTACTACAGAGAAGCAGGCAGACAGACAGACAGGTAGGCAGGCAGACAGACAGGTAGGCAGGCATACAGGTAGGCAGGCATACAGGTAGGCAGACCGACAGGTAGACAGACAGGTAGGCAGGCAGACAGACAGACAGGTAGGCAGACAGACAGACAGGTAGACAGGCAGACACGATCAGAGCAGAAACAGTACTTCACCCTTTCTTCCTCTTTCTCGTCCTCCATCCCCCCCCCCCCCCCAAATTCTTAACATTCTCTCTCTCTCTCTCTCTCTCTCCTCTTACCTCTCTCAATAAACATATCTGCCACTTCATAAAATAAGTATATGGCATACATTTAGTTAATTCATATTGTTAAAAGCATGAATCAGCATGGCCGCTACAATGACAATCACGTAACATTTATTATACGTGCATACTTTAATTAAAGAACGGCCTGGTTAGCCAAGTGGTTAGGCTCTCGGTTTACTAATCCGGTGGTACCCAGGTTCAGACCCAGCAGTGGCGGGTTTTTCATACACACACACACCCACCAAAAAGGCCCCAGGGTCCACACAGCCTCTAAAAATGGGTACCAGAGAAATCTGGGAAAGTAAAGCGCCCAGGCGTGATACTGACCACATCAGACGTTCATGTGCCGAAGGTCTTGGAAAACACGGGCCTAACACCGTATCCTCAATGGCGTGGAAACGGGACTTTACTTTAACTAAACAGAAGCGGAATATCTGAGATGACAGTAAAACTGACAGATGAAGGACAGAATATACGACTGGCATGCATATCAGGCTCCTCATCCTTTGAAAATCGAGTTCACTCATTCTCTAAAAGAAGAGAAAAAAATAAGGCCCAAAGTTTTCCCTCAGTTCTTGTATCATAACTTGCCAAACGAAAGAACTTTGTGACATAACATACCAGAACCTGACTGTTCTTCCAGTCAGTAATCACATTCTCCAGTCTTCAGCTGCGATTAAAAATTCTGATATTCCAGATTCCCTGAGAATTCCCTTTGTATGATAATTTTTGTCCACACAGCGGGCCCTTCTAGGACATGATTCTCGACTTTGTTGAACTTTACCAATATTCACTTGTAAGATATTTCTTTATCTGTTGTGTGTAGATGTACAGTGTTTGAGCAGTACTTCTCGTGACGTAGCAGAAATAAAATGGAAAGATCCACGACATTTCTGAAGAAGAAGCATATTTAGATGGGCAGGATAATGTGTTAATCTGTTGTTAGTGTGTTGTTAATGTGGTTGTGGGTATACAAACGTCATTACTGCACTCGTCTGTATTCGCACTGGAGAAAAGGTGGTTGTTGCCTTTGATATCTCTGCCTTTCGGTCCGAAGCATCCGACTTCGTTATATCTTATATTTAGCATCAGAGTTGTCTTCCTATATTAGCCCTATATTCACCGGACAAGTGAATGTAATATGTCGCCAGGGGGCACCACTCAGAGGTAGAATATGGTTCAAGACCGGGGCCTCATTTAGGTTCATGACCGGGGCCTCATTTAGGTTCATGACCGGGGCCTCATTTAGGTTCATGACCGAGGCCTCATTTAGGTTCATGACCGGGGCCTCATTTAGGTTCATGACCGAGGCCTCATTTAGGTTCATGACCGGGGCCTCATTTAGGTTCATGACCGGGGCCTCATTTAGGTTCATGACCGGGGCCTCATTTAGGTTCATGACTGGGGCCTCATTTAGTTTGGGAACTGCTTTCTCACAGAGCAGTTTCTTTTCGACACAAGAATTCTAGAAAATGGTAAAACAATACTCTGATAAAAGTCATTACTACGACGACAACGACAACAACAACAACAAAATATATGATGAAATGTGAGAAGTACCGGAGGGAGGGGGAGGGGGGGGGGGTGAATGTTAAAACTATTGATCATTAACGGCAGAATATGAATCCGGAGATGGTTAAAAATTCGAGACAGATATTAAAGACAAAGGCCTAGACCGTGAGGATGGAGAGTTTTTCTGTGTGCTTTATCAGGGGATGATGATGATGATGATGATGGAACATTAAAAGAGAAAGGCGATGCGAAAATATGGCAAGGCAGTTTGATGTTAGGAGTAAAAATGGTGACTGCCTGTAGAGTCCAAATGTGCACAAGAAACTCAAGTGAAAGGGAAACAGAAATGACCTAGCCTCGTTAATTCTGTGTACAGCAGTGATTCTCAAAAAGGAGACAGGTGACTCCATAAGCAGGAATTTCAAGGCTAAAGAGGAGGGATTTTTTCGCGGGAGAAAGTTGTTTTTTTTAAAATATACAACAAGAAAAATATAAAGGTGAAAATCCTTTTTGTATAATGATTTAATATATAGGGAAGGGTTCGGGTGAGGGGGGGGGGGGAGGAGGGGGGCAGTCTGGGTTGAAAAACGAGGACTGGGACTTTGAGAACCGCTGCTATAAAAAAAAACTAATGGTAAAAGCCTTCTTTCGTAATATCACGCGAATGTAAGAAAAATTGAAATTGAAAGAAACATTAATTAACCTGTGTTTACTTCTCCAAATCCTTTGGTGTTTCTTCTTTAAGTGTTTATGTGTTCGTCGGTTACTTTTGTGTGACTGACAATGAGTTCCGAATGTTACATTAGCTACTTTAAAATGAACCAGCTCCTATCTTTAAACAAAAAAGAAGCTAATTCGAACGCAACAACAGCCAGTCTCTACAGGTTCTTTACAGGTTCTCTACTGGCTGTTCTACAGGTTCTCTACAGGCTGTCTACAAGTTCTATACGGGCTCTCTACAAGTTCTCTTTGGGCTCTCTACAGGCTCTCTACGGGGTCTCTATAAGCTCTCTACGGGGTCTCTCTCTATAGGTTCTCTACGGGCTGTCTACAAATTCTCTTTAGGTTCTCTACAGTCTCTCTAGGGGGTCTCTATAGATTATCTACAGGCTGTCTACCAGGTCTCTATAGATTCTCTACAGGCTGTCTACAAGTTCTCTACGGGCTGTCTACAAGTTCTATATGGGCTGTCTACAAGTTCTGTATGGGCTGTCTACAAGTTCTCTACGGGCTCTCTATAGGTTCTCTACGGGCTCTTTATAAGTTCTCTACGGGCTCTTTACAAGTTCTCTGAAGGCTTTCTACAGGTTTTCTACATGCTCTCTATAGGTTCTCCCAGGGCTGTTTACAAGTTATCTACGGGCTTTTTACAATTTCTCTCCAGGCTGTCTACAGATTCTCTACAGGCTGTCTACAAGTTCTCTGCTGGCTAATCTACATGTTATATGCAGGTTCCATAAGGCTCTCTATAGGTTCTCCATGGGCTGTCTACAAATTCTCTATGGGCTGTCTACAAGTTCTCTACGGGGTCTATACAGGTTCTCAGAGGGCTGTCCACAAGTTCTCTACAGGGTGTCTACAAGTTCTCTACAAGCAGCCTACAAGTTCACTACAGGCTATCTTTGGGGTCTCTACATGTTCTCTATAGGTTCTCTACAGGCTGTCTACAATTCTCTACATGCTGTCTACAAGTTCTCTACGGGTTCTCTATAGGTTATCTACAGGCTGTCTACAAGTTCTCTACGGGGTCTCCACAGATTCTCTATAGGTTCTGTACAGGCTGTCTACAAGTTCTGTACAGGCTGTCTACAAGTTCTGTACGGGTTCTCTACAGGTTCTCTATAGGTTCTCTATAAGTTCTCTATAGGTTCTCTACAGGCTGTCTACAAGTTCTCTACGGGGTCTCTACATGCTTTCTATAAGTTTTCTACAGTCTGTCTACAGGCTCTCTATATGTTCTTTACAGGCTCTCTACAAGACTTTCTACAAGTTCTCTGCGGGCTGTCTACAGGCTCTCAACATGTGGGTTCTCTATAGGCTCCTTACAGGCTTTCTACAGATTCTCTACAGGGTCTCTACAGGCTCAGGAGCATGTATAGCAGCAATACAAAGACAGGTACAATCTGAGGTGATTATATGTTACCAGTTTCTGTGGGGAAAATGTAATATTCATCACTTACAGAAAAAATGCCTGTTAGATATTTACATCAAGCATTTCTTAAGACAGTGGTTCTTAATATGGTATCCATGCACCACAGATGATCCACATAAGGATTTTTTTTAGGCTCCACGGACCACAGATAGATGGGGCTAGATTTAAAAAAAAATCTTAGCATCATCTGGGTTCTGGTTATTTGCGTTATTTTAAAAGAAAGGCCCACATCGAATCTCAGCTAGAAATTGCAGCCCAGGGCTAAAAATTGGCGTAAGAACCCCTGTCTTAAGTCATGGAGGAGCGCATAAGCGGAGGATGATGCTGATTTTTATCCGGAGTCTCAGAATTTTATCGGAAAATGTATAGAATAAACAAGCGCTAGCGCTAGTGGAGATATTGATGTCTCTGTCTTACATGTTGTCAGAACGTGAACTCAAACATTTTGGTTTTCTTCTGTTTCTTGAATAGGGGAACTGTTTGACAGCAAAACTTTTTTTTTAACATAGGGGGATTCTGTCAGGTATGTCGACAGAGTTATCGGGGGGGGGGGGGGGGGGGGGTGGGGGGTGGAGAGAGAGAGAAGACGCTGCCCGTTTTGGCAGTTAGCGACCCATAGCTGACATGCTGGCGTCAGGGTTGGCAATTCATAGATGACATGCTGGCGTCAGGGTTGGCAATCCATAGCTGACGTGCTGGCGTCAAGGCTGACAATCCATAGCTGACGTGCTGGCGTCAAGGCTGGCAATCCATAGCTGACGTGCTGGCGTCAGGGTTGGCAAACAATAGCTGACCAAGACCTTGTTGCAAACTTTCCATTAGTTCCCTAGTAACATGCCTACCCCTGGATAAAGGGACAGGGATCGCCATAGTCCCCATGGTTGTGGAGTCTGCTAAAGAAGTCTTGCATATCCCCAGGTGTTTTTAGATGCACTCAGGTACTGAAAATAATAGCGGCCATGACCTGCTTCCAGGCCGACACGACGCTCAGCCTCAACATCTTCACCGCAGCGCCTGCAAAGAACACCAGCTCGCAGTCTCATTGAGATTGAAGAAAAAAAATATGATGACGAAAAATCATAATCATCATCATCATTGTTTGACACTTTTCAAAGATTTTGCTGACAAAAGGTTCGGAAGTTTACATTATCTGAGAGTTTACGGTTAATGATTTAAAAAAAAAAGCTTTCACATTAAGTACATTTGGTTTTAAAAATCACAATCTTAAGCACTTCAGTATCGAACATTTCCTTATGTTCTGATTATGTTGTTTTGTTAATGTGTAGACAATAAGGGTTATGGCCCTTTTTAGGGACAAAATGCTTGTCGTGATGAAAGCTTTTACAATCATTTTAAACCTTACTCTCACTGTTGCATTAATTTCCGTGTTCTGCCAGAATAAAATTTGGTACAAAGAAACTGGCAAGGAGTTACTCGGTAATCTATAAATAAGGGCAGGGTTAAAAATGTGCAACGCTTCCTTTTTTAAAAAAAAATTTAGTTAGACTTACCTAAATATGGCTCTGAGTATTGACTCATCTAGGCGTGCAAGATCAACCTAAACTGCTAGAGTTGTTTTGGAAGGTAAGAGTTAATATATTTCCGCGACAATGTATTAGGACTGTATTTAGCTCAGGAAAAAAACATGGCCACATCTCCACCCACCCCTCCATCCTCACTTACCCACAAAGACAGCACAACCAGCAAAGACTGAACTACGAGGAGGAAATGGATTAATTCTTCTTTTCTTAACATCCAATGTTAATACACAACCAATAACAAACACTTATCAACAACTTGATTACGCTAAACGGAAAGAAAACAACACACTACCTTGGCTCACCGGCAAGCACCTGACAACAAGACTTCAACGAAGACTCAGACAATGACCAACACGCACTACAGCCAACCAGTCGTTCTGCCTGGCTGCACAAATTCTTACACAGCGGTTCACAGTAGGAAACATATAGCATTCAACATACATAAGCATAACTTGGACATAGTAATCAATATCCCAATAGGGAGACTACTGCCTCCTTGCACTCAAGCATTGCCATCTATATACATCGCGCCAGCTTGCCTGTCCACAGAGACAACAATAAATATAAATTAAGAATAATCAACAAAATAGCGTCATCTGGGCTTGTACACACAAGACAACATTATGTCCATTAATTGGCGACCACTCCTCCGTTTAGTGTGCCGCAGAAGTCTACTCCTCAGTTGTGCATTATATTCAGCATAACAGTCGAATTCACAAGCATCATCGTCAATCAATAAAACATACAATGAAAGAAAATAATACACGAAAAAGTCAGTCACCAGATCTGAGACATAAGTTACCACAGTACAAAAACTATGCACAGGCCAGGCATTTCCTCCTTCGGCGACGTGTCCTCTCTTCACCGGAGTCCCCTACCGTATCAGGGAACAGCTGAGTGGGAACAAACACTGACACAACTCCACTCGTCCACCTGGACACTAGTTCTCAACAGAACAGAGCCAGTGATCGGCAAACTTGCAGCTTTTACTCCGATTCTCTCCTGGCCTCACCCGGGAGCCTATAAGTCGATAGCGCCGACTTCCAACATGGTCCTACCAAGTGTTCCACAGTTGGACAGCAATCGACCTCCATAACGGACCTAGGACACCCGGCTACTGCCAAGACCCCAGGCTTTCGACCCGAACCCATACGCACTTGTTGGTACTCACCCATTCCACGTGGATGATTCGACTGTTTGGCCACGTTGCGCGCGCGCGGGCGCGCACACACACACACACCCACATGGCCAAACTGAACTTGTCCACAACTGCATAAAGATAACTGTGCTTGTCTTACAAAACAAATCGCTAATATTATTTAATGGAGCTTTAAGAGTACAGCAGTGGTGGTATATGATATTCTTATTTGTTGTATAAGATATAAGGATAAAAGCTGGGCCATGTGGATGGCATCCATACTTCCAGGCAGTTTTTGTGTGTTGAACTTCGGCGGGAAGGAGGCCACGTGGCAGAGCAACAAGCTGAGATATAAAGATGTTTGTAGGTTATCAGCTTTTTCTATCACCCACGTGGTACGGGAAGAGCTTGTCAAAGATCGATTCATGATTCACTCTGCACAGAGGCGTAGCATCACTTGAGGAGGAAACGAGCGCTAAACCTGAATTTAGAAGAGATACGAGCAAGGAAACTGGACCTTGTGGCAGAAATAATCCTTGCTGTTAATGTGAGTGATTTAGCAAATACAACATCAGTTGAGTCAGCCATGAGAAGAGCTATTTAGCAAAGTGATTCTTGGCTAAGAAATCATTTGTAAATGTGTTAGGTTTTTTTTTTTTAGTCACTGTTAATCTCCAGATCTGAGAGAGGACATGAAACTTAAATACAAACACCAGAGCAACCACACAGCTGTCCAGATCATCAGGAGCAAAGACCATCTTGGGCGAGTGTTTCGGCATGTCGAAGGAGACAGTTGTGTCACATGAAGCACACTAAAAACTGGACTAATCAGCTTGGTCCGTCCAATGAAATGTGTCGTTGGGACGACAGCAGACTGAGATTGATCACTTCTCTACCCCTTGTGGAGTCTTTTGATCGTTGTTCTATGATTGGCTATACACAGGAACTGTCTAAGAGATTCGTCTAATTTTGTCTTATAAATGTAAATGACACATTGGTGCTCTGATTTTAACCCAAAAATAGAAAATGTGAGGAAAATGGACAGGAAAAAGAGAGATTAAAGGAGGCATTTTGTGTCCGTCATTTTTACAAAGTGTTTAATTTTCCTTCATTTTTTTGTTTTAGTGTTTTTAAAATCTGTACCGCTGTTCTTGTATGTGGTTCCCGAAACAGGGCATTTGGTGAAATATTGGATTTTTGTTTGTTCTTCATTTATGCACGCGCAGCGTTCTTTCTGCTACTCTTGTTCCTGCCCACCTACCCCATTTTTCTTTCTGTAAAACAGAACCATACCAGTTTACTAGAGCTGTCCATTTAACTCAGTGGTATCTGTCTGTCTGCCTGTCTCTCTTCAGTGTTCCAGGTCTTCAGTTTGATTCATCATCCCAGTGGCTGAAGCTCTCTGATATCTTCCTCCATATTGTCTCTTTTATCTCTAGCTTGCTCTTGTCTCTTCCGTCTTCTGTATATACGGAGTCTGGTTTCATGAATCTCTTCCAGTCTATCTGTGTGACCCAGATATTGTGACATTATCTGTGACCCAGCTTTTGTAACATATTATCTATGACCCAGCTATTGTGACATTATCTGTGACCCAGCTATTGTAATATATCAACTAGGACCAACCTATTATAATATATTGGCTATGCTCCAACTATTGTAACATATTAGTTGTGACCCAGCTAGGTTCTAAGGACTGTTATAGCCGGAGGTGGGGTGGGGGATACGCTCTCCATGCCAATGAAATGTCTCCAAGGCGTGCGTCTCAAATAGCCTCTGACAGTCAAGTAAAGCTCCTGGTCTTCTCGTGGCAGAACTGCTGAAACTGACAGGGGAAGGGGCGAAGGTGAATATCTGGCGCCTGAAAACCAGAAATTTCGGGTAGATGAGAGTCATGTTTGGTAGCTCATTTACCGCTGCTGGCGAGATTCTTCAGCTGCCGTGCGTGGAGTGGGGCTCCTCCCGGCCAGTGAAAAAAAGGTGCGAATGGGGTTGCCGCACGGCACTGTGGAAAAGGTGAAAGAAAGAATTAAGTGAAGTAATTCGTAGTCTCGAGGTTAGGACTGCTCAAATCACAGCACCTCTGCTATAGAGGTCGGCCACGTCCAATGTGCATCATACCGGGCGAATTGCCTGAACCGGCTTAACCCAGAAACTGCTGGCGAGATTCTTCGGATGCCGCACGTGGAGTGAAACTCCTCCCGGCCAATGAAGAAAATGTGAAAAAGCAATTAGGGTTGCCCTGCGGCGCCGATGTGAAAAGGTGATGGAAAGGATAAAATGAAGCTTAATCGGTATGTCACGTAGTCCAGCGGCGAGAACTACTCATACCACGGCACTTCTGTTCTAGAGGCCGGCCACGTCCGATATACACCCTTACTGGTGAAATATGCCTAAACCGGCACACACCAGGGGTGAAACTTGACGGCTACTCAAGTCACAGTACCTCCGCTCTAGAGGTCGTTCACGTCCTAAACACGCTCATACTGGGATAATACGCCTAAACCGGCTTAACCCATGGATGAAATATACTAGTGGCGAGGATTCGTCCTCCTAGACAAAAGCTCCGTCCTTGTCACAACTAAGAAGGGTAGCGACCACGACCACAAAATGCTGAAGTCGGAGACACTGGACTAGGGCAGTCTAGATAAGCAACCACCTCTCACCCGGCGGGGATGTATGCGTATTCTAATCACGCTGAGGTTTTCCGGTGAGAAAGTCCAACGCTGGACTGGATGCGCAACCACCTGTCACCCGGCGGGGATACACGGGTATCCAAAAACACGTCGAGGTTTTCCGATGAGAAAGTCCAACTCTAGATTAAACTGATGCAACGAAAACCATGGTGTCACGCAATCCCGCTTCTGAGACCCACCGAGAATACAGGCTCAAGCCTTGCGATACTCTGAACCTCTTGTGGTCCTGTCGGGGATCTCGTTTGTCCTCTTGGGGACAACAGGGGGACCACGGGACCTATCGAGGACCACAAGAGTAAATTCAGTAGGATCACAGGGCGGTCTTGGCGGTAGAAACGAACGAATAAAAAGAAGAAGAAGTGACCCAGCGATTTTAGCGTATTATCTGTGACCCAGCTATTGTAATATGTTAGTTATGCCCCAGCTTTTGTAATATATTATCTGTGACCCAGCTATTATAGTATTTTAGCTTTAACAGTGGAGAAAATTTGACAAACTAAACACAATTATAACAAATATTTAAGAAAACTTGAATATTTTGGACACATTAAACGTTATGATAATCTAGAGAAGACCGTCTTGGAAAGAGACATAATGGGGAAAAAAAGAGAGGAAGACCAAAGCGAAGATGGTTGCAAGACATCGTTGATCTGCAAATGGATGCATCAACAGCAGGGCATCTTGCTTACAAGCGAGAGGCCTACAGGAGAGCTGCTAGGGAGGCAAAGCTACGCAAGAGACATTCAAATGGCTGACTTACTGACTGTTTAATCCTCTTTCCTAGCCAGCCTTCTTCAATATTAAGTTCTTGTCTCTCTTTTTTCTTGTTCCCATTATGTATCCTTCCAATAATTGTCTTCTCTAAATTATCATGACGTTTAATGTGTCAAAAATATTTAAGTTTTCTCTCTTTAATCCTGTTTACTAGCCAGCCTTCTTCAATATTAAGCTCTTGTAGTATAGATATATTTGTTCTTTTTTCTGTCCACGATATTTGGAGAACTCTTCTGTAGCATTTACATTCAAAGGCATTTATGTGTTTCTCAGCTGTTTTGTTAAGTGTCCAGGTCTCACAGGCATATGTTGCGATGGAAAAGATGCATGCCCTTACAAATCTTATTTTTGTAGTTTTGTCTGTTCTTCTCCACAGATTCTTTAGTTGTTTTACTTTCTGAAGAGCGATAGATGTCCTCCTTTTAATATTATTATTTAATTATCATTGTTTCTTCTTTATTAGTTAGTAATGATCCAAGATATTCAAAGCTCTCCACGTCTTCCAATTTGTCCTCAGTGATATATATATATATATTGCTTTATTTGTTTTGTCAGTTGTCATCACTTTAGTCCTACGGCATGGAAAATACCACGGGGCATAAAAGGATACTTCACCTCTCCTTTGGGGGTGGGGGTTTCAAGACTCACACGCTTATCAGTTATAATTTATCAGTTATAAGTTATCAGTTATCAGTTATACGTTATCAGTTATATTGCCTATTTTCACCATCTCTTGTGGAGTGAACTTATGATCCAGCAATGGCGAACCTTTGCAGATCCACACACCAGACCCAACCACGTGGTCTACATCTGAAGTAAAAGGTCAAGGACCAGCATGATAATCTGAAGAAACCTGTGTACTCCCTCCTGGCGACTCGGCTGCGTATTTGGTACAGCGTAGCAAGTAAGACTGAAGAAGAAGAAGAAGAAGAAGAAGAAGAAGAAAAAGAAAAGAAGAAGAAGAAGATGATGATGATGATGAGGATGATGATGACGATGATGATGAACCAAGACTTCATACGTGGCAATTTCTCCAGATGCGTTTTAAACAATTCAGCCAAATTTATTATTATTATTAATATTACTATTATTATTATTATTATTCATTACCGAGCACAGAATCACGTACATATCTTTGATATGGAACATACAAAAGCAGCATTGATTACTACAACAGGGCGATATATATCTTCTTCTGCAAACTGCAGTTCATGGGCACTCGTGTGAGCGCGTGTGAGCACGTGTTCTTTTGTGCCTCGCTTTGTGCAGAATCAAACATGGCCAGTTATTAACCGAAACAGTCATCAGAAGACCTGGTAATGGACACCTTTTGAAATAAGCAGGGCGGGTCTTTTTTTTATTATTGAAGCCAGTCATTTAAATCGAAGTTGCCAGACGCTGGTCTTTCCAGTTGTTCCTGACATACAGTATACACGTGAGTGTGAGTGTGTGTGAGTGTGTGTGAGTGTGTGTGTGTGTGTTTGTTTGCTCTTATCGGTTCGTCGTTTGTATTGATCTTTCATTTGTGATTGTTGTCGTTGCTTCTTTAGTTGCTCCTATATCCAATAATGCTGGACTCAGTGCGGCATTTATAAAGGGACAACGACGACGATGACGATGATGATGATGATGATGACTGTCGTGAGGAGAGAAGGTGATACTAGCCTCAGTGATATGGCTTTTTTTCATGTTGCTGGGATGTAGAGAAGAATACAAGCCAAGTCTTCAAGGGGACAATAACGCAGGGCTTTATAATGAGCTCCGCTTGGTTGCTCTCAGACTGTTGATCGTTGCACTGGGCACATTAAGATAATGAGACGGCGTCGTGTTTTGGATATATTAGTGCTGGAAAAAAGTCAATGGCCGTTTTTTTTTTCAGTTCTTACAAAAACAAAATCAACCGACTAACAAATAAGCTATTAGTACCAAAGAAAGTAGCATTTAAAACTGAGCAAATTCAATCATTTCATTTGCAAATCGGAATAGGAATACACATACAACAAGCTGATGGAATCGCTTACCCCTCGTCCAAAAATCCACAAGAGTGGTCTTCAAACAACAAAAATGTAAGTATCGCATGTGGCCACCGTTCGCTGCCAGACATTCGACGCTCTGTTGTCTCATTGAATTAACCAGGATTGTTAGGACATTCTGTGGAATGGCTGCCACTCTTATTGAAGGAAAAGGGTCAGCTGGGTGACATCAACAGGTGGAGGATGATTTGTCGAAATCTGTCTGCCTAGGACATCCGAAATGTGCTCAATTGGCGGCAGATCGGACGACCGAGCTGGCCAAACGATTCTAATCTTCTTCTTCTTCGTACGCACACTGGCGATGATACGTGGTACCCTGATTTTTGCGATGCGCCTCTTGGCTGGGTACCTCCGACTTCAGCACCTTTCCTTGCTAGGGCAGACTGTGGTCTTGCTTGGACTGCCATGAAGACAATGGTGTAGACTGGCCTGGCCAAAACTTTGTTTTAAGCCTCTGATGGCTGTACTTAAGCCCCTTCTCCACGTCAGATCCAGCATGCAACGCTGGCTGGCCAGACGAATTTGAGACAGTTCCATAGAGACACTCCGACTTCATGATGAAGAATCTGATGAGTGCCTGAACGATATCCATCCCCGTCACCTATAGTCTGCTGTCTCTATTTTGTTTACGTCATTCTGACAGCCATTGTTGTAAAGACCCATAGGGTTGTCACTTCCTGGATTCATTGGTCTCACACCAGATTTTCCTCATCCCCGCCAGTGATCTCCATGTCCCCATCCGTCTACCAACCTGACATTACATTTTACAAAAATAACAGTTACAATAAGTGTTGATTGCTACAGGTTTCTGGGCTACAGAAGTAGGGAGATCGCCAGAACACCGTAGGTCCGGCAAGTAGCCATTGGCCAGAACTGCAAGAAGGATGGTCAGTGCACACGGACAATCAACAGTGAAGAAAGAAGGTCCGACCAGAACAGCCGAGAAGCCATCAGATGAGAGATAAGAACAGAAGTCCAGAGAAGAGGCTAGTAGACTTTGCTGGTTAGTACACTGCGATTGATAGACGGCAGAGGAAGACCGTCAGAAGAAATCAGAAGACAGACAAGAGAAGAAAGAGGACGAGACGATATAAAATCAGAAGTAGTGTTAGACGGAAGATGGTTTTCAAGTGATTAAGAAGAATTGACACGTTTGAAACTTTGAGTACAGTGATTTTAGACGAGAAACTAGTTGACCACGTGTTGCAGATGTGATATAATACTGAGATAGGAAATGTTCTCGTATCAAGTGTAGAATATTGTGAATCTGAGAAATGCTGTATGTAGAATATGATAGAGTTTGATATTGTGAACAAATGATTAAGTGTTTCAATCCAAGTGACGTAGTCGACAATCCATCTTGAACTTATTTTTAAAATAAATGAATTCAAGGAACAGTTTCATCGAACTTGCTCTGATTCGTGAAGTGGTAATGTTTTGTGAAACATGGGATGTGTTAAGCAAAGAGCATCTTTAAGCTTCAATTCTATAATATGCAAATATTCAGAAATATCTAATACATAATCATTAAATATTATAATGTGAGATGTTAATCATTGAAGATTATTACACTGGTGTCGTCAATAATATGATAGTTCACACTACTACGATGTTATACTATGACCAGATGACGCTCAAAGTTGCTAAAACCCCTTCGCGGTGGCATGGTGCTTTTCAAATGACAAAAATACCCATAAATCGCTTTAATAAAAATGATTGGAAGGTGAGAAATATTCACAAGGATGCCTCTTGCACATGCAGCATAAATCAGCACGGTTTAATTACCTCGTGGGTCATGCTTTTAAAAAATGGCTTAATATTTTGTCTAGGACGATGCTACTGCACGTGATTTTTACACTTGTTGTGATGAACAGTTGGTGTTGTTTATGCCCCGGCTGCATAGAGGACTGTCTGAGAATGCAGTTTAATCAAGATTCTACAACAAATTTATTTACAGTTTTAGTACGGCGATAAAAATAAACATATGCTTGAAATTAATGACCGCCCCTTAACTTTGTCCAGTAGTATATATACAAGCTGCTGTCAGCTCTGCTGGTAAAAACAGAAGGAAATTAAAGGGGCTTGTGATTCTTCATAATGGACGTCTGCAGCAGCACTCCTTCTTACATTGGTAAGTCTGAACAAGGTTCTGCCTCGTGTCTTTTCTAATGCAGCATTTGCTTTTTACATGGCACTTTTTTTCTGGTCGCGTTTTTTTTTGTAATAGGAGGTCAAACACGTGGCCCGTGGACAGCTAGCAGCACCTCATTTCTTGTAAATGCGGCCCCCAGCATTCTGTGTTTGTGTTAAAATGAGTTTTTATACATGTAAATGAATATAAGGGATATAAAATGAATTTTATACATGTAGCTAAATGTATGGATAAAAAATAAATCATGTATGTGAATGTATGGATATAAAATGAATCTTATACATGTTGGTGAATGTATGGATATAGAATAAATCATGTATGTGAATGTAGGGATATAAAACGAATCTTATACATGTATGTGAATATATGGATATAAAATGAATTTTATACATGTATGTAAATGTATCGATATAAAATAAATCGCGTATGTGAATGTAGGGATATAAAATGAATCTTGTACATGTAGGTGAATGTATGGATTCATTCATTTTCTAATGAAAGCTTTGGTGAGGTGAGAAACTCAGAGAAAAGATGACTGCCAGTGAGAAGAAGGTCCTGGATCCGGACTCCTGGTGGCAGCTGGGACTTGCTTCACGGGCTCCTGGTCTCTTAATAGGCTCATGAAGTCCTCTGATCTCTCGCGCTGTGATATTTGACATGTGACCTTTCCGGATCGTGGCGGGAAAAGAAAGTACATTCGCGAGTGCCTTCTGCACTCGGTGAGGCTTGTAAGGCAGGTGACAACAGAAAAGACTCAAGTTCAGTTCAAGCTTCACAGATTCCTTCAAAATACACTCACAACAAGACTGTATTGAAAATAGTGAATACACAAATAAAATAGAGACTTCTTCTCTTCTTCTTTTTTTTCTTCTTCTTCTTCTTTCCAAGCCATTAAACCTCATTGCTGCAAATAAATTTCGCCTCTATTCCACTCTATTGCTAATCTTCTCTTTTCAGTTAGTGACACCAGTTTCAAAGATCCTCCTCTATGTTTTCTCTCCACCTCTATCTTGGTCTACCCCTTGGTCTTGTTTCCTTCATCTCTTGTACACAAATAATTTTCGTTTGTCTGTTCTCTTCCATTCTTTCTACATGGCCCAGCCAGCGTAGTCTGTTCAGTTTCAAGACGTTTATAACCCGCTGTGATTGAAATATGCTGTTAAGTTCAGTGTTCTTTCTAGCTCTCCATTCTCCACAATATGCACAAGTAAAATAGACAATACACAAGTAAAATAGAGAATATACAAGTCTTAGATACAAGAGCACATTTGACAGACAGTTGCCAGTGTTTTAAGAAAATTAATTATTTATGTTACAGTGAGTCCCCTTATAATAGGTAACATGGGGAGTTGACAAGGAACGAAAGTAAAGAAAAGAAATTTTAAAATTCATTTATGAAACCTTATCTTTTGTATGATTTAAGCGGGTTTATAAACTATTATCTTTATGATGTGCACCAATTTATAAACATGATCGTTTACGCGATATACGCAGATTAATCAAATCTTACCTTTATTATGTATTAAACCTTACCCTTTACATTATTTACACAAATAAATAAAACCCTACCTTTATGATTTACACAATGTGTAAATATTACCTTTTACGTGATTTACGTAGGTTTATAAAAACTTACTTTTATGATTTGTACAAATTTATAATACACTGAAGCTTACCTACAACTTTTAATTTTTAGTAAGCATTTATCCTACTCGTGAATAAAGATAAATTCAAAACGTGCGTACGTCCACTTTTCAATTACATTTAGGTGAAATGATAAAAAGGAAAATGTAAATATAACGAAAATTTATTATCTAATTTGACAATCCATTACTTTCACAGTTTGCTGCAATTCATCATATCTACACTGAAGGTACATGTCTGATATCTCTCTCCTCTCTCTCTCTCTCTCTCTCTCTCTCCGTGTGGGAAGAATGAAAGATGGAGTGATGAAGGGCAGAACGTAAGGCGGGCCTAGTGCCCAATTCTTTACCCTTTCTTCTTCTTCGTTCGCTTCTACCACCAAAACCACACTGTGATCCTACTGAATTTACGCCTGTGGTCCTCGTTAGGTCCCGTGGTCTCCTGTGTGGTCCCCGAAAGGACCACACGAGATCCACGAGAGGACCACAAGGGGTTCAGAGTATCACAGTGCTTTACCCTGTATTCTTGGTGGGTCTCAGAAGTGGATTGCGTGACACCATGGTTTTCATTGCATCAGTTTAGTCTAGGGTTGGACTTTCTCACCGGAAGACCTCGACGTGTTTAGGATATCAGTGCATCCCCGCTGGGTGAGAGGCAGTAGCCCACCCAGGCCAGAGTTGGACTTTCTCACCGGAAAACCTCGACGTGTTTTGAGATAACCGTGTATCACCGCCGGGTGAGAGGTGGTTACCCATCCAGTCCAGAGTTGGACTTTCTCACCGGAAAACCTCAGCGTGATTAGGATACGCAGACATCCCCGCCGGGTGAGAGGTGGTTGCCTATCTAGACTTCCCTGGTCCAGTGTCTCCGACTTCAGCATTTTGCGGTCGTGGCCGCTACCCTTCCTAGTCGTGACCAGGATGGAGCTTTTGTCCATGAGGACGAATCCTCGCCACTAGTGACTTCTACCCCTGGGTTGAGCCGGTTTAGGCATATTATCCCAGTATGAGCGTGTTTGGGACGTGACCGACCTCTAGAGCAGAGGTACTGTGACATGCACAGCCTTCAAGATTCACCCCTGGTGTGAGCCGGTTTAGGCAAAATTCACCAGTATGGGTGTATATCAGGCGTGACTGACCTCTAGAGCGGAGGTGGCATGACATGTCTAGCCATCAAGTTCCACCCCTGGTGTGTGCCGGTTTAGGCATATTTCACCAGTGTAGGTGTATTTCGGACGTGGCCGGCCTCTACAGCAGAGGTGCCGTGGTATGTATAGCTCTCGTTGCAATACTACTGGACATACCGATTAAACTTCACTTTATCCTTTCCACCACCTTTCCCATCGGCACCGCACAGCAACCTTTATTTCTTTTCCGCATTTCTTCCTTGACCAGGAGGAGCTTCACTCCACGCGCGGCATTTGAAGAGTCTCGCCAGCAGTGTCTTAACCTCTGGGACAAGCCGGTTCATGCATTTCACCCGATATGACTGCACTCAGGACGTGGCCGACCTCCAGACCAGAGGTGCCGTGATTTGACTGTTTGATTCGCTTTATCCTTTCTACCACCTTTTCCGCAGTGATGCTGCGCGGCAACCTCATTTGCACTTTCTTCATTGACCGGGAGGAGCACCGCTCCACGCACGGCAACTGAAGAATCTCGCCAACAGCGGCAGATCAGCTACCAAACGTGCCACTCATCTACCCTAAGTATCTGGTTTTCAGGCGCCAGATATTCGCCCTCGCCCCTTCTCCTGTCAGTTTAAACAGTTCTGCCACGGGAAGGCCAGGAGCTGGACTTGACTGCCAGAGGCTGTTTGAGACAGATTTACAGTCCTTAGAACCTTTTACCCTTTAAAAATAAAGATAATTCATTCATTCTCTCTCCAAATTGACATAAACAGTCTGACATCCACATTTAGGCATGCACTAGCCCCTGTCTAGATTTGTAAGACAGAACTCAGTACATCTTAGACAACAGATACTTCTTAGACTTAATTTGCAAAATGAAACGCTATTGTGTTTTCTTGTATGCGTTTGGCGACAGCACTTCTGGTAACAGGAATGCATTCATTCTTTCAAGTGTTTGGAACTTGGAGACGATTTTGTGCTCTAAGTTACAACTAGGGCATGAGAGGTTCATAAAAAAACTGAACTGCAGAGCCCACCGTATGGAAAAACACTACTTCGCCATACTTTCATAACGAATTCACCACGCTATAACCTGCTTCTACTCAGAGAAACGGTTAATAATATGCACTGAATGGCCTTTTCAAGAGAAACAGTTGATACAGCTGAACTCCTTCTACCCTAGTGGTACATCAGAGATTTGCAGTGACAAGTATCAAACATGATAAATCTCAGCCTTTGCTATAAATTTTGCTTTACCAATTTTATCTCATTTAGCCCTATATTCCTGATCATGTTTTGTTCTTCCCATAAAATTTATGTTTCAGCTGCATCTAACCTTTCATTCTCCCGCTTTGAATGTCGTGTTCTAGCTGATCAGATTCTATTTCACAGACATTACAGCCGAAGTACCGCTCCCTTGATTTTCTTACTTGAAAGAAAGGAATCGTTTTCTCTTGTCTTCCTTCATTAGGTAACGGGTTAGTAGTTGTCTCCCTTGATTATAGCAATACTACGGTTACTCCTCGATTTACGTTGGTCCAGATTGCGCCGACCCAGAATAACGTCGAGTTTGAAACCGGAAGATCTGAGAGGGGAGGAACCATTTTTACTACTCTGTAGAACGTTTTACATTTTTTAAATATTGCTTCTTACACTAAATTGTAATTCTTATATGAATGATTTAGAATAAAAATTATAAATCAATACTATTCTAGGAAGAAGAAATGCCCCAAGGATTCAACGAAAGGGGGAGGGGGGAGAATAATGGATCCACAGGTGACTATACGGAAACGACCATGCCCGCCCCAATTAATTCGGGTTGAGAACACTGGATGGGGTATCCATGCACCTGTGGCAGGAAATTTAACATTCAACGTGGCATGAAGATACACAGAACGAAGAAAGGATGTGGTGGTTCCTTGCTGCCCAATACTCAACAGTGCACTGTGACGCCAGTCTCAGATAAGACATTAAAGATCTCTGTCAGGATATAAATCACAGCACAGAGAATATTCAGGTTGAGTCAGGCAGCAGGGAGGTAATCACCCCTCCGACGAGACCAGAGATAAGATTAACTTCCCACCAGCAAGTGCAACAACCATATGGGAAAACCTGGACAAAGAACTGTACAGAGAATTGGACAAACAGCTGAGAAGGAAAAACCTTGAGAAAAAAAATTATAAGAATTTGGTAACATCATATATCTTCACAGGAACCAAACAGGCAAAAAGAGGAAAAGTAACACCAAGAAAGCCCAGAAGACAGAGGAAAATAGACGCAATAAGACAGCAGAAGAACCATGCCCGGAAAATGTTCAAGAAGGCACGTACACCGGAAAAGGGAGGACTAAGACAGGTTTGTCAGCATCTAAAATCCCAGCACAATGCCCTCTGCAGAGCTGAAAGACTATGTAAAAGGAAGAGGGAGACCAGATACGCAAGAGAGAAGTTCTACAGAGATCCCTTCGGGTTTGCCAAGCAGCTATATGAACAGCCAAAGTCAGGTACGCTGAAAGCAGGTAAGGAGGTGCTCGAGGAACATCTGAGCAAGACATACTCTGATAAAAATCAGCATACACCTCTCGAGCAGATGAAAGTCTAGTGTGGCCCTTTGCACCAGGCAGCAAATTCAAGTGCAGCCCGCCGACCTTACAAGAAGAAGAGAGCATCGTAGGAAAAGCTAAAGGCAAGTCAGCACCAGGCCCAAATGGCTTCCCTTACATACTATACAAAAGATGCCTCGAAGTACTAAAGAAGCTTCATAAACTCCTACGAACATCATGGACCAAGGGATTCAAAAATAAAGAATAGAAAAAAAGGTTAACGGAGTATACGTCCTAAAGGAGCAGAATTCTACTGAAATGAACCAGTTCAGACCGATCTCACTTCTTATGTGGAAGGAAAGATATTCTTCTCTGTGATGGCAAGGCGACTAACAACATACCTCCTAGATAATGGTTACCTTGATACATCCGTGCAGAAGGAAGGAATTCCAGGTTGCCTACGATGTTTCGAGCATGCTTCAGTGATTTGGGAAGCTATTCAACAGGCAAGATCTGGAAAACAAAATCTACAGGTAATATGGCTTGACCTAGCCAATGCGTATGGCGGCTCAGTACCGCACCAAATGATATGGCTAGCACTAAACATGTATCATGTGCTAAAAGAAATCACGAAGATGCTGAAAATGTACTTCACAGGGTTCCTCATGAGATTTGGAACATCAGGATATATTACAAGATGGACTGAGCTCCAGGTAAGAATTGCAATGGCTGTACAATATCTCCCATACTGTTCGTACTAGCCATACAAGTAATCCAGAGAGCAGCAGAAGGAGCAGCAGAAGGCCCAAGGTTCAGAAATGGATGTCAGATGCCACCACTAAAAGCATTCATGGATGACACAACAGTAATAACAACCAGTGAAACACAGGCACGAAAGATGTTAGAGTGTTTGGACAGCCTCATCATATGGTGCCGCATGAGCTTCAAGCCAAAGAAGCCAAGAAGTCTGTCACTCATAAAGGGGAAAGTGATAGAAAGATCACACACAGTGGCAAATCAGATAATCCCAACTGTAGGGGAGAGCCAGTGAAGAACCTTGACAGAGTATATGATGCTTCCATGAAAGACTCAAACGCGGTGAAGCAGGTCATAGAAATGGCACAGAATGGACTGAACATCATAGACAAAAGCAGGCTACTGAGGAAGTTCAAAATATGGTGCCTCCAGTTCATGCTGGTTCCAAAATTGATGTGGCCACTACTCATTTACGAAGTAAGTACCAGCACAGTACTTTCGAAAGAAAGATAAATAAATATATAAGTAAGTGGCTGGGCGTACCACCATGATTAAGTGATGCAGCACTGTACAGCAAGAAGAACAAACTGCAGCTACCATTCAAATCTGTGGTCGAAGAATACAAGGTAGGAAAGACAAGGCTTACAATGATGCTACAAGAATCTACAAATCCAGTAGTACGAGATGAAAATGGAAAGTAAGTGAAGAAGTGACCGCAGCCAGGGAAACACATGAGCTGAAAGAAGTAATAGGATACACTCAGACTAACAGAAGGGGATTTGATGAAATCAAATCGTGGTCAAAGGCCTCCTATAAGGAAAGAAGGGATATGATCATCAGTGAAGTAAGGAATTCAGAGGATGATAAGCGGGTCCAGAAAGCAGTCCAGTAGGCACAGCAAGGTCAGTGGACAACATGGGAGGAAGTCCTGCAGAGATCACTAACATGGGAGGAAGTCTTGCAGAGATCACTAACATGGGAGGAAGTCTTGCAGAGATCACTAACATGGGAGGAAGTCCGGCAGAGATCACTAAGATGGGAGAAAGTCCTGCAGAGATCACTAACATGGGAGGAAGTCCTGCAGAGATCACTAACATGGAATGACATCTGGAAAATGACACCTTTGAGACTCAACTTCATCATCAGAGCAACTTATGACCTTCTGCCTACAGGCTCCAACCTATACAAATGGGGTTTATCAGAAGACACAAAGTGCCCTCTCTGCGACGAAAGGCAAACATTGGAACATGTGCTGTCAGCATGCAGAGTATCATTTGGTCAAGGACGCTACACCTGGCGGCACAACAGAGTGCTGCAGGAACTAGTAGCCATTGTAGACAGGGCAAAAGATAAAGCAAATAACAGCAAAAGAGTTGAGGTCCCACCTACATACTTCATAGGCGCTGGTACAGCATCGAATATTGAAATCAGGGACATTCCTTTACCATCACTGCAAGATGGTGGAAATGACTGGGATATGATAGCAGACCTACCAGGAAGAAAAGAATACCCGACGGTCATCAAGAATACAGGAATGCGACCTGACATTGTAGTGTACTCCATAGAAAAACAGGAATTAATAATGATCGACCTTACGGTTCCGTACGAAACAAGAATAGAGGAGCAGCATTTATTCAAATGTGAGAAGTACAATGATCTGGTCAAGCAATAGAGCCAGGGGGCAGGAGTCAGGGCAAAAGTGATAGCTGTAGAAGTGGGAGCGAAAGGATTCGTAGCAACATCAGCATATGACCTATGTAAGCAACTGGGCATAAAGGGACAAGCACGAGCAAGGGCACTGAAAACCCTTTCAGAAACAACAGAAAAGGCCTCATGCTGGCTGTGGAATATGCGAAACAATCAATGAGAACTTAAATAATTTCGTTTGTCAAAACCAATACCAGTCCTCCGTGGCTGGATCGCTAAAGACGCACTTCAAAGTGCAGTGCCAACTGGAAGAAAAAAAAAAGCAGCAACTCACAACTCCTTTGGGAGTCATGGCCCAGAGAGGCCCACCCCCACCCTTTTAGAGTGTCAGGAGTTTAATAGGGCCGAAACACTTGTCTGAAAAGGGGGGGGGGGGTTCTTCCTCTGATGATCTGAAGGAGTTGTGTTGTTGTTCCACTCTCTACAGTAGAGAGTTTCCTGCATATCACGTGACTTAATCGTGAAGTAGACAAAATGTGTTGAATTTTTGTTTACACACTGAGCGTGTGTCAAAACGGTGCGCTGATGTGTTTGGGCTAACGTGTTTGTGTTGTTTGATCACTGTTCCACAGTATCAGATGTGTTATTATATTTACAAATTGTGGATTTAGTCATGCTAGTAACTAGAAAGCTACGTTGGTCCATTATGTTCCAAGATAAAATGGACTAATTCGCAGAACAAACAGTGATAACAGACTCTCTGATGTGTGTAGAGGCATGGCTTTGTTTGATTCCGATATCCATAAATGCAAAAAATTCAGATCATATTTACAAGGGTAAGCTCCAATTTACAAGAGATGAGGGAAACAAGACCAAGGGTAGACCAAGACAAAGATAGAAAGACAACATAGAAGAGGATGTAAAAGAGAGAAGATTAGGAATAGAGAGGAATGAGGGCGAACTTTATGCAGCCATTAAGGCTTAGAAAGCAGAAGTAGAAGAAAAAGAAGAAGAAGATTCAGTTTACGCCAACTCCAATGATGTTTCATTAATCCTGGGCACAGATGGAGGGCTACTTGTATATTATGTGCCTCTGTCCATTTAAACAAAGGCATGCTATACTTTTATGAAGTACAGCAACTGTATAGTTTACTCAAGTACTTCAAAAACGTTTAAGAGTGTTCAAGCACTTATATATACATATATACTGTTAAAAAACGAAACACAACAAATACGATGTTGCGATTTAAACTGAAGTTTGCTGATCAGACAAGGGCAAATTGCCTGAAACGTTCACTTGGACATCATCTTCACGTGCTGACCTGAATTGTACTCAGCAGATGATTCGTGAGCACAGGAAAGCGACAGAGTCAAAACAGCATTTTTGATAATAACTCATGACAGGTTCACGAGAATCCCGTGAAACTTACTGAACACAAAACTCACTGACCATGTTATTGAATGCCTATAAAAGATTGGCGCTCCTTGGATCAATTCAGTTGAAAATTCATTGTGTAAGTATGGTTCATCTCACTACAGAACAACGACTTATCATCAATGGATGTTTACAGACTGGACAGTCACAAAGTGTAGTGGCCAGACAATTTAATGTGGTTAGAAGCACCAGTAGTCGCCTTTGGAGGCATTTTTAAAAAAAACTTGGCTCAGCTGCAGACCGGCCGCACAGTAGAAGACCCATAGTCACAACTCCTGCCGAAGACCGCTTCATACGGCTGCGTCACCTCAGGAGTCGATTTGCATCTGCGTTCTCAACAGTCCAGTCAATGACAGCAGCTCGTCGAATTTCAGATCAAACGGTCAGGAACCGGCTGCACTACGCTGGTCTTTGGGCTAGAAGACCCTACAGAGGTCCTGTTCAAACGGACCGGCATTGCCAGAACCGACTGCAGTGGACGAACCAGCATTGTCAATGGACCGTTGCGAATGATTGGAGAAGGGTTTGGTTTAGTGATGAATCATTCTTTCTGCTCCAGCGACATGATAGACGGAGAAGACTTTACCGCAGAGTCCATAAGCTACGCCCAGAACTACATGGATGAGGCTCCACACGGTGGTGTAGGTGTACTGGTGTGGGGGAATAGGAACTTCATGGGAAGAAGTGACCTGGTGCAAATTGAAGGACGCCTGAATGCCCAACGATACGTCGCTGAAATTCTTCGCCCTCACGTCCTTCCACTTCTGGCTGCACCAGGGTCGGTTTTTCGGCAGAATAACGCTCGACCTCATGTGGTACAACTCACCACCCAGTTTCCTCGCTGACGACAACGTTCAGACCATTCCGTGGCCATCCATGTCATCAGATATGAGTTCAATAGAATACTTATGGGATGAACTCAAACAAGTCCGCCAGCAGGACATTGCACCAACCAATCTCCAGTAGTTGTTTCTTGCACTGCCGGAAGAGTGGGCAGCCATCCCACAACAACAGATCCAACGGCTAATCGGATCCACGTCAAGGAGATGTCGTTCTCTGATACAGGCCAGAGGAGGCCATACACCTTACTGAAACGGAGGCCTCAGTCGCAAAGAATAAAAGTCCAAACCAAATTTAATGAAGATCATTTCATTGTTAAAGTCTTCTCGCCAAGACTGAAACATTCATTCTGTAAAATAAAATTTTGATACAAGTTTGAAATTTGGTGTCCGTTACGACTACAGTAGTGTTGCGTTTCTTTTTTTGAACAGTATATAATTATTTTATGCTGTGACGAGTACGGATATTTCAGTATTTAAATAGAGCGATATGGAAGAATAACTATATTTAAAACTAGTTGTAACCATTCACTCAAAGACGGGAGAAAAAAATTAAGGAGACTATAATTTTCACTCAAAACTCTGTAAGTTTCATTTGAAGTAACTCTTTATAAGTTAATACTTGTGTGTTTATCACAGCCAACGGGAGTAGAGCTGCAAAAGTTACCAGAAAACTATCATAAACTGGATGCGCATTCATTAACCCTGTGCTACATTTTACTGCTCACAAATGAAGTTTAAAAGTAACTGAATTTGAGTAATTTGATTTAGTTCTGAGTACTTCTTGGTTTTAGAAAGGGTTAAATCGTTTAAGCGAATGTTGTTTGGCGTGTTATTTTGATTGTTGCATGGCTTGTTATTTCGAATGTTGTATGGCTTGTTATTTTGAATGTTGCATGACTTGTTATTTTGAATGTTGTATGGCTTGTTATTCTGAATGTGTGAGATGTTACATGATATGCGAATGGATGCATCAGCAGCAGGCCATCTTGCTTACAACCGAGAGGCCTACAGGAGTGGTGTTAGGGAGGCAAAGTTCCACAAGGGACATGCAAATGACAGACTGAGTGACTGACTGAAGATGTTAGAACTGCAAGTCAGCGTGCTGTCCTTGAACGATGTGCACTGAAGAGGTCAGTGGGCTATGGGTGACCAGCACAAAGCTGTGAAAACGTGCTCACATGCGGGTGTGTAAGTGATGTGTAGGCACGCTTTTGATAACCGTAACAATAATTAACACATTGACCTTGGCTTAAGATGTTGGTATGGCAGAGCATTCTGTTTGCACGAAACGGCTGTTTCTTTCAGATCACTGTGCGGGAAAAGAGTATGCAGTTCTCTCCCCTTCCCTCTTTCCCAAAAGCTCGTCTGAGTAACCAATGTTAATGTTTGCTATTATACATAACACAGTTTTGTTGTTTCAGCACATTCGCCTTTGAATCTTGTGAGTCGAGTTCCTGGATGTCGACATTTTTATCGAAGCTTCATTAAATTTAACGAACTCACGTGAGAAAAAGGAGGGGAAAAAACGACCTTTCAAGTTTGGCCTTCCCCTCCCCCCCCCCTTTTTTTTTCCACCCATGTACCCCTCCCTCTTACTTTCTGTCTCTCTCAAGATATCGTGTATGTACTGAGGTGACCGAATCGTGAGCACCGTTGCCTTCAGACTTAACTTTAACACAGCTCACCCCCCAAGTTAAACGAAGCAGATTTTGAAAGCTTGGATTTTTTTCCTCTTCTTTTTTTTTCCCCCAGGAGGAAGGGAGGGGGCAGTGTAAGGGGTGGAGCTGCGTCCCTCTATCTTTAGCAAACCTTTGATCTTCGACGGCAAACCCCTTTGATGTTTGGCCAGCGACTTCAAGCGCTGCCTGAGTTTTGTATGTGAGTGAGTAGGGTTGTGCATGCGCACACACGTACATTCTCCTACAAACAGGCGGAGGGTATTTTTGAACTAGAAAGAAAGCCCGCCCCCTAAACGTAGCTGCTTGAACCTGGCATGACGGGCGTCCATCTCCCAATATTAAGTTGAAAACTGCTCACTTTGAACATGTGTTCCACAGTCGGCAGATATTGTTCGAATAATTAGACCAACAAGAAAGACTACAAAGTAATCTTACCTCAACACTAACTGCCCTACACTCGTGAGAGTTCATTTTATTCCAAGTTTGTTTTTGTTTTTCAGTTCATTTTGAATACTTGTTTGTCAGAAGGTGATATGTGGTTATGTTCAGCGTTTCTAGACCAGAGTTTCATCAAGTTTTATTTTCTTCACATGGTTAGAGTGAACTGGTTTTGTACTGGAGAAATAGTGTACAAATATTCTGTTACTTAGCGCTGCTGGGTTGACGTTCATGTCACATTTAGCACCAGTGATCGTTAATAACGGAGATACAATGAGGGAAATTAAAAGGAGGACATCTATCGCTCTTCAGAAAGTAAAACAGCTAAAGAATCTGTGGAGAGGAACAGACAGAACTGCAAAAATAAGATTTTTAAGGGCATGCACCTTTCCCATCGCAACATATGCCTATGATACCTGAACGCTTAACAAAACAGCTGAGAAACACATAAATGCCTTTGGATGTAAATGCTACAGAAGGGTTCTTCAAATATTATGGGCACAAAAAACGAACAAATATATCCATATTACAAGAACTTAATATTGAAGAAGGCTGGCTAATAAAGAGGATTAAAGAGAGAAAACTTAAATATTTTGGACACATTAAACATCATGATAATCTAGAGAAAACCATCTTGGAAGGGTACATAATGGGAAAAAGAAAGAGAGGAAGACCAAGACGAAGATGGCTGCAAAACATCATTGATGATCTGCAAATGGATGCATCAGCAGCAAGCCATCTTGCTCACAACCGAGAGGCATACAGGAGTGCTGTTAGGGAGGCAAAGTTCCGCAAGGGACATGCAAATGAATGAAATGAATGATCGTTATTTTGTCACTTACCATTGTTAAATTGTGGGAGATAAGAGAAATGACGACTGCGGTAAAACTTGTTCCAGTAATAAAGTAGACATAGGAGTATAGTTCAGTTTTATATTTTAAAAAAACATAAAAAGATGACAACAAGTGGGAAGAAGAAAGAATGGCAGAAAGTAAGATAAGCATGCATAAATGAAGAACATACAATAATCCAACATTGTGACAAAATCATTTTTTAAAGATCACATATAAAAGCAACAGAACAGATAAAAACACCAAAAATAGGGGTAAAAATTTAGCACTTTTTTAACACTCCCTGTAAGAAAATCGGGCACAAATGCACCCAAATACACATATCTAAGCACAAAGTAGAAGCAGAAGATTGGGTGAGAAATGAGACAAAGTGAGAATGAAATAGGGTACCATATGATAAACAACAAAGTATTATGGCCCACATGGGCCCAGCTTTCTCCAGTCGGATACCTAAGGCCTAAAAAAAAAAAACCGCTTAAACGGCGCAAATAATAAAAGTGAGAAATAATATGGGAAAGGGTGGATGAAGGAAAGTAATGAGAATACTGAGAGGACAGGGGACTGCTTGCTTCGGATTGTTAGACAAGGAAGCTATCAAAGCCTTCTAGCGGCTAGAGAAGAAGGATAGAAAGGGCTGAAAAACCGGCAGAATGAGGAAATGCAGCGAAATGAGCAGGGCTCATGACGATAAAGTTGGGCTCGAGTTAGAAGAAATAGAAAGAGGCAGCAGCTAAGTAGGAATGTGAAGCAGTTTAAATAAAGCTCGATTTATTGTTCATTCCAGGTGGATGGGGGTCCAGCCAGGTTGGAAAGTAATGCCCTGTTCCAAAGCTTAGTAAAGTTGACGTTTATATCACATTTACCGCCAGTGCGCGACGTTTTTTTCTGTCATTTACCACTGTTAGACAGACTTTATTGTCACATTTATCATGACCGTACGTTCGTCCTTACCATTAACGCCAGAAGTATTACCTAAGCTTACCACTAATACTAAACTCTTCTTTTCTTGGCTGGAAAACGTAAACTAAGAAACAGTTTTTTACATTTACAGGCATGTGGATAATTACAACATGCTTATTTATTATTTACCTTCGGCATAAAAATTCTGTATTCTTTAATGTTAACTCCTGTACGGAAAAAAAAAATAAATCCAGGAAGTCTAGTATCTTTAACTTCTATGAAATTCTGACGAAGTTCCATTTTCATGGCATTGATTTTCACATGATATTCTATTTTCATAAAATTCTCTAACAAGCAGAATGCAAACAGTGCAGTCTAGTTCTGTAATCCCTTTTTTTTTTGCAGATAATCTTCGTTATCAGCTTTCTCTCTCTCTCTCTCTCTCTCTATATATATATATATATATATATATATAGTAACTAAGAGGTTAAAATCAACAGAAAAGTTAAAATTAACGGATAAAATAGCACTGAACAACTTAAAATGGCAAACAGTTGCTTGTCCGACTAAAATAAGAAAGGTTCCACTCCTTGTTATTCCTTTTCGATTTCGACTTCTTTGTCCAGTGAGATTATGCTTTGTTAGGTTTCTCGTTGTTTCTGTGCTTTCTTCGGTTTCTCGCATCAAGCTTCAGTTTTGGAACAGTACAGGGGCAGATTAGGCGGAGCCAATCGAAGAGACATGCTCAACGAAATTATTCTCAAACTTTTTCAGACGGGGGACAAAACCCCTGTATTCTTAATGCTGGGCTCTAGTATAGTTAAATGTAGGTTTATCTACTTTATAGTTTATTATATTGATTATACTCTTCTTTTTTCTTTGTCTTCTTTTTTTTTTTTCTTCTTCGTTCAGTTTATTATGCTCAGCTTTTTAAACAGAGAGCCGGGTTGCCTCCATGAATCCTACTGTCAGCAAGAGGTCTTCGTAGGAGCCCCAGAATTCCTCCTTTGTACTTCTGACTCGGGAACCTACCTGGGCTCTGAAGCCCCTGTATACGATGTGTTCAGGGTCTGGGGGCCGTCTTGACACAGGGAACTGGCTGTTGGAGCTGCCTTTATCTTGTTGGGATGAGCGTGTGATTATATTTAAATCCTTTTACAAAATTATTTTTATAGGCACGAGACAAAATGAACTATTTGAGAAGGATTTTAAATGTTATTATGCAAGTGCCGGTTTTTTTTGTTGTTGTTGTTTGTTTCAATGCAAAACGCGAGCCTGTTTGTCGAAGGAAATCGTCATTCTTTATTCGTAGTTGATAAGGAAAAAAAAAAGGCTTTCTGAAATGAAGCTACAGAATCTTCAGGCTAGCGAAAGTGTATATAAATAAGCTAAAGTATGCTATAGTTTGACTGAAATTTTTTTTTAAAATTACCAAATTTTACAGCGGTCATGGGACAATTTTTCAGCATATCTGTGTGCCAGAGCAAACGGGACTATTTTTCAGCATATCTGTGTGCCAGAGCAAACGGGACTATTTTTCAGCATATCTGTGGCCAGGGCAAACAGTAGCAGGAATGGGACTATTTTTCGGCATATCTGTATGCCAGGGCAAACAGTAGCAGGCATGGGACTATTTTTCAGCATATCTGTATGCCAGGGCAAACAGTAGCAGGCATGGGACTATTTTTCAGCATATCTGTGGCCAGGGCAAACAGTAGCAGGAATGGGACTATTTTTCAGCATATCTGTGCGCCAGAGCAAACAGTAGCAGGAATGGGACTATTTTTCAGCATATCTGTGGCCAGGGCAAACAGTAGCGAAACACTGTTCGGTTGAGCGACTATGAGACTGGCGTCAATGAAAAATCAACGAGAAAAAAAGAAAGAAAGAAAGAAAGAGAGAGAGAGATAATTTCGAAATAACTGAAAAAATAAACACGAAAATGAAGGCGTATTTTGGGGATGAATTAAAAAAAACAACCTCATGATGTTGATACAGCACATCCGTGTCTATCTCAGGGAGATTTAGAAGTAAAATTAAAGCCCACATTTTCTTTTTCTTTTTTTTTTTTTTATCCCCCAGATCTACAAAATCCCTAAATCTAATAATCATTATTATCCTCATCTGTCTGCCAGACTGTCATCAAAAATATCAGCTGGTCTGCTCAGCTGTCTTCTCACACGAGAATCATCATATGAGACAGACCAGTTTATCACAATATCCTCAGTCCTATCTTGTCGCGTCCGACAGCGGATTTTAATAAAACCGTAAAGTCCGTTTATTCGCATCATTTTTTTTTTAAACAGCAATTTTCGCCCTGGCTTGCTTCAAAGGGAGAACTGTCCAGGCTGGGCATGTGATATTGGTTTTTACTGAGTGCTCCTCGGATTTTTTGTAGACGTTGTGGGCGACGAAGGGTGGATATTTTCTCAGCCTTGTATGTAAGAAGTTTGGATTTAGTTCATGAGGCAGCTATCTTTCACGTCAAACAATTTTTTTCTTCTTCTTCTTCTTCTTCGTCTTTTTTTCCTGTTACCGCTGCTGCTGCTACTAATTCTGCTGCTACTACTACTAATTCTGCTGCTGCTTCTGCCACTACTACTACTATTACTACTGCTACTACTACTAATTCTGCTGCTGCTACTACTACCACTACCACTACTACTACTACTACTACTACTACTACTACTACTACTACTAATACTGCTGCTACTACTACTAATACTGCTGCTGCTACTATTACTAATGCTGCTGCTACTAATGCTACTGCTTCTGCTACTACTAATGCTGCTGCTAATACTATTACTACTAATGGTACTACTACAACTAATGCTACTACTACTACTACTACTACTACTACTACTACTACTACCACTACCACTACTACTACTAATGCTGCTGCTACTATTAATGCTGCTTCTGCTACTACTACTAATACTGCTGCTACTAATGCTGCTGCTGCTACTACTGCTACTACTAATATTACTACTACTACTACTACTATTAATGCTACTGCTGCTACTACTGCTACTACTATTATTGCTACAGCTACTAATGCTGCTGCTACTACTGCTGCTGCTACTACTACTACTGCTGCTGCTCTGTTAGTGCAGGTCCACAACCATTATTACTACTTCTACTGCTGCTATTACTATGACTACTTCTAATACGCTGCCACTAATACTGTACTACTACTTCTACCACTACAATTACTGTTGTTATTATTATTAATGATCCTACAATTACTAACACCAATGCTGTAGTGCTGTTATACTCTATTACTTTAGTAACAAGTACTACTATTACTGCTACTACAATTATTTCTGTTGAAACTACGACTGCTAACGTTGCTGTTAGTGATCATGCTGCTACTACTACTGCTGCTAATGACACTGCTGCCATTTTTACTACTATTACAGCTGCTGCTACTAATGTTACGACTGTTACTACTAGTACTGTTATAGCTTTTACTGGTTGCATTGTCACTGTTAGTGTTGTTGCTGTTACCAGCAGCACCAGCAGCAGCACCACCACCACCACCATTACCACCACCACCACCACCTTGTGCTATCTTGCCAGGCTGAATCTCCAGCTTATTCTGCGCCATGCTTGCAAGCCAAGCCAAATTCTGGCTGTTGTCCACTTACCCGTCTACATAGCTGTCGTCCTTTTCCTTCTTTTTTCACAGCTGTTTCCCCGACTATGGCTTTCATTTCTTCATTATAGTTTTCGACATGGCCAAAACATCTGAACTGCCTTGTCTCTTGTGCTTGCTATTTATTGCTCCTTACACTTGATTTAGCACTTCTTTGTTGTTCTATTTTGTTTCTCTGACCATGAGATATGCCTCATTCTTGTGTACATCTACATGTCAGAGGTTTCTTTTCCCATTTTTGTATGTGTTTAATGCCCATGCTTGTTCACCTCACAAGGAGTGTGGAGTACACACATCAGAAGTACTGCTACCATTAAAATAATTACTCGTACAATGATTAGTCCTGGTTCTATTACGGGGTGGTTCCCCGATCCCGTAACGCTCTTTCCCTTTCACCGCCCTAATATCCCGTTGGTTCAATTTGTTTTCTTTGTGATCTCCTAGCCTTATCTTTAGGACAGCGGTTCTCAGACCTTTTTGCTGCACGGCCCACATTTAAAGGTCAAACATTTTTGCAACCCACTAATAAAGTGTTTTATATTTGCAAGGTATAAATCTAATTTTATAAAGTATTATGTAATATTTTCTCTACATGTTTAACTGCATATTCATTGCTACCCAAAAGTTCTTTTCATTTACTTTAAAGATGGTACTGTTTTCAGTTGGATAGCGTGTCTATTCTGGCTGGACTTTGTGACAAACACACTCGAAGATCATCCTCCACGTTCATTCTTGAACGATATTTGGTTTTCATGGCAGTCAAAACAGAAATGAAACTTCGCATAAATAAGTTGTTGAAAAAGGTAGAAGAACCTTTCATCGCCGGGGCTGGCAACAACGGATATTCCAGCGAAACAGTGCACCAAAAGGAAGAGATATCCACAGCGGGGTCGCTAAGTTTGATTTGTAATGTGCGATCGCTAGACAGTTCCGCTAATTCTTCTTATGTACGACCGATTAATTCAGAGAATGCACACTGAAAAGGATTCCGAATCCAGTCGTACGCCTTAATGTCTTCGGGCGTGAAGTATTTATCTAAATATTCTGCAAGAGCTGTTAGATGCCCTTTTATTACACCAGTGACCCCTTCCAGAATCTCGCCATTAACGTCATTGCTCTCTATGAATTTATAGAACAAGTGAAACATGTCTTGTGATTTGTTCTCGAGTCGCGTCCGCCAAAGTCGTAGTTTCTTCTTAAAGGTTGCAACTTTGTCTTGAGTATACTGGCATCTTTACCCTGCAGTGATATGTTCAAACTGCTCAAAAGGCTAAAAATGTCAGCAAGGTATGCCAGCATGGCACGCCACTCAATATCAGCCACCTTACCTGCCAGGTCGAGATTGTGTTCTGTCAAAAACTGCAACAATTCTAAACGAAGCTCAAACACCCTTGCAAGAACTTTTCCTATGACAGCCAACGCACAGCCGAGTGTAATAGGAGATGCTTGTGTTCTGCATCTGACTCAATACAAATTTGAGCAAATAATCGACTGTTCACTGTTCTAGTTTTTATGAAGTTTACAATCCGAACATAGTCTTCGAGTACAGATCCCAAAGTTTCATTCAACTTCTTTGAAGCGAGTGCCTCACGATGGATCATGCAGTGGGTGCCTACAAGCTCGAGTGACACTTGCTTTATACGACTTACAACACCACTGTTGCGGCCAATCATTGTGGCAGCACCATCGGAGCAAAAACAAATGCAATTCCTCCACTGCAGTCCAAAAGTTGTGAAAAAAAAAATCGTTTAAAACAGGAAATATTTCATCGGCCGTCGTTCTCTCTGGCAGTGACTTGCAACAAAGAAACTCCTCTCGCATACTATTTTGTCAACAATAGCGAGCATAAACAAGCAGCTGTGACTCGTCGGCGATGTCAATTAATTCATCTTAATGAACAGCAAACTTAGTAGACTGTAATCTTTCAGTTAGCTGCGGGACAATATTATCGGACCTTTCAGATACTCTTCTGCGGCAGTATCGTTTGAGATGGGAATACTTTTCAGTTTTGTAGCGTATTCTAAGCCGAAAAATACGACACACATCTCAACAGTGGCTGGCATGATAAGATCTTCTCCAATCTTGTGCGGTTTCTTTGATTTTGCAATTCTCTGGGCAGTCAGGTACGATGCTTTAAGAGCTTCTTCGTTGAGAGTGACTCTTGTTTTTAACACTATCTTCTGTTTACTATATTCCTTAGTTTTACGTTCGAAAAATTCTTTGGTTTTATTCTGGAGATCTGGATGTCTTGTAGTTAGATGACGACGCAATTTCGTCGGCTTCACTACCTCATTAGAGAGGATTTGCAAACAAATAACACACTGTTGCAGATTTTAGTCATTTGTTTATGGAACGAAACCGTACTTATATACTCCACATCATATTTTCAAGTGTATTTAGGTTTCTTACAAGTATCAACGTTAACGTCGTCTCAATCACAGCGACTTTCACTGCCACTACTATCAATTTGTTTGCACGAAGTAGAAGGCTTACGTTTCACGAATCAATCCATATTAGCGTCTAAAGATTTAAAATTTAAACATTAAAAAATACTATCTGAAAACGTATCCACGATCACTACGTGGGTAACTGGAATCCGCTAATTAATCCAATACGATTTACACACAGCACCAAGACCGAATAGCGGCTCTTAAGCCAAAGAAATATGATTTTCAAACTCAAACACAATTGTTGATAGTTATATTTCACTTATGCTCTCTCGTAGAATTAAAATTACATTGTTAAACTGCACATTTCAGCAACAAGGTCAGAAAGACGCTGGTGTCGCATTTCACAGGCGATGCCGTCTTTTTATGTACGTCACATTTCTGTTTGATGCCGGAAGAAACGCTGTCTGGACCATCCTTTCTCCAATAGCTATACTGCGGACATATTAATAAAGCGACATACAATTCTACGGCTTGCATGCGTGCTGTTTGGCCCTGTGCACTGCGTGAAAAATTGCGGATTAATTTTTTTTTTTATTGTATTTACTTATTTCTCTTTTTCGACTGCCTTTAGACTTTAGCGCGGCCCACAGTACTCCCTGCCGTGGCTCATGGGTTGAGAACCACTGCTTTAGGGCGCATTCTGTTGTATTGTGTACAAGAAGGGATGCCACAAAGCTAAGTTTTTCATTTTCATTTTTCTTCATTTTATGTTGTGTTTGTTTTTGTCTTGAAAAAGGCTCACTCCGAAATATTGGGTGCTGTATGTTTTTCATTATTTGTGTTTTTTCACGCGTTTCTCACTCCCTCTATCGCTTTGTAAAACTGTACCACACACCTCTGTCTACCTGTTCTATTACAATAATTACCTCGTCCACAGTTTTCAGCAGCAACTGCCATATGCTGCTTTCGTTATTATCACCAGGACACCCAAGAGGAAGGTGGAAGCTGGTTCAAAACTGTTTCGACCCCAAGAGCACATTGGCTAAACAACGGCCCGCCCCCCCCCCTTCCCCCCGGTCTTGGATGTCACAGCTGTTATAAACTTAAGACTTAGTATCTGTGGTCATGTGATTCTTTTTCCTTTCTACGAAATATTTTCTGAATCACAAGATGTTTTACGTTTAGCTTGTTGTTGTGTTCCATATTTTTCTTTCTGTACGTGCTATAGTTCTTTGCTGCTATAGTTCTTTAAGCTATTCTGTTTCTTGTTTAAACACTTTTCCGTTTTTTTTATTTCTACGGTGTTTTTGTAATGTTTTTCTCTCTCCATATTTTTCGGTAAAACTGATGAGCAATGTTTCCCTGCTTTGTTTCAAATTTTTTCTGAGCAAGTAGAAGCAACTGATTCTATATTTATGACTTCTCCTGCAATTCACAGAGCTACTTTTGCGTAGCACTTTTTGTTTTTAAGTTGGGAATATTCTAAATTGGCACCCATTTTAAGTCTGAGTTATGGCAGACACACCTACACAAGATAGTATAGAGTTAGTTTGTTAGTTATAAAACAAAAGGCTTTGTTTTGTTTAATACATTTTTGTCACAACATTTTTCTGTCTGATACTTCTCTCTCCCAAGCATTTCAAGCATTTAACTCTTTAACCCCCGAAATAATTCCATGTTCTACCAGAATAAATTCTGATGATACATTTTGATAGAAAGAAAATGAAAGAAAGTTAATTTGTAATGTAATATTACCTGGTGGGTTAGAGATGTCCTATTTTTCATCTTACATAGACTGTGTCTAAATATCGTTCTAGAGCACTGACACGCATAGGTATGCAAGATCTATCAACGCTGCTAGTGCTGTTTTGAAGTGAAAGAGTTAAGGCTTTTTTGCTGTAAATACAATGTCTCCATTCTTTCAAGTTCCTGACTTTACTTCATAATGAAAGAATTTTATAAAACTGAATGAAAGTTTAAGTCCGGCAAGTCATATCTAAACAGTGAACAAATTCACATTTAAACTTCAAGACGGACATATTTATAATAACCAAATGTATGAGAAGTAAAAGTAAAAATCCCCGTTTCCATGCCACTAAGGCATGTTGGGGAAATTCTATTAGGCTCGTGCTTGCAAGACCTTCGGCACATGAAGGTGTGACGTGGTCAGTATCACGCCTGACAGCTTTACCTTCCCAGATTTCTCAGCTACCCGTTTTTAGAGGCTGGGTTGACCCCGGGGCCGTTTAGGTGTGCTGGTACCAGAAAAAGAAAAAAAAAAGTCCGCACCCCTGGGACTTGACAGTTGCCTTAACCACCGAGACCGAGGGCCGAACCACTCGGCCAGGCTGAAGAAAGGCCTTGCTCTTGGTTCATGTTTTTAAGCATGTAAGACAGCCTGCCTGTCTCGATCAGTTTTGTCCTGTTTTACTAGACAGACCTTAAAAAATCACGGATTTTTTTTTTTTCGTAAGGAAATTTATTTAATGTTTTCCATACACGAATTCAGCAGCAATGACTTTCAAGAATATTGAGAACATATGGCATTCAAAAGTTATATTCACAAAAATCAAGTTAAGATTATTCAATTCAAATGTAATATCCACCCTCATTTATGCATGCGAAAGTTGGAAAACAACTAAAGAAATAGACAGAAAAAAAAGTAGACTCTTTCGAAAACAAATGCTTCAGTAAAATACTCGGTATACAGTGGAACGAATTCGAGAACGACGCAGAGATAAAACAGATGAGCAAACAACAGCCTGTCTCATGGGTGATCAGAAAAAGAAGATGGACATATGTCAGTCATGTGAAGAGAAGACACAATCAGAGGATCCCCAAACAAACTATCAAAAGTGGAACACAACAGGCCGAAGAAAAAGAGGTCGACCACATGAAACTCTAAAGAGAACATTGTTGAGAGAGGCCAATTCAGAGGGCATAACATCCCTTGGTGAGACTGAAAAACTCGCCGAAGACAGGAAATCTTGGCGAACTACCATCCTGGCCCAATGTGACGTCTAGGGGCATGGGAAGTATGAGATACACAAATTGCCGAATGCAATAAAGCAACAAAGTTGACATGGGTTGCAGAGTAAAGAAAATATATGGTAAACTCATGCTTGGTTTCGTTTTTATGATAAAAGAGAAATCGTTTTTTTTTGTGTGTGAACTCTACAAGGAAATGGAATATGGACCATCAGGACCAAGGGGAGACAAATTTCTCATGTGTCAATTATCTTCCTTTTATGAGTTCATTCTGGGCGATTTCTTATCTCTAAACTCCGATGGGATCTCTCTTTCATTCGGAAAAAAAAAGATACACAACAAAATGTAGAGGATTCTGTTGATGCAGATTTCAATTTCAGAATGAAATTGTTGCGGGCACTTATCGCGTCGGGCCCTGACTACTTGAATAAAAACGTCTTCATTTCGGCCATTGGTCTCTGGAGTTCGACTTCCTGTCTCCAAGTACCTCGGGACTGGCTGTCATTAAATTTGATGACGTCAGATCAATAACAGCGCACGTCGCAGATAACTTTTCCACATCTTTAAAATTTGGTCGAGCACTCCACAAGACCCGAGTCTCGCGTGTTACAGCCCCCTCCACTCTCACCCCTCCATCCACTTCTGTGCCCACGCCGTCACAACTGCCGCCGGTTGAAGTATCGTTAATGCAAGGAGACTGTAGAAATAACATTTCCACTAGGTCCTTAGGTGATCATTTTCAGGGATTTTCATCTTTGGGGATCAAGGATACTTCAGTTAAAACGCGCCCGGAATCGTTGCTGCAGGAAAGACTTATTTCGATCCTACACTTCCCTGGGGAAGCTTGTCACGTGACCGGACCTAGTACCCGGTGTATTAGAAAGACTTAAGATATAAAATGGAGAAAAGATGGAAGTTTCGTGTAGTTTGTGAGCCAAATCTTCCGTCATTTATTTTCGTTTTCCCCCTCACTGCAGTTATATTCAAACCGCACAGCTATTTTAAATAAAAGTACTACTTCACAAAAAACAGCCAGGCACATATGCTCATAATTAAGGAAATGCACTTCCTCTGGCCATATCAGGTTTTTGTCCCCCTTATTTTTCAATAAGTGGCGTACGCCTGTAGTAGATCTGATCTTAACTAGGATACTGGCTCGTAGTTTTAAGTTTGTTATACGTATGATCTCTCAGTCTACTTTGACGTACGCCGATTCTAAATTTTCCGTAAAGTCTTCCAGGTCTACACCATTGTTTGTAATGTGTGTCTGCTTAGTTAATTCATTACCTGCTTAGTTAATTCACCACCTGCTTAGTTAATTCATTGCCTGCTTAATTAATTCATCACCTTCTTAATTAATTCATCACCTGTTTAATTAAATCACCACATTCTTAATTAATTCATCACCTGCTTAGTTAATTCATTGCCTGCTTAATTAATTCATCACCTGCTTAGTTAGTTCATTATCTGCTTAATTAATTCATCACCTGGTTAGTTAATTCATTACCAGTTTAATTAATTCATCACCTGTTTAGTTATTTCATTACCTCCTTAATTAATTCACCACCTGCTTAGTTAGTTCATTACCTGCTTAATTAATTCATCACCTGCTTAGTTAGTTCATTATCTGCTTAATTAATTCATCACTTGCTTAGTTAATTAATTACCTGGTTAATTAATTCATCACCTGTTTAGTTATTTCATTACCTGCTTAGTTAATTCATTACCTGCCGTGCCGGTTAGCCTTGGTTATCGTGCTTCTTTATTTTATCCCGTTCTTGGTGTTTCCGGGCAGTGCAGTTGTCTTTGTTTATATGTGTCACTTGTTCAGCCAGTTAAGATTTTATTTTTGTTGTCTGGGTCTTCCTCTTTAACCCTTGAATTTTCATTTCATTATCACGATATGCACAAAATGATTTATTTTGATTTTCATTTTTTTTAGGGTTGTTTTTAGGTTTAGATGTTCTGCAACTTCAGCGAGAATATCTGTGTTTGTTTATCCAAATGTACTGAGTACACACTGCATCTTTCTGGAGGTTCATCTCTTATTTCCTTCAAGAATCTGTTTCTTCTACTTTATTTTCCAAGATTCACAGTCACTGAGAGTACTTTACTGGCAATATGTACTTTTACATATGTCTGTTAGTTGCTTTTACATATGCCTGTTAGTTGCTTATAAACATGTCGGACAGTTGCTATCTGACTGTTCCTGTGGACTAGTGCTTTTATTTAAAATATTTGTGCAGTCTGAAGATAATTGCAAATATGGGGGGTGGGGGTGGGGGGTGGGTAGAACTTTTTCTGATAGTTGCTTTTAGTCATGTCTGATGGTTGCTTTTACACGTGCCTTATAGTTACTTCTACTCATGTCTGATAGTTGCTTTTACACATGTCTGATAGTTGCTTTTACTCATGTCTGATAGTTGCTTTTAGTCATGTCTGATGGTTGCTTTTAGTCATGTTTGATGGTTGCTTTTACACATGCCTTATAGTTGCTTTTACTCATGTCTGATAGTTGCTTTTACACATGCCTGATAGTTGCTTTTACACTTGCCTGATAGTTGCTTTTACACATGCCTGATAGTTGCTTTTACACATGTCTGATAGTTGATTTACACATGTCTGATAGTTGCTTTTACACATGTCTGATAGTTGCTTTTACACATGCCTGATAGTTGATTTACACATGTCTGATAGTTGCTTTTACACATGCCTGATAGTTGCTTTTACACATGCCTGATAGTTGCTTTTACACATGCCTGATAGTTGCTTTTACACATGTCTGATAGTTGCTTTTACACATGCCTGATAGTTGCTTTTACACATACCTGATATTTGCTTTTACACATGTCTGATAGTTGATTTACACATGTCTGATAGTTGCTTTTACACGTGTCTGGTAGTTGCTTTTACTCATGTCTGACAGTTGTTTCGGCCTCATCATGATGTATTCTGTTTTTATTATTTGAGAATTTTATTTGCATCTCTAAACTATTGTTCGTTTGAATATCCAGCAAGCTTATTACAGCTGTAGCTTGTTCCTGTACATTGCTAGGTCAAATACAAAGCCGTGCAACAGTAAGGGGAGATAATGTGAGAATTATCGTGATTAATGTTACTTTGTTCTGAACTTCCACACATTCAGAAAGTATTAGCAAGTTAACCGCACACATTTCCACAAACACTGTGATTTATCACTTTACTGTTTTTATTACTTTACTGTTCGCAAACCTCGTTGCCTCTCATTTTGGAAAAAAAAAATGTAATAATTACTTAAGGTAATTATTACAAAAATGTAACGGAAATTCAAGAACATTTTCAACTACGTTTATAAACCTTCTTTTGAGTACATATATAAAAACCGAAAGCTATTTTTTTACGAGTTTAAACGCCCATTTAAAATATACGTATTTACCATACTCGCTTTGAAAGCGATTTTGTACTGATATGGGAGCCTACTTGCAGACATAGCCCAGAGCTTGAACTCTCAAAGCTATGATTGCACTGGAAGAAAAAAGGGAGATAAAAATGATTTTTTTGAATTACAGATTAAAGGGATATCTGGCAGAAAACGAGATGTTTCAAGATGAATTCTCTTTGACGTTAATTCTGGTATTAGCCTACATAAAGTACAACCGCGTACAGAATTACAGACCAGGACAGTCTAGATATACGGTACTAGTGTTTAAAAGAAAGAGAGAGAGTGTGAGAGAGAGAGAGAGGGGGGGGGGAGAGAAAGGAAGAAAGAAAAACGACAGAAGAACAAGCGGAGGTATATATAAATCAATTCATATTTAGAGAGAACGAAGGAGAAGATCTTTCGATATATACTTAAGTACATAAGTGATACATAGAGCCTCTTTATGTATATAAGTGCTATACTGATCCCCCTATGTACATAATGTAGTACGCCAAACCTCTTATGTACAAATGTGCTATACTGAACCCTTTAATTATTATAAACTATTGCTGAATGTGCTATACTGAGTCTCTTATGTACAAGTGTGTTATACTGAGCCTCATATATACATATATTCAATAGTGAAACCCTTTGTAAATATTTGCTATTCTGAGTCTCTTATGTACATATGTGCTATACTCAGCCTCTTAAGTAATAAGTGCTATACTAAGTCTGTTATGTACACAAGTGCTATGTTGAGCCTCTTACGTAACAAATGCTAACAAATGCTATACTAAGCTTGTTTTATATACATAAGTGCTATGCTAAGCCTGTTATGTAATAAGTGCTATACTAAGCGTTTTATGTGCACAAGTGCTATACAGAGGCTATTATGCACATATTTGTTATGCAGTGAAGGAAATCAGTCGTGAACAATAAGTATGTCAGATCAAACATCGCCATATGTTGCTGTGTGTTAGGAGAAACTTTGCACTTTGTTAGAAGAAAATTTACAATTTGTTAGGAGAAACTTTGCACTTTGTTAGAAGAAACTTTACAATTTGTTAGGAGAAACTTTGCAGTTTGTTAGAAGAAACTTTACAATTTGTTAGGAGAAACTTTACAATTTGTTAGGAGAAACTTTGCAGTTTGTTAGAAGAAACTTTATAATTTGTTAGACGAATATTAAGAGTACAAGGCCAGCAAAGATGACAAACAGGGAATATCTAACAAAAGGCAGTGAAACAATAATTCAATTAAAACCACAAAGGAAAAACAATCAAATGATCTTCTTGAATGATTATATAAAAGATTGTTTCCTTTGGATTTTCCACTCTGCCATTTTTGGTCATCTACCTATGGCTGCGAAGCTTGCTAATCAAGCTCTATCCAAGAGCAAAATGAAGTGGAGATGTACTGGATAATGAGGTTCAACTATCCAGTTCAGCATGAACTGATTTTCTGGAGAGGCAGGTATGTTTAGTACATTTTTGCACCCAAAAAAAAAAAAAACTCTCGAAAAAACAGGAGAGAGAAAATCTATGTTCCCTGGCATTTGCATGTTGTAGAGGTGTTAAGTGCTAGTGCCTTCACATTTCTAGGTCACTACAGCATGTGAGGTAGGGATGTCAGTAGATGTTCTCGTTGCCTTTGTTTTCTTAAAGAAAAACCAGGTACCCATTTGGACACTGAGTTGACCCCGCTAATCTAGTACCCACTCGGACACTGAGTTGACCCCGCTAACCAGGTACCCATTTGGACACTGAGTTGACCCCGCTAACCAGGTACCTACTTGGACACTGAGTTGACCCCGCTAACCAGGTACCCATTTGGACACTGAGTTGACCCCGCTAACCAGGTGCCCATTTGGACACTGAGTTGACCCCGCTAATCTGGTACCTACTTGGACACTGAGTTGACCCCGCTAACCAGGTACCCATTTGGACACTGAGTTGACCCCGCTAACCAGGTACCTACTTGGACACTGAGTTGACCCCGCTAACCAGGTACTCATTTTACACTGAGTTGACCCCGCTAATCTGGTACCCACTTGGACACTGAGTTGACCCCGCTAATCTAGTACCCACTTGGACACTGAGTTGACCCCGCTAATCTGGTACCCACTTGGACACTGAGTTGACCCCGCTAATCTGGTACCCACTTGGACGCTGAGTTGACCCCGCTGGCGGTCGGTCCGAAAAATTTCGCCCTAGTGCAAAATCAAATCAGGGATCTTCTGATGCGCAGGCAGTTGCGCCAGCTACTGCAACACCCCAGCACACAAAGAGGAGGGACGCTTTAATTATTACTCTTTTTTTTTTTCAAATAAGAAACAACATGACCTGCTTACAGTAAAGTGTTAGAGCACAATGGTCTCTGGTTCGTCTTTGAAAAACACAACACACGTTAAACGAGAGAGAAAAGAAACTATTAAGAGAATGGCTGGGACTCGAACCACAGACTCTGGTAGGACAAGCACCCACATATCCACTAGAGGACAATGCACTATCCACCCGGTCATCTCACGTCTCCAGAGTGGGTCGTGTGGGTGCAAAGATGCTGTCCTACTTGGCAGTCAGCGACTCATAGTTGGCGTGCTAGCGGTTGGGTCATCGACCCATAGCTGACATGCTAGCATCAGGATCAGTGACCCATAGCTGACGTGCTAGCATCAGGGTCAGCGACCCATAGCTGACGTGCTAGCATCAGGGTCAGCGACCCATAGCTGACGTGCTAGCATCGGGATCAGCGACCCATAGCTGATGTGCTAGCATCAGGGCCAGCGACCCATAGCTGACATGCTAGCATCAGGGTCAGCGACCCATAGCTGACATGCTAGCATCAGGATCAGCGACCCATAGCTGACGTGCTAGCATCAGGGTCAGCTACCCATAGCTGACGTGCTAGCATCAGGGTCAGCTACCCATAGCTGACGTGCTAGTGTCATGGTTAGCGGATAGTAGCTGAACAAGACCCTGTCCCACCTCTCCATTTGTACCCCCAGTAAAAATGGCCTAACCTGACTAATGGGACAGGGATCGCCATAGTCCCCATGGTGGTGGAGTCTACTAAAGAAGTACTGCACGCACCTTCCTCTTTTAGCTCCACCCATGGACTGAAAATATAACCACCATAACCCACTCACAATCCGACACGATGCCGGGCTGCAACATCTTCACCTCACCAGCTGCAAAGGACATCAGCTCGCAGTTCCAGGGAGGCAGAGGAAAAATAGGAAGTAGGTGGTGTGTTGTCGTCTCTTGGATAGACAACTACTCCTCCAACATGAGTCTATGGTTCGAGTCTAGTCATTCCATCGCTCATGTCTAAAGTTCCTTGTATATTTCCAGAAAGGTAGAGGACAAAAAAAAAAAAAAAGAGAAGATCACTATTCACATAAAAATGTTCCAGTATTGTCATTATCAGCCGAATATATATTCGAAGCGAATAATTCGGGACATCTCTACATGAAAGCCACAGCATCCCATTCCCCATCAGATTCTCCGGTCTTGTATTTTCTCTTCCGGCATCACTTTTGTCAAGAACTCAAGTTCTGTGCTTCGAAAGGTGTAACAACAACAACAATGACAAAAACGATTCCTGCAACAACAAGAACCACAGCTACAATCACAAGAACATTCCCCAGGTTTTTCGTGTACTTTGGCAGACCCGCCCTTGACATGAGCTGCAAGAAAAGCAGTTTAAAAAAATCTTCCAGTCTATGAACTTTTGAAGAATATCAGAAAGAATGACTTCTTTCCGCTTTGTCGTTTGCCCAGACATCAATAACAATCTCTCTCACAGCTGCAGCAATTCGTCTTTGGTTTAAAACTGAATATGAAAACTGAAGAACACACAAGAGATTTGAGCCATACATTCACGAGGAAGAGAAAAACTGACCCAGAACTTGAACTCCTTTTCAAATAAAAATCAGATAACGATTAGTTTAGTACAGATATTTACACTAGGAATTGCTCTAATGTTATGTGCACTCTGCTACTGTTAAATATCAGAAAAACGTGAACAATCAGTGCCTTATTAATCAGTACTTTATTAAATAACAATCAGTATTTTATGAAAGAAACAATCAGTATCTTATTAAATAAATGGTCACGTATCTGAGTTTTTTTAAAAAAAAATCACGTATCTTATGAAACAAAATTCTGCAGCGGAGGAGGAAACACAGTCGCCTATCGCCAGTTATGGCGAATTTGCCATAAAAATATTGAAAGTTAGTTTTCCATACGACGACTGGTTACAGGTACAGGACCGACCTCAGCTAACAAGGGTTATTGCAAAGAAGGGCCGTGAATGTAGAGACTGGGCGCATGGAGCAGTTGAACTTTGGGTTCAAGGTCTCATCCAGCATCACTGTGGGTCTTCCAGCACGGTAACATGTTTATAGATGGCTCAGTGACTCGGAACAGCAGAAGCGGTTGGGGTTTTGTTACCTATCGAAATGGAAGAGTAGTGGCACAGGGTTCGGGAGCCTTTGAAGTCGGAACATCAAGCATGAGAATGGAAAATAAGGCTGTGTCGGCGGCACTGGGATGGTTAGTTGCTCCTGATGTGGTTAATGGTGTCATTGTGACGGATTCACACAGTATGCTCCGTAAGATTGTGAAGAATTTGCTTTGAAAAGAATGGATTCAACTGTTAAGCCAGTCAGCTGTGACACGCCTAACGTGGCTTTACTATCCAGGGCATGCAGGAGTACATGCCAATGATGCGGCAGACAGACTTGATGGACAGGCTAAAATAAAGACAGACTTGCTGGACAGGCTAAAATAAAGACAGACTGTCAATGGACAAGGAGGATATTGCTAGGGCTGTACTGGACAGACTGCGAGAAAATGATGAGCGGGAATGGACGAACATTGTAGTTGTGAGGAGACTGGTGGAGCTAGGACAAAGTGAAGGTTGCTGGCAGGCAATCTGAACTGTGTGGCAGAAAACGCGCCGTAAACAACCAACATTCGACAGGAACTATCAGCAAACAAACTCTTAGAAGGATACTGCGGCACGCGGCGGGGCTTATGTGGGGTTGTCCCGAATGCAGTGAAGCCAAAGTCTGAATTATGAACTCTGAACTTTTCATATAACAAATCCTACATTGAAACTTTTATTAACATTCCATGGATGAAAGATTTTCCTGGTTGAACTTAAAGAAGTGTCTGAAACTGACGTCATAAGGCACATAAGGAATGTATGCACTCCTGTTACCGGACATGCTGTCGCCAAACGTTCAGTAATATTTGTTAATTTTTGATTACGTAAAGTCTGATTCAACAGTTTTTCAAGCGGTGGCTTATTTCACTTTATATTCGCTGGGTTTTTTTTTTTTTGGCCAGAAGGTAATTCCAAGCAGCCCGTCTTTGTCCTAAAAATGAGTACTTGGCTCGTTTTGGAGCTTGGGGGGGGGGGGGGGGGAAGACGTCCAGGCAAGATGCTGGTCACATCAACCTCTAGTGTGTCGACACATCAGCGAGAATGTTGACTCAGTGCCATATCTCCGAGGTAGCTCTATGGCATTACAAGGACATTATTTTAAAACCATGTTATTTTAAAACCCTAATCTGGAGCTATATTAACACTTTTCAAACCATAATCTAGTTATATTAACCTGCTAAATTAACACTTTTCAAACCCTAATCTAGTTATATTAATATCTTTTATCAATCATTTTCAAACCCTAATCTAGGTATATTAACCCCTTTTAGATAAAGCTACTGAGCAATGTACTCGATATTGAACTACATCTTATGAAAAAAAAGCTACTGCCATGCTCAAGTACAGCCAGCATTTAATATAGATACATGACACGCTTGTGTTAAGGAACGTGGCTCTGAAATCAGACGGTGGTTTCCAAAGTTTTTAGGCCGTAGACCTTGAAACTAACGAGAATTCATCGATGCATCCAACGCTTCTCTGCCACTTGGCGTCACACACTCTCTCATAACCAGTTTTCCACAAAATCTAGAATTTTGCTACACAGATGTGGCAACTAGCAACATGACTCTTTGTGGTCTGCCAGGGGGTAGGCACCTCCAAGTTTGCGAACCACTGAATTAGAGAATGCCTGTGAGGCAGCCCACACAAATACACTAGCACACACTGCTGTCAGTGGGTTAAAGAGCATACAAGTATTCACGTGATGGTAAGCCTGATGAATGTGACATTGTTTTACCCATCAAACGAAAGCTGCTTTATATACAAAGTAACATACCGTATAACGATTACCCCTACAGCACTGATTCATACAGCACTGATCCATACAGCACTGATCCATACAGCACTGATCCATACAGCGCTGATACTCCAATGAACGCACTAAGTTTCAGTGTGCTAAAACAGAAACGGACTCCAAATAGTCATAAGAACTTAACACATAAACTATCTCCAAAGAACGGAAATGCAACCAACCTAACAGAATTTTAAAAAAAAAAATCTCCACTACCAAATGGAAAATACTCGTATGTTGACTCCATGGAGAATAATGATACTTGTGAGTATGGCACACCGCGTGGCAATTTTCTGCATTATTATTATTATTACTGTACAAGGAAATTCAAAGCGCATGTAGATAAATCTTGTTTGTGAACTCCTATTTGCTTGTCTGCAGCGTGTGAGTGTATCTACACAAGAAAGTATGACAGTGTGTAGTTGTGTGTGTGGGTGTGTCTGTGCAAACTCTAAGGGCATTTTTAAAGGCAGGGGAAAAGGGTAGGGGAAGGGGGCAGGGGTAATTCCTTTTAAAACAGCCCCCCCCCCCCCACTCCTGCTCCATGCCTTGTCACACCACTCTATTCCCAGTTCCCCGCTTTGAAACGGAAACGACCGGCCTGGGAAGATCGCTTGCATCTCCAGCTGGAGGGGGTGACTGGGCGACCAAATTCATTTAATGGCTTGACTTCAAAGCTCTTTGAAATTATGCACATTACGATACACGGGCTTTGATGAAATTTCGGCTCAGTTTACCTAAAATTAAACGAAACAAAAAAATGAAGAAAGAGAAATGTGGCAATGCTTTTATTGCAGGATTTCCAAGTGAAAGGAAAGGAACAGACAGCAAGAGGAAGATTGGACAACTGTTTTGTAAAAAATAAAGTTTAGATGAGCAAGATGGACGGAATGTAAACATAGGGGAGATAATGAGCTGAACTTGGAGAGCAGAAATGCGAGCACGTGACCAAAAAAAAAACTACAAGCCAAAACGGAAAATGATATTGGATAATAAAAACATGACACAAGAAACCAGGGAGGTCGCCATTTTATCAATATTCTGCTTTAGAAAACAGATGAAAAAAAAACAAGTTGAATGGCAGCGGGGGCAACACTTCGGGTATCTCTTTACTTTTCCGAGAAGACAAAAGAAGAATACTTTTAGCAGGCTCCACCATTAATAAAAAACACAGACTTCCTACAGCTATACAGGTTAGGATGTGGAGGGCGAATCTTCCTACAGCTATACAGCTTAGGATGTGGATGGCAAACCTTGCCACAGCTATACAACTTATGATATGGAGGACGAACCTTCCTACAGCTATACAACTTGTGGAGGGCGAACTTTCCTACAGCTCTACAACTTGTAATGTGGAGGGCGAACTTTCCTACAGCTATACAGTTTAGGATGTGAGTGACAAACCTTGTTACAGCTAACAACTTATGATGTGGAGGGCGAGCCTTCCTACAGCTACACAGTCTAGGATGTGGAGGACGAAATTTCCCACAGCTCTACAGATTAGGATATGAGTGGCAAACCTTCCCACAGCTCTACAGCTTAGAATGTGAGTGGCAAACCTTCCTACAGCTATACAGCTTAGAATATTAGTGGCAATCCTTCCTACAGCTATACAGCTTAGGATGTGGAGGACGAACTTTCCCACAGCTATACAGCTTATAATGTGAGTGGCAAACCTTACCACAGCTCTACAGCTTAGGATGTGAGTGGCAAACCTTCCTCTACAGCTATACAGCTTAGAATATGAGTGGTAAACCTTCATACAGCTATACAGCTTAGGATATGAGTGGCAAACCTTCCTACAGCTTTACAGCTTAGGATGTGGAAGACGAACTTTCCCACAGCTATACAGCTTAGGATATGAGTGGCAAACCTTCCTACAGCTTTACAGCTTAGGATGTGGAAGACGAACTTTCCCACAGCTATACAGCTTAGAATGTGAGTGGCAAACGTTGCCACAGCTCTACAGCTTAGGATGTGAGTAGCAAACCTTCCTACAGCTATACAGCTTAGGATGTGGAGGGCGAACTTTCCTACAGCTACACAGCTTAGGATGTGAGTGGCAAACGTTCTCACAGCTATACAGCTTAGAATGTGAGTGGGAAACCTTCATACGGCTGTACAGCTTAGAATGTGAGTAGCAAACCTTCATACGGCTATACATCACACTCAGTAAGTGGCGAACACATGACAAACGTATCAAACGATGTACGAATTCAAATATTTTTGAGCACTGGAATAAAAAAAGCATAGCTCAAGATCCTGAGAACATTTCGTTGTGGCACAGGAAGGAAGTTTTACAAAAAAATTCGCCAGTTTTGACCCGCAGCTTCAAAAGGATCCGCCACCAGAGTCCTAAGAAGTAGGATTGGATTTCCACCAAGTTTTGTTTCGTTGTTTCCTTTTGAGCGAGTAGCAGTTTTACACACACAGTAGCACAATAGCATGCCGGTAGTTGTAGGCTCCTGGGTCAGTGATCTTTCACAATGTCCTCGTAGAATTCAGAATAAAAATACCGTGAGGAGAAAAATATCTAAATTGATCTACAATAATAATTAAACAGGATCCTACAAGAGATGTACACTTAAAAAAAAAACAAAACAGAAGTTTGGAAAGCGTTAAACGGACAGAAAAAAAAGGTAAAGTGATACATGGAACAGAAATCTTCTTTGTCCTTCAGTCTCAGAGAATCAGACTTCTGAGTAAAGAGACAGGCAGCCTTCGTGAATGTTAGACAAGGAGACGGGCTGTCTACATTAATCCTAAACAAAGAGACTAGGTCTCTTCGTGAATCATAAGCAAAGAGACTAGTCGTCTTCATGAATCGTAGAGAAAGAGACTAGTCGTCTTCGCGAATCCTAGACAAAGAGACTAGTCTTCTTCATGAATCATAGACAAAGATACGAATCGTCTTCATGAATACTAGACAAAGAGACTAGTCTTCTTCATGAATCATAGACAAAGATACGAATCGTCTTCATGAATACTAGACAAAGAGACGGGTTGCTCTATGAGTCGTAGACAAAGAGGCGGGTTGCTCTATGAATCCTAGACAGAGAAACGTGTCGTATTCATGATAGCTAGACAAGGAAGCGGGTCACCTCCATGGATTCCTTCATCAGCAGGTCTTCGTGTGAGCAGTTTCCCATCCATCCTCTTTTCCCTCAGGACAAGGTCTGAGCTCTCTTTAAGTCTATGCAGAGAGAAGTGAAGACCTGCAGAGAGAAGTGAAGACCTGCAGAGAGAAGTGAAGACCTGCAGAGAGAAGTGAAGACCTGCAGAGAGAAGTGAAGACCTGCAGAGAGAAGTGAAGACCTGCAGAGAGAAGTGAAGACCTGCAGAGAGAAGTGAAGACCTGCAGAGAGAAGTGAAGACCTGCAGAGAGAAGAGAATACTCGCAGAGAGAAGTGAAGACCTGCAGAGAGAAGTGAAGACCTGCAGAGAGAAGTGAAGACCTGTAGAGAGAAGTGAAGACCTGCAGAGAGAAGTGAAGACCTGCAGAGAGAAGAGAATACCTGCAGAGAGAAGTGAAGACCTGCAGAGAGAAGAGAAGACCTGCAGAGAGAAGAGAAGACCTGCAGAGAGAAGAGAATACCTGCAGATAGAAGAGAAGACCTGCAGAGAGAAGAGAAGACGTGCAGGATGTGTTCTTGTGTCTGGAGAAACCGTTTTGGCGTATGCAGAATGGGGTTTGAGAAGCATTTAGTTTGTGTAGACAGGCATGTTGTTTGCTTCTGGTATTTTCAGACCACAAATGTAGCCGTCTATTCCCTCCCCCACCCCCTCCTCAACCTTTACAAAAATGATTAAGACATTCTAAACTCACCCACACGTGTGTAACACTCCTTCCCCCGCCCACCCAAACAACCTGGCTAGAGTGAGCCCACGGTCACAATCTGATGTAGTCGATGATATTATCCATAGTATATGGCCTTATCTGTTTTAAACAGATTTCCATTTCATAGATCTTCGTTTATTTTTGTGTGTTTATAGTCCAGTAAACAAAAACACAAAAAAACCCTGGTCCTAATCATGCCATATAGGCATTTAAGGACATGGCTCTTATATTTTCCTTGACCTTAGGGCTTTCTAGAGGATGCTGTGGTCAGCAACACGCTTGGCTGCCTTTCCTTTATCTTCAGAAGTGGCTTGGTATCCATTTCTAGAACTGTTTCAGTAAAAACATGCTCAAACTCTGTCACTGAGTTCTGTACTGTTTGATGTTATTACAATGTTTCAGTATCCCGCAAATGGTTTGATAACAGAGGTGCGAGAGGTTTTGGCTGATTTTGGGCTTTCCGAAAATGCCGATTCGGATGGTCAAGGTTAAGCATAACCTCGGGTATGGTCATGGGGCTGACCAACGTGGAAGCATGCAGTGGGTAGCTGAGACTGGCCAGTGTCATTTTTTTCCGTTCGAGGCGATGGTCTGGGGGAGCCGTTATCGTGGAACAACTGGGCTTGTAGCTGTTGAAGTGTTCTGACGTTTTTGACGCGGGAAAATGATTGTTCTTTGCCATGATCCCAAATACCCGAGCAGACTCATGTAGCGTAAGTGTTGTGTGTTGAGCTTACAAGAAGTGAGTTGTCATAGTCAGCTCATAAATATGCCATGTTCTCTTGTGTGTTTGTCGTTTTAGTTGCCATTTGATGGCGCATTGATTTTTTTTTGGATATATGTTAATGACTGTTAAGCGTCACAGTAGTCATCCACGAGTATTGTCTGATTAAGTTTTATAATTGTTGCGTGATATGCGTTAATGAAGATCTTTCGGGTGTCTTGGCAGAAGATTTAGATGTTTTCTTCTGTTGTAGAGAATTCTAGAGAGTGTTTGTCGTAGTTAACAACTTGCACCAGATATTTGCCCTTGGAACAACTTTGAGATGGGTGATGTTAGGAAAGGCCCATATGAACGTTCCACGATGTAGAGTTTGTAAAATGGAACTCAAGAGTAATGATGGCTTTGATCCCATGGTTTAGTTCTTGAATGGTGAGTAATTTTGTGTGTTCTATGTATTTTATAAGTTTTAATGTGTTTTGTCAGTGAGCTGATTTTTGGGTTATCATCCAGTCGTAGATCGTGTCATGTGACTGTCTGGTGTTCGTTAATAAAGATTACCACTTATTTTTCCTGAGTCAAATATTATAATTTTGGTTCGGTTTCTCTAATGTTAGTGGTGTCCAAGATTATACGATGTAATAAAGAAATGAGTTATCCTGGTAGTGTGCTGCAACTTATATTAAATGAAAGTTGGACCTGCAGAAAAGATATGTAGATGCTGTTTTAGTTTCTATTTGTAGGATTTGTACATAACAAATGAGAAGCAGTTGGAAGCTAGCATAGCACCTTAAGAAGTACTTAAAAACAGTTAAAGAAGTATTTTAAAACATTTTAAACATTCGTATATAAATAATTTACAGGTGCATGATTTAGTTTTAGGTAGAACAGAACAAGAAATTATCAAGATTATATAAATGTTGGAGAGATGATCATTAGGAAAGCAGAAACATACAAATATCTTGGCACAATCTTCAACAGAAGCAACATAGTAAACGAGGACATTAAAAGCAGAATATTAAAATATACTTGGCCTTGCAACACCTGTTAAAATCCAAAATCCTGTCCCAAGAACACCAAAATAACAATCTACAAAACTATAATAAGACCAGCCGTCATGTATGGATCAGAAACGTGGAGTACAACAAAGAAAGATGAGCAACAATTGCAGATTTTTTAAACAATATCCTGAGAAGAATCTTTGGGCCGATTAAGAATACCAACAGTGGAGAATGGAGAGCTAGAAAGAACACTGAACTGAACAGTGGAGAATGGAGAGCTAGAAAGAACACTGAACTGAACAGCTTATTTAAATCCCAACGAATTATAACCATGTTCCCTCTAGGCTGCGCGATCAAGAAAAAATACAAAGATGGTACATATTTTTCCTTTACTGTTTCTTTCTTGTTGAGAAATGACTTTCGGATCGGATGTTTCAACTGGTCTTTTATCGCGTAGTTTCCCTAGTACTGTAGCAGAATCATTCCATACATCCATATATATATATATATATATATATATATATATATATATATATATATGTCTGAATGGCGAAGTGGTTAGTGCACTGGTCGGGAGTTTGAATTCGGCCGGAGGCACCCCAGTCACCCAGTTGTAGAAATGAGTATCCGACTTCTTCTGGAGTTGGGGAAGGAAAGGCAGCCAGGCGTGATACTGACCATATCACCCTCTAGTGTGTTGACAGGTCAAAGAAAATGTGGCCACTAACACCATATCCCTAAGTGCCTCTAAGGCATGACAGGATTACCTTTATATATATATATATATATATTTACTAGTCACATTTGTACACACAATATATTTTTGCACACAGACCGCAAACCCTTAGAGGGAGCATTGATTATAACTGTCTTGAAACTGAACCGACTACACTGGTTGGGCCATGTAGAAAGAATGGAAGAGAACAGACAGCTGAAAATTATGTATGCACAGTAGATGAGAGAAACAAAACCAAGGGGTAGACCAAGACGGAAATGGAAAGACAATATAGGAGAGGACATAAAAGAAACTGGCGTCTCCAACTTAAAGAGAGAAGATTAGGAATAGAGAGGAATAGAGGCGAACTTTATCTGCAGCAATGAGCTTTAATGCATCGGAAAGCTGAAAAAGAAGTAGAAGAAGAAAAAATGAAGAACAACAACAACAACAACAACAAGAAAGGACGAGAGAGTAGAAATGGCAGTGGCAGATAATATGACGAGTATGTATGTATATAAACCAAAGCAGTTTTGAGTAGAGACAAAACAGAAGCTTGTACGAAATTAATGCACAAGAATGCAAGACACGAACAACACATAACAAACAGCGAAAACAACACAAAACAGACAACGAAAGCAACACAAAAACAGCCGGAACAACATTTTTAAAAAACAGCGAAAACAAAACGCAAAAAAACAGCACAAAACGAACAGCGAAAACAGCAAAAAAAAAAAAAAAACAGCGAAAGAAACATACAGAAAATCACGAAAAAACAACACATAGTAAACAGGCGAAAACATCATAGAACGTTTGTTGTCTACAGATTATAAGATTTGAAATGATAACGATAACGATACATGAAAAAAAAAAACGTTTAAATGTAACTATGTATACACACGATAACTGACCGAGCCTGGAGATTGACAGCATCTACTCTGATCTTGATGTTCATTTAAAAAAAGTCTTATTAACAAACAAGTTCAGGTCTTGCTGTGTTTTTGTGTGTGTGTGTCTTTGACATATTAATTTAGCTATTCTTTATATCCAATGTGCATTCAATAAATTCTATAAATTCTCCGACCTATGACAATTTGTTAACAAATCTAACATCACCCGTACACTTCTTGTAATATGAACGAGTATTAAATCAATTTAGTTCATCTGTAACTATTTACAAAAATCATTACAGATGGGCTAATTAACGAAGTAATTTGTTCCATGTAATACCCGTGCGATGTTTTTAAATTAATTTAGTATCGTGTAACACATTAATTTAATACCCAGCGCAAGCCACTGTCACTAGGCCATATTAGGCCAGGACCACATTAATTCCAAGCAAATTTTTACCGTATTCCACAGAGTTCCTCGCATTAATTTAACTTCTTCGTAATCACAATTGTGTAATAGACGAACTTACTTTCAAACTAAAGGCTGCAACAAACATGTATCAATTTTGCTTTGTGAAGAACTGGTCGGAACACTTTCAAAGTCTCCCTCCGATGTATTTAATTTGAAATTTTTAAAGCGATATGGGAGTCCCATTTTTCACTGTTACATTTGTTTTATTAAAAGACTGAAAGTAAAAATTTTCAATTACCAGATTTTAAAAAAAAAAGAAATCTTTTGAGTTTTTTAGTCCATGTTTTTGTACGAAGGAAAATGCGACTTGGAGCGCGTTTATTGAGAAAAGACCGGCAGATTTATTGAGCTTAATTATTCAGGCACAACTCCAACAATTTTCTAGAAACGACGAAGGGAAATCGCTCCGTGTAAGCATAGCCAGTGAAGGATGTCAATCTTAGCTTTAGCCTCAACCTGCCTCGTGTCTGGCCCGCCCACTAAGTGAACTCATCTTTGATCGATCTAGCGTGAAGAAGAGGTAAGAGAGGGCAGATCACCCTACAATCATGCATGCACATGAACTCAGCAGTGAACACAAGCTTGTGGGAAAATTGAAAGGCGTGTTGGAGGACCGGTTATTTCATGTAATTTCCGAATTTCATGAATTTTCATCCACCAAGGGCGGTTATTAGTTTGGTCGAGCCCGCAAGCTCTCGAGGATGTACTGCGTTCTCTTTCCTTGGATAGTTTTTTTTTTTTAATTGAAACCTTCTATTGTTCGAATTCGAGAAAGATTTATTTATTTGTTATCCGTTTTGTATATAAATATTTTGTAGCACTTTAAACTTCACCCTGGGCAATAATATAAACCGTTTTTATCAGTAAAACTTTTGGATATGTAGCGTTTTTAACTTCACCTTGGGCAATATGTAAACCATTTTTGTCACTGAACCTTTTGGATATATCTATCTGACATTAGCCGTTAGCTTAGAAGAACCCACTGCCCATCCTTCATGATGCTTGGGGTTCAGCATCTTCACCGCATCTGCTGCGCAGTATATGGTTGTGGCAGGTGCAGGGAGACGGAGCAAGAATGAGAACTCTTCATTTAGATCCAACAGATAAAGTCAGCTCCGACTGGACACAAAAGAGTTCACTGAAGGACGTCCTTGCCAAGGATGGAGGAACTAGAGGGGGGAGAGTTGGAGTTGCAGAACGGATACGGTTTGTGAAAGGCATCAATAGCTTGGTTTGTCAACATAAAACACGTGCTATCAATCACTATAAGCTGAATGAGGGAGGAGAGGCAAAGACGCTGTCCAATGTGGCAGCCAGCAACCCGTAGCTGACATGTTAGCAACCCTTGTCGGCAACCCATAGCTGACATGATAGCAACCCTTTTCGGCAACCCATAGCTGACATGTTAGCAACCCTTGTCGGCAACCCATAGCTGACATGTTGGCTTCAGGACTGGCGAACAGAGCCGCCAAGACCCTGTCCTGCCTCTCCACTGGTAGTCCCAGCTGCAAGTATAGCTTGGCTGACAGGGAAAAGGCAAAGGATCGCCATAGTCCACATAGTGGAGGAGTCTGCTAAAGAAGCATTGCGCACTCCCTGCTTTATTAATTTTTTTTTAGCTCCAATCATGGACCTACAAAAATGCTGCTATAACCTGTTCCTAATCCCACGCGATGTTGTGTGTCTCAACATCTTCACCGTATCGGCTGCAAACCTCGCAGTTCAATGTAGGCGGAAAAAGAAGACTGATGGGGATGCTGAGGATGATCTAACCTTTAAGTATGTTCAAAGTGACGGACCTTTCTAAATCTCACTTGTGATCCTGTCAATCACATTCAGTGCATGGTATAATAACATAGAAAAAGTATATTAATAAATGGTAATCTATACTCAGTAGATAATGTGCAAGTTAGAGAGAAAATAAATATACTCTCCGTAGTTAATAACGCTCATCGTTTTAATAAAAACTTATCGTAAGGAAAGATCTGATTGATCTGGACTGTCATGAGAAGGCAGATGGTAGAGAACCCGACAATCATCGGATAGCTAAGACAGAAAAGAAGGATAGGAGGACAGACAGAAAATAAGTTTTGAAAGGGTTGATCAAGTGGCAAGAGAGAAAAGGCAAAGAACAAGATTAGAAACACCAAGGATCAATTGGTACCGGAGAGAAAAGCCAAAGAACAAGATTAGAAACACCAAGGATCAAGTGGTACCGGAGAGAAAAGGCAAAGAACAAGATTAGAAACACCAAGGATCAAGTGGTACCGGAGAAAAAAGGCAAAGAACAAGATTAAAAACACCAAGGATCAAGTGGTACCGGAGAGAAAAGGCAAAGAACAAGATTAAAAACACCAAGGATCAAGTGGTACCGGAGAGAAAAGGCAAAGAACAAGATTAAAAACACCAAGGATCAAGTGGTACCGGAGAGAAAAGGCAAAGTACAAGATTAGAAATACCAAGGACCACGTCCAGCGGAGAAACACAATTACTGACGCATATCGACATAAAAACGTAATGAACTGCTTATCGCCCTATTCATGAGATGGGTTGATGAACGTTAACAGTGGAGTCATTTTACACTTTCATCTTCTCGTTATTTATACGATCTACGTATAGTAAATTAATGTTCAAAGTTTGTAACATTGTGAAAGTTCAGAGACAAACGTCAGTTTGAGAGTTGCTTCCTTCGTGCATTACACTCATTTTTCCAAATGTTCAAGCTAGAGTATACGTGCTTGGGTTATAGAAGACCACATACACGCAATTTGTGTAGCGAATCTCATCATAAGATCAGGACACTGATTAATCATATACTGGTGGGTGGGTGATCTTTATACATGTATATCTTAACAATAATAAATCGGAATCACATAAATCTGTTTACTGTATGTTATCCACGTAGCTCTCCTGATATACAGTCTAACATGTCGTTTGCTTAGCCAGAGGTGCATGCCTCAGTGATTCTGGTGTTTAGAGCGTCAGTGATGTTTTAGGTCCATCGTCGCCTCGACCTTCACCTTCCTCGTTACAGAGAACCACTACTTGTCTTTACTGTTCTCTCTATGCAATCAAGATCTTTAAAGTTGACCGAAGAAAGATAACTCTTCAGTAATGGAACCCAGAACACAGTTACAAATAGTATAGCTGTGTAGTTAAAACTGCTTTGTTATAAAAACGTGACCTCGAACATCTGATATACCACATGCGTGTGCTCGCGGGCGCGTGTGCGTGTTTGTGATCGACGTGATGATCCCAGTGATGCAGGCTGCTGAAATAACTGCTTTATAGACCTTTACTGTGCGTTAAAATAATCCATTTCAGCCATTTTTCCTTTCCATCCCTAATGCTAACTTTAAAATCTAACCTTTATCCTAAGACCTAAAGCTGAGAGCTAAACTTTATTAGAACTCTTAAAAAACTGATGCCAAATCCAAACCGTAACCCTCAACATTAGCTCACTGCAATCCTCAGCATTAGCTCTAACTGTACCCCTCAACATTAGCCATAACTGTAACCAACAACATTTGCCAGAACTGTAACCCTCAACATTAACCCTAACCGTAACCATCAACATTAGCCCACTGTAATCCTCATCATTAACCATAACCATAACCCTCAACATTAGCCAACCGTAACCCTTAACATTAACCCTAACTGTAACCCTCAACATTAACCCTGTAACCCTCGACATTACTCCTGTAACCCTCAATATTAACCCTAACTGTAACACTCAATATTAACCCTAACTGTAACCCTCAGTATTAACCCTAACTGTAACCCTCTACATTAACCCTCAATATTAACCCTAACTGTAACCCTCGACATTAACCCTCAATATTAACCCTAACTGTAACCCTCAATATCAACCCTAACTGTAACCCTCGACATTAACCCTGTAACCCTCAATATTGACCCTAACTGTAACCCTCAATATTAACCCTAACTGTAACCCTCAATATTAACCCTAACTGTAAGACATGATACTTAACTTAAAACAGAACCCTGGAACATTAACCTTATTAGAACTGTTTAAAAAAAACACCTATGGGTTAGTTTCTCAGTGCCTGCTGTGAGATTCTTGGTCTCTTACCTCACATAAAACAGTGCTTCTTGTGTGAGGTTCTTGGTCTCTTACCTCACATAAAACAGTGCTCCTTGTGTGAGGTTCTTGGTCTCTCACCTCACATAAAACAGTGCTCCTTGTGTGAGGTTCTTGGTCTCTTACCTCACATAAAACAGTGCTCCTTGTGTGAGGTTCTTGGTCTCTTACCTCACATAAAACAGTGCTCCTTGTGTGAGGTTCTTGGTCTCTTACCTCACATAAAACAGTGCTCCTTGTGTGAGGTTCTTGGTCTCTTACCTCACATAAAACAGTGCTCCTTGTGTGATTAAACCTATGTCAAATACATATGACCATAGATCCCTTCCAGTTCCTGTATACAGATATCAAAACTCTTAAAAAAAAACTAACTTTAAATCTTAACTTTAACCTTCGGCGCGAACGTTAACACTTAACCTTAGAGTCTGGAGGAGAGGCGGGACAGATCATCTAATGACAACAGGGAAGATCGAAGGTAGAAGAGACAGAGGTAGACAGAGGGCAAAGACGCTTGATGGTGTGCCATCCTGGCACGGGAAATGCTCACTGAGGAGAGTGTTGAGACGACGCACAAGGGATCGAGCGTAGTGGAAGGGCATGATATCCTACGCCTATCTGCAGGGAGCTTGAAGAAAAAGAAGTCTAAAACGCAACTCAGAAATCTAAACCTAATCAGAATTCTAAAAACCAATCATAATATTAACGTTAAGCCTCAACAATAACACCAACGTTAAAATAACCTGTTTTTCTAAGTTCAGACAAGGGACATGAGAGAGGGGAACTGAAATATTAACCCCCACATTTTAATCGCTATGCTAGATTTATAACTTTTCTTACAAGCAGGCTTACTTGTACTTTCTCTATAGAATACATTTTCTTCAAAATAGCATTAGGGTATCTCTTAACGTGCTGCCATCAAAGATGAGAAGACACAACAAAATGGGACACATGTTTTAAAATAAGGGACATTTATGCGTCCTGGTCGAAGTAATACTTTGTATGTTCCCCGGGGACAAACCCCTGTTCCGTGTAATACGGGAGGGTTGGTCACTTTATTTGAAGCCTAATCCTAACTCCAAAACTCAACAGTGGGACCCAGATCTAATTAGATCTCACCCAAACGTTAACATTAACCCTCAACAGTAGCCAAAACTTTAAAATGTTAACCTTCTTCTTCTTCTCTGTCTGGTTATGCCATTAGCGTGGTAGAGAGTTTCTGGCATCAGTACAGAGCAAGGTGAGAGGCCTGGGTAGATGGTACATTATGTTTCCTCAGTGTGTCTTCCACCCCAATCTATCCACTTTTTCCTTGATTGTCATCGCGCCCTACGTTTCAGAGTTGTATGCCCGTGCCAGTGGTTGTTCTGGATTCCTGTGTATCAAATGCCCGAACCACTTAATTCTCCGATTTTCTATGTGGTCACTGACAGATGTTAGTCCCACTGTCTGCCGGATTATTTCCTTTCGCACTTGATCCTTTCTTCTCTAACAATATGCACCCCCCCCGATTCTGCGCTATCAATGCTAAACATGGACACTCATCAAATACCATGACAGAAAGATAACACCATGCGAGATGAAATGCTAAAGAACGCTGGTAAAGAAGACAAGCAAATTTAACCATAGTTGGTAAAATAACCCCTGAGAGCTAGCCCTAATTAGATCTCTACAAACTAATCCTAACCTTTAACCTAAACTCTAACCCGATCTCTAAAACCCAAGGAGATTGAACCTGGAATAAACGTTCAATCACCTCACAAGCCACGGCTGAAAGCGTTGAAGTTTCTAGTTTTCCTTGGAGTATGCAAACATAAACAACGATTAGGTGCTTTTAATCCGCCAGACCTGGGTAGTCGTCACGAAGCTGTAGAATAGGTAGCTGGACTTTTTCTGGGGCTGGAGAATTCCTTCCAGGCATGAAACTGATTACATCACCCCTCTAGTGCGCTGACAGGTCAAGGAAAAAACATGGACACCAATACCACATCCCCCAAGTGCCTCCTGGCATATTAGGCCTACCTTTATCTTTTATATACAGGAACATAAAGTCGTTATATTTCCAAATACTTTTGGAATTAAAAGTAAATACGAAGGTTAGCTATAGGAACACATTTACCTACTCTGCCGGTTCAAAGGGCCAAAAAGCCCATCTAACTGCCAAATGTATAAAGAGCTGGCAAATGAAATTACAGTCAGACTAAACATAACCACTTTTCTAGGAACATTTTGGCCCGAGACTGACAAAAATCTGGCCTGTGAAATTTCACCGCGGCTTCCAGTGCTCTATGGTGATCTTGTACCCAACAATCTGTTTAATTTTTGAGATTAGATAGTAAAAACAAAAGATAAACTTCAGCTACCTCTCTCTTCCTCCCAGCCTGGCTAATCCTACTGTAAAATACATGTTTTAATTTAAAACACATCTCAGTATATTCTCTTATTGTCTGTCCGTGTGTTCTTCTTGTATATCCACTTAGTTGTCTCTCTGTGACTGCATGCCTAACACGATTTGTCTGTCGATTGCCGGCCCAATGTCTGTCGATTGCCTGCCTAATGTCTGTCGATTGCCTGTCTAGTGCAGTCTGTCTTTGACTGTCTGTTAATTCTGTTTGTATATTGACTGCCTGGATAATGCTCCGCCTGTCTGTTGATCGCCTGCATGATGCTGTCTGTCTGTCAGAGTATGATATGTTGAATTGTATTACAATATAATGGGCTGTCCACCAAAACATGGTACACGACAAGCTTACAGAGAACCAGAAGAAACAGAATTCATGAAAATTAAAATCAAACTACAGACTAAAGTTCAGAAATTCAGACAAATACAAGACTACTCGTACAAGACATGGGTTGTAATACAGACAAAAATATGACAACCATGTTGACTTAAAGACTTCAGGTCAAAATGCAGGGAAATACAGGACAAAACTAAGAATAGTGCTGGGAGAAAGAACTGAGAATGACAAACAATTTCATGTTTGATGATGACAGTGATATCTGGTGATGAATGGACGTGAAAAGGTACAACAATTCTACATTCCAATGCCATCATCTAACAACATCAGAGAAATGTGTAGCTCATTCAGTGGAAGCAGGGAGAACACGTTAACTGTTAACAGCTGCTGGAGGAACGCAAAGTCCATCAAGATTATTACAATACAACGAACCAGATCCAATACACCAACTACAAAGGCATCAGTAAGCCATCCTCTTTCGCCTAAGGACAGGCCACTGGAGATTACTGAGAGTAGTCTTACATCGACTTAAAATGTCTCACATAGACGAGTGTCCATGTGGCAGTGGAGTCCAGACTCCAGAACATATCCTACAAGAGTGCCCAGACCATGCAGACCTGAGGCTTGAGACTGGCCAGAGGACACAAGCTTGGGGCAAAAGCTTTGGGGCTCCTACCAGGATCTGGAGAGGCCCTGCGAGCTCTGCTATGTCGACAGGTATCAGAATCTGATGTGACCAACAGTCTAGAACACAGAAGAAGAAGAATATTACAATAATAATAACAACACATTTTAATATCTTTAGGAAAAGATTGAAGAAATCATGAAAGAACAAAATACGACCTCTGAGACTGCATTTTTTTTCTTATTTGATTTGTTATTTTCAACTTAGGCGTAGTCATGAGATTCAATTATCTGACCCGAGAGTTATACCAATACTTGCAGGCAAACTTGCTTCTTTTTCTTGTAAAAGATCTGGTGCTATCTTTGCCTATTTGGTCAAACTCCCTTTTAAAAAAAATGTATTTATTTTAATTTTTGGCCTGGAATTTCAACAGAAATCTGGACTATAGAATATACTTGCACTTCTCTGTTGCACTGTGCTCTGAATAGTGAGTTCAAATTTTCTCCGTTAACTGACCAATCCTCACGCACTTTTTCACCTCATTGGAAGTATAAATACATTTAATAATTGTTCTCTTCGGCAATGGTCACCCTGCCTCACACATACACACACTAGTAAACACGAGGATGCCCAGCAACTGAAATATTTTATTTCTGTCACGTGATCTGTTTTATGTCTGTTATGTGAGCCAGTTTCTGTCTGTAACGTGAACTAATTTCTATGTGCTATGTGAGCTAATTTCTGTGTGCTATGTGAGCTAATTTCTGTGTGCTCTGTGAGCTAATTTATGTGTGCTGTGTGAGCTAATTTCTGTGTGTTATGTGAACTAATTTCTGTGTGCTATGTGAGCTAATTTATGTGTGCTATGTTAGCTAATTTCTGTGTGCTGTGTGAGCTAATTTCTGTGTGCTATGTGAAATAAATTGTGTGCTATGTGAACTAATTTCTGTATGCTATGTGAGCTAATTTATGTGTGCTATGTTAGCTAATTTCTGTGTGCTATGTGAACTATATTATGTGTGCTATGTGAACTAATTTCTGTGTGCTATGTGAGCTAATTTATGTGTGTTATGTGAGCTAATTTATGTGTGCTATGTGAGCTAATTTATGTGTGCTATGTGAGCTAATTTATGTGTGCTATGTGAATTATATTTTCTGCCTGCTGTGCGAATTAATTTCTGTCTGCTATACAGGAGGAGGAACAGACAAAATTACAAAAATAAGATTTTTAAGGGGGGAGGGGTGCATCTTTCCCATCGCAACATATGCCTGTGAGACCTGGACACTTAACAAAACGGCTGAGAAACACATAAACGCCTTTGAACGTAAATGCTACAGAAGAGTTCTTCAAACGCCATGGACACAAAAAAAGAACAAATATATCCATACTTCACGAACTTAATATTGAAGAAGGCTGGCTAGTAAAGAAGATGAAACAGAGAAAACTTAAATATTTTGGACATATGAGAATTTAGAGAAGACTGTCTTGGAAGGGTACATAATGGGGAAAAAAAAAGAGAGGAAGACCAAGGCGAAGATGGCTGCAAGACATCGTTGATGTTCTGCAAATGGATGTATCAGCAGCAGGGCATCTTACTTACAACCAAGAGGCCTACAGGAGAGCTGTTAGGGAAGCAAAGTTCGGCAAGGGACATGCAAATGACTGACTGACTGTTATACGATCTAATTATTTTCTATCTGCGAAGCTGGTGATGTAGACAGGTGTTTTCACTGCGCAGATTATCACTTATAATAATCAATAAACAAATTATAAATGTGTTAAAATATAACCTTTATTTAAAATTAGTTTATCCCTGATGTTCAGTTTTATATAATTTAGTTTTTTTCCCATCCATCCATCCATCCACCCATCCACCCATCCATCCATCTATCCATCCATTCATCCATCCATCCATCCATCCATCCATCCATCCATCCATCCTTCCATCCGTCCTTCCGTCCGTCCGTCCATTTATCCAGGCTAATGAAAGCATTTCATTCTTGTAAACTTTTTAAGTAAGAGAGAAGGATTGAAAACTTTAATTTATAAAATGTGATATGTCATAATAATCATGTGACCAAACTTGACATATTTAAGAAATAGATAAATAGGCATGAAAATTACACAGTGATAAATCATTTATCAAACAAGATAATACTGAAAAATATACAAGAAAGCAGACATGATCTGGAATCCAGACTTCATGACAGCAGACGCAAAAGCTCAACAAGACCATATTTTGTAATACAGACAAATGTTCTTGTAACCGTGGTTAGTTATGCCAGTCAAATATTAGTTGAATCAATAGACTTGCTTTCTTATAACCGTGGTTAGTTATGCCAGTCAAATCTTAGTTGAATCAATAGACTTGTTTTCTTGTAACCGTGGTTAGTTATGCCAGTTAAATGTTGGCTAAATCAATAGAATTGTTTTCTTGTAACCGTGGTTAGTTATGCCAGTCAAATGTTGGCTAAATCAATAGAATTGTTTTCATGTAACCGTGGTTAGTTATGCCAGTCAAATATTAGTTGAATCAATAGACTTGTTTTCTTGTAACCATGGTTAGTTATGCCAGTCAAATGTTGGCTAAATCAATAGAATTGTTTTCTTGTAACCGTGGTTAGTTATGCCAGTCAAATGTTGGCTAAATCAATAGAATTGTTTTCTTGTAACCGTGGTTAGTTATGCCAGTCAAGTGTTGGCTGAATCAATAGACTTGCTTTCTTGTAACCGTGGTTAGTTATGCCGGTCAAGTGTTGGCTGAATCAATAGACTTGTTTTCTTGTAACCGTGGTTAGTTATGCCAGTCAAATATTAGTTGAATCAATAGACTTGTTTTCTTGTAACCGTGGTTAGTTATGCCAGTCAAATATTAGTTGAATCAATAGACTTGTTTTCTTGTAACCGTGGTTAGTTATGCCAGTCAAATATTAGTTGAATCAATAGACTTGCTTTCTTGTAACCGTCGTTAGTTATGCCAGTCAAATGTTGGTTGAATCAATAGACTTGTTTTCTTGTAACCGTGGTTAGTTATGCCGGTCAAGTGTTGGCTGAATCAATAGACTTGTTTTCTTGTAACCATGGTTAGTTATGCCGGTCAAGTGTTGGCTGAATCAATAGACTTGTTTTCTTGTAACCGTGGTTAGTTATGCCGGTCAAGTGTTGGTTGAATCGTGGAAGAAGATGCTCAACAAAACGAGACGCGGCAGGATCTGCCCACTTCAAAAACAAAATATCTTTGAGGATGAAAACAGTCATGAGGATTGGGTGAATGCCATAACACTTTTGTTTATTCATCCTCACTTGCTAGCAAATTCAATGCGAGCTAAAACAACAAAACCCCGAAAACTGAGAATTAACAAATTGTAAACTTCAGAACATTAAAATGGTTTAGATTTTCTTGTTAGATACGTATGAGGGAGAATTTTTTTTTAAAGTTAGGGCAACATAACCTTTAATATCGGCAACTGTGGGTAAATAAAGATGATGGTTGTATCACTTCTCCACACAGTCCCCCCTGCAGATCGATGCACCTTTTGTATCTTTCCACTAGATTCTTCACTTCTTTGAAGAAGACGCGTTTCAACTGCCCCCGAATCCCAGCCTGCATCACTTTCGTAACGTCATTATCGAAGGTGAACTTGGTAATGCGTAGAGCCTCTTTTACGTAGAATGACAATGTCAAAATATACAGCAATAGCTGTAATCCTTGTGTCGTGGCATTTTCACTTCCGTATTCAGCCAACATTCTGCTGTGAATTTCAAGAGGTTTCGCTCTCACTCTCTGCCCTGCGCCCCCCCCCCCCAAGTCTCATTGCAGCGCTTTGTTCAACAATTAGTGAAATCGCGCACTCCAGCGTCCATGTTTAATTGACACTGACTTCAGTAAGGTAAGGTCAGAGGGCTGCACTGTGCATGTTCGAACTACCCATCAGCCACTGCGAACGCGTTGTTTTGCGTCAACTTCTATCCGCTGTCGTTACCACCTGATTTTCAAACTCCCTTTACGTTTTTAACATCCCTCCCATTTTTCACAAGTGTGTCGAACACAAAATGACAAAGCTGGCTCAGGATACACAAAAAATCGGATACACTTGGTACTGAAGATTTTTTTTCTCTGGGTTGCTAGCTTTCAACTTGGATAGTTCTGTATACACGTAACTGATTTATTTAATGTGAAGAAATGTTCCCCTTAGTACACTGACATACTTGTAAACGGTATCATCTGGTGTTCCTCACAAAATGCAGGTAAATATTCATTCATTCATTCATTCATTCATTTGCATGTCCCTTGCGGAACTTTGCCTCCCTAACACCACTCCTGTAGGCCTCTCGGTTGTGAACAAGATGGCCTGCTCCTGATGCATCCATTTGTAGATCATCAAAGATATCTTGCAGCCATCTTCGCCTTGGTCTTCCTCTCTTTCTTTTCCCCATTATGTACCCTTCCAAGATAAATATTCACAAAGGCATTTTCCCTAACATAGATGCATCATGAACCTATTTGCTACAACTGGCCTGACTTGAACACAACAGGAGACAATGAATAAACTGTGATTTCATTTTCAAAGATAACCATTATAAACTCAACTATTCATGCATTCCTTTGTGAAATTGATGTCCTTTAAACAAATATTTAAAGAAAAATATTTTAAAAGTTATTTACAATTGAAGTAAGTTTATAATGACAACAGAATCAGGCCAAGAACTGTTCTTTTGTGTTACTTTGTAATTAAAATTATTTTTATTCAGCCCGTGTTGTAGTTTGGGTCTTTGATGTTTACAAGTAAATCTCAGCCATTACTGTGTTTTCTTTTCTCCTGATGTAAAGTTTATGTCTGTACAGCATGTGTGTGTTTGTTTGGTTATGTATGTATACATCTGCAATTTGAGTGAGTATACTGTAACATGGCAAAAAATTATACCTTTGTTAACTGCAGAAGTGACACTCTATGGAGTGTTTAACCTGACATCATCATCATCATCATCATCATCATCCCACTTCCAGGAGGCATCAAACTGTCTCATAATCAGCTTCTGAATGGGACAATTATCAAAGATACACTGTGATGGCTGATTGAATAGTGAGCAGAGCAGACATGGCCATGAAACTAATTCCTGTAACTAATTACATCATCTTCACTCTAAGCTGTGCCTGGTGAATCAGTCAATCTTTGACATTGTCCATAAGTCCATTATCTTTTGTGTCCTTATATAATTAATGCAAAAAAGACAAATATATTATAAAATATTTTACATCAATCATTTAAGATAGTGGTTCCCAAACTGGGATCTGCAGATCCTTTGGGGGTTGGTGGGGAGGGGGGTATAGATTATGCCAGAACTGTGCAAAAGTTTTTAATTTTTTACCAAGGGTAGGTGGATGTAGGAGGCTATGATGAGGTATTGGTCTGAGGAGCCATAACTTGAAACAGTTTGAGAACCACTGGACAAGGCATTTGGTGGTATTTTTCGCATACTAATAGTCTAATTCACTAAGATGAATTACATAAGAAAAAAATTCTTTATGAAAAAAATTTAACTCATTAAAAACTGAAATATTCTTCAAGAAAATCACTCAAGCTACAATGAAATCACTTTTGAAGTGCTTACAAGATTTTAGAGAGAAAAATGACACAAATGAATGAAAATTCACTTAACTTCCAAAAACTGGTACACCATACGAAACAAAAGCAGGCAGAAAAGTGTTATAATAATTACTCCGAGCTTAGTTGTTAGGTCTGTGAATTTGTGATGTTAAGATATTATGAAGATTGACTTATTAATGCATAGATATAACCAGTCCGTAGGAGATCTATGTATGTTTCGATGGGAGATTACCAAAAATATTTGAAAGCATAGCAAAACTGCAAGAGTTAACCTATCTGAAGCATACATTGGCATCTATAATACAAGAAGTCTGAATTTTAAGTACAGATTATTGCATACATGAAAGAGAGTCAATAGTTTAGAAATTCATGCATGCAACATTTGAACAAAGCAAACTGTTGTTTTTTTTTTTTAGCGTGAAACAATAATTAGCTGCACTGACCAATTACTGTAACAGTTCTAGTGAAAACCACATACAAAAGTCACGTAGCTGATAGCAATAATGTGAAACAACCTTCGTAGACAACAAGCATAAACTTACAGCAGGTTTTGGTTGCATATTTTTTTTTTTTTAAATATGAAAGGATTTTAGTCAAGGCTGTTTCGTACACAAACATTTCTTGTGTACAAATATGATGTCTGTCATGCAAAACAGAGTAAAACTAGTTTCATACAAATAATGCTACAATGCAGAACTGAGACTTCATCTGGCGAAGAAAACATTGAGAATAAGTAAGCAGAAAATAAGGAAAACTTATGCTCTGAAACTTAAAAAAGCCTAAAAAATAAGGAAAAATTTATCTTAACCTTTAACTATCCTTTACCAAACATTTCTCAATCAGGCCAATTTGTGGTGAGTTGGTAATGACTGGAGGTTCTCTTCATCAAGTGTTATTCTTGGAAAAAAGAATTCTTATTAATTGCACGCCAATAAATAATTGATTCAATGAACTATACTTTAGTTTATAAAATTAAAAATAATTTTTAAGGAAAGTAATAATGAAAATGAAGACTGAAATAAAACTATGAAATTCTGTGGTTTAAAAAAAAGAAAAAGCATTTACTGTATTTACTTTGTTAAAAAAAAAGATAGGAAAGAGTAATAGTTTAAGGCAATGTAGTTAGAAATTATGTTTGCATTGCTAATATCATAGATGATTTTATCTGTACAATGACAAATAACTGATTATTCTTGTAATTAATATCAGGATTGTAAATTAAGTGTGTGTAGTACAATGTGAATAAACAGTTTTTGCATGGCTATAAAAAGGTAAAGATAATCCTGTCATGCCTTAGAGGCACATAGGGATATGGTGTTAGTGCCCATATTTTCCTTGACCTGTCAGCACACTAGAGGGTGATATGGGCAGTATCACGCCTGGCCGCCTTTCCTTCCCCAACTCCAGAAGAAGTCGGGTACCCACTCCTACAGCTGGGTGACTGATTCGAACCCCCAACCTTTGCCATGAGAGACCAGTGCACTAACCACTTTGCCACCCAGACACCCATTTGCAGGATAACTGTGTTAATATTGTCAAGATCTTCTTAATTCTCCCTCAAACTCTGAGCTGGTGTTTTTTGTAGTCAGTGTGGTGAAGATGTTGAAGCACAGAATTGTGTTGGGTTTGAATCAGGCCACGGCAGCTATTTTTTCAGTTCATCATCATCACCACCACCATCACCATCACCACCACCACCATCATCATCATCATCATCATCGCCTTTCAGTCCTTTGAGAACATAGGCCACGGATAAAGGCTCTCCAGTCATCCCTGTTCTTGGAATTATTCTCTGCTTCCTTCCATCTGTATCCCTTGTCTCTGAGCACTGTCATAATTCCTCTTATCCAAGTAAGTCTAGGTCTTCCTCATTTTCTGTTTCCTTGAGGATTCCATGTCAATGTCTGTCTTGCCATGCTGATGTCAGGTTTCCTCAGAGTGTAGCCAATCCACCTCTATTTCCTAGACATGATTTGTAGGTTCATAGGTTCTTGTTCTGTCCTTTCCCAGATCTCTTCGTTCCTGATCTTGTCCTGTCATTTAATGTTTAAAACCCTCCTCAAACAGTAGTTCATGAATGTTTGTATCCTCTTTTATATTGCCTTGGTCATAACCCATGTATCTAAGTATATAGCAGGGCAGTCTTTACGTTGGTATTGAAAAGCCTAAGTTTGGTTCTTTTTTTTTCAGCCCCTGAGTGCAGCTAAAAAGCAGGGGTGTGCAATACTTCTTTAGTAGACTCCACCACCCAGGGAGCTATGGCAATCCTTGCATCGTTAACCAGGCTAGGCCTGTTGATGGGGCTACCAACTGAGAAGCAGGACGGGGTCTTGGTCAGCTATGGTTCACTAATCCTGATGCTAGCATGTCAGCTATGGTTCACTGACCCTGATGCTAGCGTGTCAGCTATGGTTCACTGACCCTGGTGCTAGCATGTCAGCTATGGTTCACCGACCCTGATGCTAGCATGTCAGCTATGGTTCACTGACCCTGATGCTAGCATGTCAGATATGGTTTTTCTAACTGCCAAAATGGATAGCATCTTTGCCAAAAATCTAAAATAATATGTATTGTAATATGATTGTAATATGCAATATATGACAAGCACTTGTTAGTTACAGAGGTAACCTACATAGAAAGTGCACACAGTTATTCACACAGAATAGGAGTCTGGCTTATTGAGAACTAAAGCTCATAAAGTGTACAAGGATGAAGTGATGTCTGTTCAAACAGTGCAGAAATAATTTCATGTGTTTATTGAAAAGCAGCAGACATTCATGAAAAATCTCAGTTCCACTGCCACCTTCTCATTTCACTATCAAAATCAGTTGAGTAATACTGAGATGTAAGTGTCTTCTGGAGATACAGGGTTGAAGATAATGTCCAATATAGGGATCAGGAACCCATACCTGACTGCAGGTATCAGATCTGGTAAACCATGGCCAACCAAGACTCTATCCCACCTTCTGTTGGTGTCCCTAGTAACATGCATCGTCTGACTGTTGAGGCAGTGACCACTATAGCCCCTATAGTGGTGGAACCTGCTAAAGAAACATTGCAGCCTCCTTGCACCTTAGCTTTACACCCCATTCAACACAGTGTTGTGCTTCAAGAGAACATCTTGCTCACAATTCCAGGGAGATACAACAACAACAACAACAACAGCAACATTTCTAAGCATGAGACCCTCATTCCAAAACTCTGTGTCATGGCTGGTTTGACTGGACTGTGCCAACTGTACCCTGTGTTCTGGCGAATTCTCTCACCTTAATTCTCATTGATGAAAATTTATTCAGCTCATCCTTTCTGTTGCTTTTTTTTGTGGCAGTTGCTGGCAGCCTCTCTTTTGGTCTCCCTCTCTCTCCCTTCCTCTCTTGTCTTTTCAGTGTGTCCAAGACATATGGGGCTGCTGGTAACAAGAGATTTACACTTATGTTGGCCCTTTGCTATCTTCTTGGCTGTCTCTCATATCAATCCTTTGTTACCGACACCCTCTCTTCAGCAAGTCTTCATGCTTCTTTATGTTGTTCCATTCTTCTTTAACCCCATGGATTCCACATCAAAGCTGTTTGTGGTAAGGATTCATCTGTCATTCTCATAATGTGGCCAATCCATTGTCACCTTCTCCTTTCAGTCACTGTCAACAGTGCTGTCATGCTGTGGGACAACCTAGTTGAGATTTTTCATGAATGTCTGCCGCTTTTCATCAAACACATGAAATTTATTTCTGCACTGTTTGAACAGACACCACTTCGTCCTTCTACACTTTATGAGCTTTAGTTCTCAATAAGCCAGACTCCTATTCTGTGTGAATGACCGTGTGCACTTTCTATGTAGATTACCTCTGTAACTCACAGGTGCTCGTCATGTTGTCAGATAGGATACTGAGATAAGCCTGCCTATGCTTGTGGAATTTGTTATAGCTCCATATACTATACTGAAAATTAATTTTTGTAGTGGAAGCATGGAGCTATCACTATATATTAATACACAACTTTCATTTTGTGTTTTCTTGTTATGATAGACTCCTAAAACTTGCTTATTGAATGATCATCATACATGAAGTCTTGAAACAAAATGTTACAGCCTGTTTTATATACATATTTTAATCTTACCAAATTTTGTGTCTTGCTTCAAGAATGTATCTACAAAGGTTTTAAAAAATCACTTGAAAAAAAAAAGATGCACAAACAGAGAAAAAGAAGTTTCCCTGTAACAGCAGGACAGGACCTGAGAGATGGAACTCTAGTGAAAACCTAAGAAACAAATGCTGTTGATGGAACTTGATTACCATTCAAAACAAGGAAATTTCCTACTGTTATCATCATATGAACTTAGTCCTGATTACGTTCTGAAAGAAGAAAAAGAAGACGCCCAAAACCAAAAGGAACAGAAAAGAAACCAATTATCATACAGAAGGACTGAAGCACAAGCCACCTGGCATAAGCTGTGAGGAAAATGAATGAAATCTTGTGTGTAGTCATAGATTAGCTAGGCTCAGAAAGAAACCCGTAGGTTACATGAATAAGATAAAACTTAATCCAAGCCATTTTAAGTGTATGGAGATATTGTGATAGCACCTATATTTGCCTCGACTGGTCACTACATTACAGGGTGATGTGATCATCATTATACCTTGTCACTTTCCTTTCACAACTCAAAAACGATTAGCTACTCCAGTGCACTGCACTTACATGAATGTGTCATTAAATATATAATTTAATGCTGAATATTCTCTCAGATAACAAACAGTTAAAATGCACAAAGATCAACGCTAAAGACAACAGCAATAATTAGATATTACTAAAGCAAATATAACCAGTGTTAATGATGGATCATATAACGTAAAGTGGTGCAACAAAATATAATTATCTGATTGTGTACAGCATAATGTGGTAGCATTATATGTGATAGTTCACTTCTGTGACAGTTCAACAATATTATAAAACCATGTGAAGTTTTACGAACAGAATAAAATAATTTGATGAAGACATATGCTTCCTCTAATTTAAAAACACCATTCAAAATCAAACTTCACGTATAATGTGATTACACGACTATAAAATTAGTTGTTTTGTTAGCAAAAATCATATGAATAAAAAACTCCAACAGACACATAAATCTGTGGTAAATAAATGTTCCAAGTTAACATGGCTTAGTTTTCTTGTTACGAACTAACAAATGTTTCTTAATCACATTTGCTGGATAATGTTCCAAAGAAAAGAAACAAAAAAAATAAAACAATTTTGTTTCTGATATTCAGTTGTTTATTTCTGAAGTCATTCACAGCTTACCATGTTTTCTGTCTATTTTCTTGTTTTCAAAAGAGCTTTCATTTGTAGCAGTTCCTCATTATGGGAAAAAAAAAAGGACAAACTGATAATTTTGCAAAAGTATTTTCCCCACAGTTTTGTTGTGGTCTAAGTGTGATTCAAGGTTTTTTTGTTTTGTTAAAATGCAGCCTAAACAGAAGTTAAATATTCCCTTTTGTGTATGAAATCTAGCATTATCTGTAAATGATTTATAACAGATCCTACCAAGTCTTACTGAAGGCAGCCAGGCATCGTTCTAAACCCTAAAATTGCATGCTAGTACTAGACACTCCTGAACTCTTCAAGACTTTGCTAGATCATATTAGATTTTCTTAAAGCATTAAAAGTTATTTCTGGACCAGCTTAGACTTTCTTAAACCATACAAGACCTTCCTTGATTATCCTGTTCTCTCACAAACCCTTTAAGACCATGCTGAACTTTAATGAACTCTACTAGACATTACTAACCCCTCTCAGGCCGAATAAACACTGTTTTATCCTATTAGATACCACAGAACTTTACTAGATACTGCCAAACCCTCTTTGATAAGATAAATATAAGATACTACAAGACCTTGCAAGATTTTACCAAATATGTCAGACTCATATCCCCTCCCCCCACACCCCCCCCCACACACAAATATGAAGTAAATCTATTGTTTATTGATGAGGGCAAAGATGCAGCCCAAAGTAGGAGGTCGGTGACCCATAGCTGACTGCTTGTGTCAGACCTGGTGAACCATAGCTGAACAAGACTGTTTATATCTCTTTCAGTACCATAATGGGGCAAGAGTCGCTGTGGTACCCATGGTGATGGGGACTGCTAAAAAAGAAGCTAAGAACCTTTTCATAAATGTATGAACTAGGAAAAAGTACAGTTAAGTGTATAGTACTTTGTGTATAGTTGTATACCTATACACTAATTATTGTGAGCAGCTTTTCCTGCATTTTAGCTCCACTCCAGATCTGCAGGATCAGACATCGTAATCCACTCCCCATACAGAATGATGCTGTGCTTCAAAACTGTCACCACATTGGCTGCGAAGATCATTCTGCTCATAGGTCTAGAAAAGCATAACAACAACAACAGTGTTTACTGATGTCAGTGAAATTGTCTTCCTCAATTTTGTTGTTTTTTGTGTGTGTTTTTCATGTCTAGTTTCATTCTGCTCTAGTCACAAATTATGTACATATTTACAAAATATTACTGAGCATATGTCATTTGTGGAAACATGGCATTAAAATTTTTTTTAAGTGGATGGCATGAGATTTGTGTACAAATCTTGTGACACACTGACGCACGTGCCTAAGACAGCACTAACATGTAATACAGTACAAATTTATTTGTCTACATCAATCATGCTTTACTGGTTTTAATTTGGTGTCTGCCGGTAATTAGAATACCCAAATATAAAATATTTTTCTCACTTAAACTTTCTAATCTTTAATTTCTAATCTTGATTTTGTTAATACATAGTCTATTTGTACCTATGTTCTTTGTTCCCTACACTTTGTTTAACTTTGTTCATCTAATCAAGAAGAGAATGTAGGCAGCTTTATTTTTGTTGCATTCTGTCTACTAGCAACTGTGCAGTTATAACTCTTGGCTTGATGAAGATTTTCTAACACAAACTCATGGAATAGTCAGCGAACTGTGACTTTTTACAAAAAAATATTTTATTCTCTTCCCAGACAAGTTAGTATATAGCAAGTGTTCTTCTAATTCTTTCCATAACTAAGTTCTACAGTTTTTCTATTGCCATCCTGTGTACATCTTAATCCTTCCTGTGCCGTTAAACATCACATAGGGCTTGCATGGTAGTTTGCTAAATTTTCTTGTTTTCGGCGAGCTTTTCGACCTCATCATGGGATGTCATGGCTACTAAACTGGCCTCTCTTAACAATGTCCTCTTTAGAGTTTCATGTGGTTGACCTCTTTTTCTTCAGTCTGCTGTGTCCACTTGATAGGTTGTTTTGGGGTTCTCTGAGAGAACATGACTGACATATGTCCATCTTCTTTTTCTGATCACCCATGAGACAGGTTATTTGCTCATCTGTCTTATTTCTGCATTGTTCTTGAATTCCTTCTGCTTTATACTAAGTATTTTCCTTAGGCATTTGTTTTCAAAACAGTCTAATTTCTTGTCTATTTCTTTAGTTGTTTTCCAGCTTTCGCATGCATAAATGAGGGTGGATATTGCATTTGAATTGATTAATCTTAACTTGGTTTTCATGCTTAATACTTTTGAGCGGTATATATTCTCAAGATTCTTGAAGGTCAATGCTGCTTTTGCAGTTCTAACTTCTTTTCTGGTGTCATGATCCTGGTCTATGTAGCTGTCGAGGTATGCAAATTGGTTTACTTCTTCAACAGCTATTCCTTCTATGTATATTTTTCCTTCATGATTAATAAGAAGTTTTTTTTTTTTTTTTCCTTGTTAATTTTAAGTCCTATTTTACTAGCCAGTGAAGACAGGGTATCTGTTTTTTCTTGCATCAGTTTCACATTGTCACTGATAAGAGTTATGTCATCTGCAAAATCAAGATCTTCTACTTGGGTCCCATGTACCCAATCAATGCCTGTTTTACCTGTACAGCGTTTTTTCATTATTAAGTCTACAGCAAGTCCAAAAAGCAATGGAGATAGTATACATCCTTGTTTCATGCTTGTTTCAATCTGGAACCTTTCGCTCATTCTTTCTTCTGTGTTGACTGCACAAACATTTACTTTGTACATGGGCAAGCTGAAAGACAGAGACAGGGCATATATGAGAGATTTCTCCATCTGCCATTAGGACCTGAGGAACTGAAAGATTGTACTACACAGAGAGTGACTGTATTATGTGAGGGGGAAATGGGGGCCAAAATTGAATAAAGAAGAGTCGAGGTTTTCCAGTGAGTAAGTCTAACTCTTGATTAAATTGGTGCAACGAAAACAATGGTGTCACGCAATCCCGCTTCCGAGACCCACCAAGAATACAGGCTAAAGCCCTATGATATTCTGAACCTCTTGTGGTCCTCTTGTGGATCTCATGTGGTCCTTTCAGGGACCACAGGGGGACCATGGGAACTATTGAGGACCACAAGAGTAAATTCAGAAGGATCACGGGGCGGTCTTGGTGGTAGAAGTGAACAAAGAAGAAGAAGAATACAGAAGACACAAAGGCAAAGAGACTAGATTGTCTGTTGTTTGAAAATGCAGTCTGGACGCTCTAATATGTGCTCGGCTGCTCATTCTGATACCTTAGAATATGTGTCACAGTCAATACAGACACTCCAAGCATTTGTGCCGAGCCCTGGCAATTTTTCCTAGGCAGTGGCCATCTGGTCTCTTCTTTTTGTGATTTCCAGCTGCAAACGGATTTTTAATGTGTGCAACAATGCACATGGATGCTCAGTCTCACTACTCAGAGATCAGAATAATTTATTGCTGGAGGATTAAAGAGAAAAAAAATCTCTGCCACTTCTGATGGGATTTGAACCTGCAGCCTCAAACACTGGAGGTGAAGGCTAGCCCCAAAAATATGCAGCCTCCCCAGACTGGGTCCTACAGCTCAAACAATGTTTGCCATTTCTGTGGCTATGGAAACCAAACTTTGGTATAACTGGCTGTGAGAGAATCTGCTAATGAAAATTTTGCTTGGCAAACTGATCTACTTCTTCTTGCTCTATCTCTCTGGAACTGTGGGCTGATGTTCTTTGCAGCTGATGCGGTGAAGGTGTTGAAGCACATGATCATATCAGATTAGGATCAGGCTACAGATACTATGTTTCCAGTTCATGAATGGGGGTAATAAGTAGGGGGTGTGGAATGCTTCTTCGCAGACCTCATCAGCATGGGGACTGTGGTGATCCTTGCTCTATTAGCCAGACTGGGCCTGTTACTAGGGGTACAAATTGGGAGGTGAGACAGGGTCTTGGTCAGCTATGGCTCACCAGTTTTGATGCCAGCTTGTCAGCTATGCATCAATAAAATCTATCAGATTCCAAGCTGTCTTCTCAGAGTATCTGTGTGTACTCTTTGCCAAACCATCATACAAAGTGTTGGAAATAATTACAGTGTTCTTGCATCTGAGCTTCCCAACTTAAATAACTGAGAAAAAGTAAAAATGGAGAAATGTATCTTTTGAAATCATCCTGCATGTATCCCTTAAGACATCATAGTTTTCATTTTCTAGTTATATATATCCCAATAAGTGAATTTTATATTTATTAGATTTTCTCCTAATACACGGTCATATGAGCAGAATACTTTGGTCATATGAACAGAGCGCTGTGGTGTTTATCACACTGTGCAAGTATAACTTCCTCTGTCAGACACTAAGCATGAGTCAACACTATTAAGAAAAGATCTGTGTAAGAAGAAAGAAGTAGTCCAAAATCAGCTTTCAGCTATCACTGATACAAGCTATTCACTAATGAAAGGTAGTGGGAGTGACCAAACAGATAGTGATATAGTCTCTCTCACTGTCATTGCTTTCCAGTCAGTAAGGATTTTCACTGGTGATATGGACTACATGCAGTTTGGCTGAGATTGAATCCAAAGAATGAACTCTTATCCTGCTAAGGGCCATTTAAATGTACTGAAAAAAAAACCCCACAGAATTAAAAATAAAGTAACTGCAGTTGTATGCTTCCATTCTCTAGTCAAAGTTCACTTGCTCTCACTCCAGAACAACCTTGGCAGTGATGACAGAACTTGCACACCTTTAGGAATCAGCGCCCAGAATGATATTCAGGCAGAGGCTAAATAAAATCCTGTATCTCTTTGCATATCATATTTAGTATTATTATAGTATTATTAGTACTATAATCTTATAGTATTATTGTTAAAGTATCATATTTCTAACTACATACCCATAGGAATCAGCGCTCAGAATGATATTCAGGCAGAGTCTAAGTAAAATGAGAAGTAAGTAGGAGTCATATTTCTAAATTATAGAGTAACTTTCTTTCTATCAAAATTTCTCATCAAAATTTATTCTGGCAGAGCATGAGTTAACGTGCTGTAAATGTTAAGAATAGTCATCACACCACCTCCTAATAAAACATCATGGTTGTGAAATGTTTTTTTTTTTGGAAATGTTCACGTTTCCTGGATGTGGTTTGGTAGATCGAGAGTTAACCACTTACTGTCTCGTCAAGTGTGTGGTTTGTGATCGTAAACATTTTAATATTTTAGCTTTTATTTTATTTGTGGTAGTTCCCTATTTGCATTCACATGACCAGTTTCATGATGAAATTCTTTGTGATACATTTGATATCCACTGATGTTTTCACAATATCTTCTTCATTTTTCAGTCTGATTTTAACATGTAACCAGTTGGTCATGCAATAATTATGATATAGCACTTTCTGTGGCAAAATTTAACGCCTGGTTAAGTCACAGATGTCACTGTAGGATTTAGGATTTATGTATCATGAAATTAAGTAAAATTCAATCTTCCCATTCACTTTATGACCTGAGTGCATCTAGTTCACTTTACAGAAGATTATGAAATTTGACAGATATTTCTTGGAAAGTGCTTTCTCTGTCCTTATATCTGAAGGTAATGAAGCTTCTGTGACTCCTTGGAATGAAAATAACATGTAACATTTACATGTTCACACAAATATCCTCATTTAAATTATCCACATGAAATGCCTTGTCAGTTTCATTTTATTTAATCCTTTTGTACGTATCTGAATATCCTGTTTTCCATTTGTTCATTTTATTAACAAAATGAGAACCAATAAATGAACACACACACATATCAGATCTCCTGAAACTGTCAGTAATAGAACACATTCCAGAAAATAGCAAATCCTACACAACCAAGATACACAGCCATGGCAACCCAGCACATATACTGCTGGTGTAGCTTCTGCTGAAAGTTCTTCAGGACAGCTAATCCAACAGTTAGTCCAGCAAGAGCTCCTGTCAGGTGAGCAGTATAACCAATCGGAGGGGCAGATTCCTTGTGTGAGTAACGATTCCAAATAGCAAAACCAACATCAGCACTTGCTGGAAAAAAAAAAAAAAGATTGTCAAGTGTATTTTATTTTGTGCTGCAGACATACTAAACTTAACAGTTTTATATTATAAAATAACACTCAGTAATAATAAAATTTGAAATGATGTAACAAAACATCAACAGACTGAAAGCAGGTGAAGGTAAAGGCAGAATTATCATATCATCATATCACAGAATCACCTAGGAATACTATGTCAGCACGTACATTTTCCATGACCTGTCAGAACAGATTATAAGGCCATCTTATCTTCCTCAGCCCCAGAAGTAGCCAGATTCCCGTTATTACTTCTGAGTGGCTAGTGTGCCTTTGATCTGGATTCAAACCCTTAACTTTTACCATGAAAGAAGAGTGCACCTAGTACTCCAGTTCTCAGATGTGCTGAGGGCGGGACATTTTTTTTTTTCACCCGCTAGCACTTCAGCCAGAAGCTCCGCAGGGAAGGGTTTTTTAAAAAAGTGGAATATCATTTTCCCTTAATTTTTCTCTTAAAAAAAATTCCCCTTAACGTGTACATAATATTTTCCAATTTAAAGGCAGATACAGAGCTTAGATGCATAACACCATTTTGGTATACTGATAATACTTTGGACGGCTGTTTGTACAAACATATATTCTGAAAATCAAGAAAAACTAACAAACTCATTAAAAAACAAATCTCTAATGTTGTGAGGTTCTGTTCCTGTTTTTGTATTTGACTTTCTGCAAAAACCTGGTTATTAATAGATTTAGAATGCATGATCAATACTGTCATCTATATGATGTAGCAGTTCATCAAAGATGTGTTATAAGGATACTAAATCTGTCAGGACCAACAACAAAACAGCTGGTAGACATTCTGGATCACAAAAGCCTGTAAACTTTTAAAATATTGGAGCAGAAAGAAAGAACCAAGCCACCAAGCAACTTACATCTTACATCCTTCCAGCGCCGTTAAATGTCACATAGAGCTCACATAGTTGTTTGCCAAGTTTTCCTGTTCTCGGTGAGTCTTTCTACTTCATCAAGGGATGTTATGCCCACTAAACTGACTACTCTTAACAATGTCCTTTCTAGAGTTTCACATGGACAATCTCTTTTTCTTCGGCTTGATAGCTTGCTTTGATATTCTCTGATTGTTTCTTCTCATCACATGGCCTACATATGTCCATCTTCTTTTTCTGATCGCTCATGAGACAGGTTGTTGTTTGCTCTTCTGTCTCATCTCTGTGTTGTTCTTGTATTCGTTCCACTTTATACTGAGTATTTTCCTTAGGCATTTGTTTTCAAAAGAGTCTAATTTCTTGTCTGTTTCTTTAGTTGATTTCCAGCTTTTGCATGCACAGATGATGGTGGATATCACATTTGAATTGAATAGTCTTAACTTAACTTTTGTGCTTATAACTTTTGAATTCCATATATTCTCAAGATTTTTGAAGGACAATGCTGCTTTTGCAGTTCTAACTTCCTTCCTGGTGTCACCATCAAGGTCACCAACTCTGCATGCCATTGACAATGATAAAAAATTCATCGGCCCCAAATGCATAACAAAATCAAGCAACTACAAAGAGGAAAAAAAAACAGAACCATAATAAATAGAGAATGCAGGGGAGGAAATGGTTTTGCTGAAATTGTGAATCAAGTCCAACCCATCAGCAATCAAAATGTTATTAGACCATCATGTTTCATCAAAGGACTGAATCACTTTTCCTGACTCATGGTGTCATACACAAATATGCTGAATCATTTTTCCTGACTCATGGTGTCATGCACAAATATGCTGAATCACTTTTCCTGACTCATGGTGTCATATACAAATACACTGAGTCACTTTTCCTGACTCATGGTGTTTTCCTGACTCATGGTGTCATACACAAATATGCTGAATCACTTTTCCTGACTCATGGTGTCATACACAAATATGCTGAATCACTTTTCCTGACTCATGGTGTCATACACAAATATGCTGAATCACTTTTCCTGACTCATGGTGTCATATACAAATACACTGGAATTACTTTTCCTGACTCATGGTGTCATATACAAATGAATGTTCATGATGCAGAATTGAAATCCAATCTCTAGAATATTCTGCAAGAATAACAATAACATGTACCATAATAGCTTGGATAACTTTGCCTGGATATGACAGGAGAACTTAAATGCAGAAGAACAAATAAAGATCAAGATCTATCACAAATCCAAGAGTTCATGAAATGCTACATCTTTTAGTAAAGATATTTTCTGTTCTACTTGTAAAATGAAGTTTTATTTTATATATTTCCAGACTATTAAATTGTGTTTATTCTTGCAGCAGGGATTGAAAACATAGTATTCAAACTGAATGAGACAATGGCCAGTAACCTGTGGCTAGCTACCCACACACTTAATTTGTTTAGTGAAAAAAAAACTAATCAAAACCCTCTCTCTCTCTCTGAACCTTAAGTGCCCAGGGCACATGGGACTTCCGCAAGGGTTTTCCACAAATGCCTGTCCTTCGCCTTTTTTTCTGCTCTTGCCCAGGTGAGCCCTCTATTGCTCAACATCCTTTCTTTTGTTCTTCTCCATATCTCTTTTGGTCTACCCTACTCTACTTCAATGTGGTGCCCCCCCCCCCCCTCCACCGATAACAGACAATAGTTCAGAAAATGGTGATCAATGGGGAGGTAAGCCTGGTCATTAAAAAAAAAGTTATCTGACCATCATTTCTTTGTTAGAAGTTCAAATGTGGAACATACACAGTCACACAATTAGCAGGGAGGAAGTTATTTTAAAATTTTAACTCAAAATTTTAATCAATTAAATAACTTTACTTAAAAATGTACCATTCAGGCTTTCTTGTTGTACTTCTGTGCAGAGTCATTTTTTCCTTCAAAATAACAACATTTCTGCTAAGGTAGTTAAAAACTTTTTGGTATTTCCAAACACGTGGCTATCAAAGATGAGAAGACAGGACAATATGGGATATGCATTTTAAAACAGGGGACATCTAGCCAACCTGACAGAAGTAATACAAATTCCAGGACAAATCTTTGGTATACAGGACTGTCTTGTTTAATATGGAACAGTTTGTAACTTTTAAATAAACCAAGTTGAAGTCAGATGTGTTGGAGTGAAAGGCGCAAACTCGGACATGACCTAGCAACAAACTTTTGCATAAATCAGTCAATAATCTTCTGAAGGTGAATGCAGAAGAAGATGAAGGAGGAAGACTCTTTCAGTAGATTTACTGTTTCATATTTTGTGTTGCCTGCTTTTTAGCTTTCAGTGTAGTTATTCCTGGTCTCCTTTGTCTATCTTTAGTGAGTGTTAGTCAATTATGTATTACTGATGTTTCGTGCAAGGTAATTGTAATCGGAAAAAATTGACAACAGAGCAAGAATACAACTTACCAATTATAAATACTGCTGCTAATTTTAATATTCCTAATTCCATATGTGAATAATTCTGAAAAGAAGCATAAGCACAAAAAATATTTATATTTAGAATGAAATGATTTTTATAAAACTCTTTTTATAATTCATTTATATCTGGCACTATGAAATACATGTATTAAACTGTACAAAGATATTATTGACTCTAAGCCTCAAATTCAGCACTGCCATCAAGTAATTAGTTATTTTTATTTTATTCTTTTAAAAAAGTTGTATGGCACCTATCACACGAAATAATTACGAACCAACAATACATTAGCTAAATGTGCTGCCAGCAGAGCGTAGACTCCTCCGGAGGATCCAACCAGGAAAGTGTCCATGTCAAAAACAGAAGTTCCCAGGGAACCTGAAAGATCAAAAAGTTATTGCACATGAGATTTTGTCAGGAGATTCCTGAGCTCATGAAATCATGAAAGAGAAAGTAGACGTAGGAACCTTTTAATTTTTACCAATACTGAATAAGTGTGGATATCAAACGATAACATGAATTCATGTCTTCTTGTTAGGTACCGATCTCCTTGCTGCATTTATCTATTCTTATTATTTCTCATTCTTCCTCCATTCCTTTTCTTTTTTGTTTCTTTATGTTTCAATTTGCTTATCTTTATGTTATCCAAGTTCTGTTTGAAGCTGAGATGACAATGCTATAGTGGTGGCTTTATCATGGAGGCCAGAAGAACAGAGTTGGTCAAGAACCTATCCTTCTTAGTCATGGTTCTCAAAGTAACAAACTCACATAATCTGCTTGTCTAAAGGAACAGGGCTTGCCAGGATCTCAATGAAAGGAGCAAAGTTTGCCAGGATCTCTATGAAAGGAACAGGGCTTGCCAGGATCTCTATGAAAGGAACAGATCTTGCCAGATCTCTATGAAAGGAACAGAGCTTGCCAGGATCTCTATGAAAGGAACAGTGCTTGCCACATCTCTATGAAAAGAACAGTGCTTGCCAGATCTCTATGAAAGGAACAGAGCTTGCCAGGATCTTTATGAAAGGAACAGTGCTTGCTAGATCTCTATGAAAGGAACAGTGCTTGCCACATCTCTATGAAAGGAACAGAGCTTGGCAGGATCTCTATGAAAGGAGCAGAGTTTGCTAGGATCTCTATGAAAGGAGCAGAGTTTGCTAGGATCTCTATGAAAGGAGCAGAGTTTGCTAGGATCTCTATGAAAGGAGCAGAGTTTGCTAGGATCTCTATGAAAGGAGCAGAGTTTGCTAGGATCTCTATGAAAGGAGCAGAGTTTGCTAGGATCTCTATGAAAGGAGCAGAGTTTGCTAGGATCTCTATGAAAGGAGCAGAGTTTGCTAGGATCTCTATGAAAGGAGCAGAGCTTGCCAGATCTCTTTGAAAGGAGCAGAGTTTGCCAGGATCTCTATGAAAGGAGCAAAGTTTACCAGGATCTCTATGAAAGGAGCAAAGTTTACCAAGATCTCTATGAAAGGAAAAGAGCTTGCCAGGATCTCTATGAAAGGAGCAAAGTTTACCAGGATCTCTATGAAAGGAAAAGAGCTTGCCAGAATCTCTATGAAAGGAGCAGAGCTTGCCAGGATCTCTATGAAAGGAGCAGAGTTTGCTAGGATCTCTATGAAAGGAGCAGAGTTTGCTAGGATCTCTATGAAAGGAGCAGAGTTTGCTAGGATCTCTATGAAAGGAGCAGAGTTTGCTAGGATCTCTATGAAAGGAGCAGAGTTTGCTAGGATCTCTATGAAAGGAGCAGAGCTTGCCAGATCTCTTTGAAAGGAGCAGAGTTTGCCAGGATCTCTATGAAAGGAGCAAAGTTTACCAGGATCTCTATGAAAGGAGCAAAGTTTACCAAGATCTCTATGAAAGGAAAAGAGCTTGCCAGGATCTCTATGAAAGGAGCAAAGTTTACCAGGATCTCTATGAAAGGAAAAGAGCTTGCCAGAATCTCTATGAAAGGAGCAGAGCTTGCCAGGATCTCTATGAAAGGAGCAGAGTTTGCTAGGATCTCTATGAAAGGAGCAGAGCTTGGCAGGATCTCTATGAAAGGAGCAGAGTTTGCTAGGATCTCTATGAAAGGAGCAGAGTTTACTAGGATCTCTATGAAAGGAGCAGAGCTTGGCAGGATCTCTATGAAAGGAGCAGAGCTTGCTAGGATCTCTATGAAAGGAGCAGAGTTTGCCAGGATCTCTATGAAAGGAGCAGAGCTTGGCAGGATTTCTATGAAAGGAGCAGAGTTTGCTAGGATCTCTATGAAAGGAGCAGAGCTTGCCAGATCTCTATGAAAGGAGCAGAGTTTGCCAGGATCTCTATGAAAGGAGCAAAGTTTACCAGGATCTCTATGAAAGGAAAAGAGCTTGCCAGGATCTCTATGAAAGGAGCAAAGTTTACCAGGATCTCTATGAAAGGAAAAGAGCTTGCCAGAATCTCTATGAAAGGAACAGAGCTTGCCAGGATCTCTATGAAAGGAGCAGAGTTTGCTAGGATCTCTATGAAAGGAGCAGAGTTTGCTAGGATCTCTATGAAAGGAGCAGAGTTTACTAGGATCTCTATGAAAGGAGCAGAGCTTGGCAGGATCTCTATGAAAGGAGCAGAGTTTGCTAGGATCTCTATGAAAGGAGCAGAGTCTGCTAGGATCTCTATGAAAGGAGCAGAATTTGCTAGGATCTCTATGAAAGGACCAGGGCTTGGGTGGCTCTCTATGGCAAGAGCAGGGATAACCAGGGTCTCTATGATAATAAAGTCTATTTCTTGGATCCAATTTTGGTCTTCAAGAAAACTTATGTAAGTCTCTCTCCAGCCAACACAGTATCTCTGGTTCAACATCGTCACAGTATATAATGCAAAGATAAATATTTTTCAGTTCCAAGGATATAAGACCAAGAACAGTTCTTCTTCACTTTTATTCACACTCTAACCGCAAGCAATGTATTTACAATATTTAATATTATTCAAATAATTTTTAAGTCAATTATGTGTTATAATGATAGGGTGGTAGCAGGCATAAACACACACACAGGCAATGTTTCATAACCTCTGATTTTCTTCTAGTCTTTCACATTCTTTCTCTTTCTGTTCTTCCAGCACTAACTGTGTACACTGGAGGGTACTTTGACCTGTCTGAGCACAAAAATCTGATGCTGCTGAGATGAAGACAGTCATACTTGAGGAAAGACACATGTCAGTGAACTAGAACTGACCAAGATCTAATCCAGCCTCCTAGTTTGTCTTGTCTTGTCTTGTATCCTTCCCCTACCACTTAAAATCCATTAGTAATACTTCGTCTTTTAACTCAAGCCTTTTTTCAATATTTACTGGCTTGTAACTTTACACCTCCATAGAATATGTAATAGCCTCTCATACCCTGACTTGTCACCCACTGAGTTATGTTCTAAAAGAACATAGTTCTAAACATAATTTGTTAGATAATTGTTAGATATTGTACCTTGTTAGAATTATCTTAGTAAATATGCGAGAGTGGAATGTCAGAAGAACTCCATTGAAAATGTATTTGTGTGTGTGTGTGTGTATGTACATGTGTGTGTGTGCGCTATCTTGTTAGATCACTTACCTCTTTTCCTCTTTTGTAGTTCATTATCCTATATTGTGATGAATGTAATATTTTCATATTGCTTTCTTAGATTTTTTTTTTCATGTAATCTGTATACTTATATTTCACATAGTTTCATCTTGCATTCTTATATATATATATATATATATATATATATATATATATATATACACGCACACACACATGTAATAATTTTGTATACTTTATTAAATCGAGTGTGTGGGAAGAATGAAAGATAAACTGATAAAGGGCAGAATGTAAGAGGGGCCTGCATGGCCAATTCTTCACCATTTTTTAACAAAGATCATTTATTCCTCATGCACCTTTAAAGTGAAAGTAGGGCCTCCAAGCCCTATTCTCAAGACTAGTTTACTTAGGTAATGTACTGTTCTCAAGACTAGTTTACTTAGGTAATGTACTGTTCTCAAGACTAGTTTACTTAGGTAATGTACTGTTCTCAAGACTAGTTTACTTAGGAAATGTACTGTTCTCAAGACTAGTTTACTTAGGAAATGTACTGTTCTCAAGACTAGTTTACTTAGGAAATGTACTGTTCTCAAGACTAGTTTACTTAGGAAATGTACTGTTCTCAAGACTAGTTTACTTAGGAAATGTACTGTTCTCAAGACTAATTTACTTAGGAAATGTACTGTTCTCAAGACTAGTTTACTTAGGAAATGTACTGTTCTCAAGACTAGTTTACTTAGGAAATGTACTGTTCTCAAGACTAGTTTACTTAGGAAATGTACTGTTCTCAAGACTAGTTTACTTAGGAAATGTACTGTTCTCAAGACTAGTTTACTTAGGAAATGTACTGTTCTCAAGACTAGTTTACTTAGGAAATGTACTGTTCTCAAGACTAGTTTACTTAGGAAATGTACTGTTCTCAAGACTAGTTTACTTAGGAAATGTACTGTTCTCAAGACTAGTTTACTTAGGAAATGTACTGTTCTCAAGACTAGTTTACTTAGGAAATGTACTGTTCTCAAGACTAGTTTACTTAGGAAATGTACTGTTCTCAAGACTAGTTTACTTAGGAAATGTACTGTTCTCAAGACTAGTTTACTTAGGAAATGTACTGTTCTCAAGACTAGTTTACTTAGGAAATGTACTGTTCTCAAGACTAGTTTACTTAGGAAATGTACTGTTCTCAAGACTAGTTTACTTAGGAAATGTACTGAAGCACTGCTTCAAGTTCCATCAAAGGAGTGATCATTTCAGTGTACTGTCATTTATATCAACTCAATATATCTTTTACAAATAAATGTGTATGATCAAATGGGTATAGATCAAAATATTCCTTGTGGTAGTGGAGCCTGCTAAGAAAACCTCTCCTTGGGTAAACTCTATAGATCACATTAAGTGACAATTATCAGTAAATTACCAGTTAAAAAAGAGTTTTTGTAAAACTGAACTGTACACCTCCGTATGCTACCAAAGAGAAGACCACTCTGTGATAATTTTATAAGAAAGACAACTGCGTGGAGTCAACAGAAAGAATGAGTTGGACATAAACATGTTACATAAAATTGTTGGAGGTCACTGGTTACTGTAACTGGTTTATATTATCAAAAAGCAAACAGCAAAATTGGTTGGAAGATATTTGGGCCATTAGGATGATGATGATATTCAGTTTACACGGTGGGGTGAATCAGCCAGTTTTAACTGTGGTTCAGCATTTGAATATTTTGTAAAGATTACATTTCACCACAGAATAAGGCAAGACCAAAAAAAAATAAATAAATAAGTTCACAAAACATTTAATTTCCACTGATGTTTGTAAAGTATGTTTAATTTTATTATTAAAAAAAAGTACAAAGTACTGAATGTTGTACTGAGAAAACCGGTAGTTTGGAAAGTATATCATTCACGGTGGAAGACAGGCACAGTTGTACCAATTTTAAAAAATCCTTGTGCATTCACTGACAGAGAGTTGACAAAAAATAGTCTAGTCTTTTGTTTTCCTTTTAGTACAATGTCCTTCCTTCAAGATCATCACCACAGCCTAAGCTATAAAGAGCTCAAATTCACAGTCACAAAAAGATCACCATTCAAGAGTTTTCCCCTACAGAAATATCAACTAATAATCTTACCAGCTAGAATTCCAGCCATATAGACCATGGATATCCTGAAAGGCCCATGCACCATTTCAAGTGGCGTACCAACCACAACTTGTACAATAATATTAAACAGCAAATGTACATATCTGAAACACAACAGAAAATTATGAAGCCACGAGATAATTAATTATTAAGCAAGCTTTAAAAAGATCAATAAACAACAGGCATTACATTTTAAACATTATTTCACGATTTCATGCAGTCAAAAGTGGAAATGAATGAGAGAAATCATCATCATCATCATCATTCCTCTGTACTCCCAATGAAGCATAAGCCATCAACAAAGGTTCCCCAGTCAATTCTGTCTTGAGCAAGTCGGGATATATCAAGTCATGTCTCTCTCACTTCCTTTAGTTCTTCTTGCATTGTGAGTCTCCATAAGGCGGTGTAGGGGTGTCTTGTTTTTTTTTTTTCCATTCGTAGTATGTGGCCCAGCTATTTCCATCTTTGTCTTTTGATCTCTTTAGTACCGTTCTCAATATCCATTCATTTGGTTGTTTCCTTGTTTGTTCTGAGGGTAAAAAAAAATATATATATCTCTGTAAATGGCTTTAACTCTTTGTTGCTGATACAGTTTTGAAGATTCTGAAAACTGGACATTAAGGTGGAGATAAAATGGACTTTCCTAATTCCTCAGATTAGCCTTAAGTAGAAAAACTTTCAGTAACTCCACCATCACACAGAAACATGTTAAATTATCTCCTATAAGTAAGACTACCACCATCACAGAGGAACAGGTTAAATTATCTCCTATAAGTAAGACTGAAGGAAATCTACAGCAAGTTTACACAGGGGCTCCATAGCGTGGTTAATAAGGGTCTTAGGTATGTTTGGTATACTCACAGTGATCACTTGTGGTTTACATTTCTACTTATTTGCCATCTTTTTCTGTTGCTGATGCCCAGCTCTCCTGTTTTAGCTCCACTCACCTCACTACATTTTCTAATTCTCGCTGCAGGTTACTTAAGATTAATTTTTCAGGTAGAGGGCTGTGAAAACCTTCTTTTCTATGCATCTTAAATGAGCAGTCTTGTCCTTTCAGTGATATCTGTTTGTTCCGAACCTTCCTTAATCCATCATGGCCTCCATACTGTTTTCTCACTTTTATTATCTGCACTATCTGGGCGGCTTTTGTTTGTTAGGGACCATCTGGAGCATGACATCATGTTGTTTGCCAGCTGGTACCCTATGTCATCATCTTCTATCTCATTTCTCAGTCAGTCTCCTGCTTTTACTTCCACCTTACCAACATCTACCTGGGCGCATTTTGTGCTTGTCTTTCTTATGAGGGTACCAGAAGAGCTAAGTGCTTAATTTTTTAAAAAATCTGTTTCTCGAGCTTTTATTTGTTTGTTTGTGTATCTTGATTTTTATATTGGATTGCTATATATTATTTATTTATACGTACTTATCTTTTTTTGTTTGTTTGTGTTGCTACTCTTACTCCTGCCAGCCTTTCTCGCTCTTTTTTTGTAAAACTGAGCTGTACACCTCCGTGTACTACCAAAGAGAAGACCACCCTGTGATAATTTTATAAGAAAGACAACTGCGTGGAGTCAACAGACAGAATGAGTTCGACATAAACATTTACCCAGCATGCACAAACATGTACAAGACAAATCTCCACAGTTCCAGACGTCGGTCTGGTCTGTAGATGAAGATGCTTGTCACAGGAACGGGGCCGTTGAAAGTGAATGTCCGGGACTCCAAGCAGTAATAAACAAAACACCCGATCTGTGAAATAAGATTTAAAAAAGCACAAGTTAGCAAAAGAATATTGCCGACGTGGAAGAGATTGGGCTTTCATTAAATGATGATGTCAGCTTTTTTTTTTTTTTGGTTGGTACTCCTAGTCTGGGCTCCCGAGAGAGAAGTTCTGTAAGCTAGTATATCACATCCTCCCCCCTTCCACCCGCGTTTATTTTGTTCATACATACACCCCGAGCCCCTCAAGGCATCCAGGCCCACGCTTAAAACAAGGAAAACCATGTGGACCCCCAGAGCACTGCATCGTTCTCTCCCCCCCACCCCCAATCTTAGTGATCCTGCTCTAGTAACAGACAGCCTGGCCAACATGGCCGGCATTGCTGTGGTCTCAGTGGCAATGGAATATGCCAGAATGCACTTCACTTTTTTTTCTGCTCTTCGTCTGGAAGCCGACACAATCCACTCCCCATCCGACATGATAGCTATGCATCGCCTTACAAAGAATATTCTGCTCATCCTAGTAGAGAAAGCGAACAAAAAACAAAAACAAACAACGTACATCTCACCAGACTATCCTGACTTGATATTTTCTAAGCTCAAAATCAGAATACTCAGTCAGGAGCCCTTGTATAAGTTTACATTTTAATCCAAAATTTTAATCAGTAGGCAAGGTTTTATAACCTTTACCCACAAATATAGGCCAGTCAGACTTACTTGTTTTACCTCTATAGGGAGGACATTTTCTTCAAATTAGCAACATTTCCACTAAGAAAATTAAGAATTTATGAATATTTTTGAACATGCAGCGATTAAAGATGAGGATAGGGGACATCTAGGTGTCATTTGACATCTATGTCATGTGACATTTAGACCGAAGAAAAACGATTCTTGGGGACAAATCCTTAAAATACGGAGCTGCTCCATATAATATGAGGCGGTTGGTCACTTTATCTTAAACCCAGTCCCATCCAGTATATTCCACAGCAATCCCTCATCACAGCCTCATTACCCATTGACTTTCTGGGGCAACTCCATGGTTGTTATGGTCTCACTGGGACTGACCCAAATTGTATACTGATGGACTCTGGCAGCTCATTATTGAGTCCACGTATCACATTAACCTTGAAGAGAGATGGGGAATTATCAAACTACAACTACCAAATAGAAGACTGAAGGAAAGAAATATAAACACTAGAAATCCACGGTTATTGAGAGATGTACATAAGAGAACTCGAGGAAATATCTTGATGAGCAGATAAGAGAAATGCAAACAGGCAGTTGTGATGAGGCACATATGATAAGAGAAACAAGAGGTAAAAGATTTAGTAATAGAAAGAACTTTACAGCTATATTTGTCTCACATCTGTGTAGGGAATAGATAAGCAAATAGTTACCTGTGTTGGTTGGCAACCCTAAGAGTAGGAATAATGGGTCAGTTACCTATCAATTTTCAGAGGTGCGCAACTCTGAAAAAAAATGAGCGGTAACTGGACAAAGAGTCTGTCTGTCTGTCTGTCTTCTTCTTACTCTCTGGAACTGCGAGCTGGTATTTTTGCAGCCTATGCAGTAAAGGCGTCGAGGCAAAGCATCGTGTTGACTTGGGAGCAGATTACGGTGGCTATTTTTTCAGTCCCTGAATGCAGCTAAAAAGCAAGAGGGAAGTGGAGAGGTGTGAAGTACTTCTTTAGCAGACTCCATCGCCATGGAGACTATGACGATTCTTGCCTCGTTAGGTAGGCTAGGTTTGTTTCTGGGAGTACTAGGGTTTTGGTTGGCTATGGTTCTCCAACCTTGACGTCAGCATATCATTTTTGGGTCACTGACGCCAGTATATCATCTTTGGGTCACTGACGCCAGTATATCATCTTTGGGTCGCTGACGCCAGCATATCATCTTTGGGTCGCTGACGCCAGCATATCATCTTCGGGTTGCTGACTGCCAAATCAGACAGCGTATTTCTCTATCACGGAAATATGGATAAACAAAGAAGGGATAAAACTTTTCATAAGAACAGATAGACACAAATATATGTAAGGCAAAAACATACACCCCGAGCCCCTCAAGGCATCCAGGCCCACGCTTAAAACAAGGAAAACCATGTGGACCCCCAGAGCACTGCATCGTTCTCTCCCCCCCACCCCCAATCTTAGTGATCCTGCTCTAGTAACAGACAGCCTGGCCAACATGGCCGGCATTGCTGTGGTCTCAGTGGCAATGGAATATGCCAGAATGCACTTCACTTTTTTTTCTGCTCTTCGTCTGGAAGCCGACACAATCCACTCCCCATCCGACATGATAGCTATGCATCGCCTTACAAAGAATATTCTGCTCATCCTAGTAGAGAAAGCGAACAAAAAACAAAAACAAACAACGTACATCTCACCAGACTATCCTGACTTGATATTTTCTAAGCTCAAAATCAGAATACTCAGTCAGGAGCCCTTGTATAAGTTTACATTTTAATCCAAAATTTTAATCAGTAGGCAAGGTTTTATAACCTTTACCCACAAATATAGGCCAGTCAGACTTACTTGTTTTACCTCTATAGGGAGGACATTTTCTTCAAATTAGCAACATTTCCACTAAGAAAATTAAGAATTTATGAATATTTTTGAACATGCAGCGATTAAAGATGAGGATAGGGGACATCTAGGTGTCATTTGACATCTATGTCATGTGACATTTAGACCGAAGAAAAACGATTCTTGGGGACAAATCCTTAAAATACGGAGCTGCTCCATATAATATGAGGCGGTTGGTCACTTTATCTTAAACCCAGTCCCATCCAGTATATTCCACAGCAATCCCTCATCACAGCCTCATTACCCATTGACTTTCTGGGGCAACTCCATGGTTGTTATGGTCTCACTGGGACTGACCCAAATTGTATACTGATGGACTCTGGCAGCTCATTATTGAGTCCACGTATCACATTAACCTTGAAGAGAGATGGGGAATTATCAAACTACAACTACCAAATAGAAGACTGAAGGAAAGAAATATAAACACTAGAAATCCACGGTTATTGAGAGATGTACATAAGAGAACTCGAGGAAATATCTTGATGAGCAGATAAGAGAAATGCAAACAGGCAGTTGTGATGAGGCACATATGATAAGAGAAACAAGAGGTAAAAGATTTAGTAATAGAAAGAACTTTACAGCTATATTTGTCTCACATCTGTGTAGGGAATAGATAAGCAAATAGTTACCTGTGTTGGTTGGCAACCCTAAGAGTAGGAATAATGGGTCAGTTACCTATCAATTTTCAGAGGTGCGCAACTCTGAAAAAAAATGAGCGGTAACTGGACAAAGAGTCTGTCTGTCTGTCTGTCTTCTTCTTACTCTCTGGAACTGCGAGCTGGTATTTTTGCAGCCTATGCAGTAAAGGCGTCGAGGCAAAGCATCGTGTTGACTTGGGAGCAGATTACGGTGGCTATTTTTTCAGTCCCTGAATGCAGCTAAAAAGCAAGAGGGAAGTGGAGAGGTGTGAAGTACTTCTTTAGCAGACTCCATCGCCATGGAGACTATGACGATTCTTGCCTCGTTAGGTAGGCTAGGTTTGTTTCTGGGAGTACTAGGGTTTTGGTTGGCTATGGTTCTCCAACCTTGACGTCAGCATATCATTTTTGGGTCACTGACGCCAGTATATCATCTTTGGGTCACTGACGCCAGTATATCATCTTTGGGTCGCTGACGCCAGCATATCATCTTTGGGTCGCTGACGCCAGCATATCATCTTCGGGTTGCTGACTGCCAAATCAGACAGCGTATTTCTCTATCACGGAAATATGGATAAACAAAGAAGGGATAAAACTTTTCATAAGAACAGATAGACACAAATATATGTAAGGCAAAAACATACCTCTAGTAATGTAATGATAGGTATAAACAGTGGAGGCGGACAACAAGTATATCTGTCAGCATAAAACTGTCGATCAGCTTCGTCTGTAAGGAACTCTCTGGCGATGCGTCGCACCTTCACACAAAACATAAAACATTGATTAAGAGGGACAAAACAAAAAACATTGATTAGGAGGGACAAAACAAAAAACATTGATTAGGAGGGACAAAACAAAAACACTGATTAGGAGAGACAAAACAAAAAACATTGATTAGGAGGGACAAAACAAAAAACATTGATTAGGAGGGACAAAACATAAAACATTGATTAGGAGGGATAAAACATTAATTAGGAGGGACAAAAAATAAAACATTGATTAGGAGAGACAAAACATAAAACATTGATTAGGAGAGACAAAACATAAAACACTGATTAAGAGAGACAAAACATAAAACATTGATTAGGAGAGACAAAACATAAAACACTGATTAAGAGAGACAAAACAAAAAACATTGATTAGGAGGGACAAAACAAAAAACATTGATTAAGAGAGACAAAACAAAAAACATTGATTAGGAGGGACAAAACAAAAAACATTGATTAGGAGGGACAAAACAAAAAACATTGATTAAGAGGGACAAAACATAAAACATTGATTAAGAGAGACAAAACAAAAAACATTGATTAAGAGAGACAAAACAAAAAACATTGATTAGGAGGGACAAAACAAAAAACATTGATTAGGAGGGATAAAACATAAAACATTGATTAGGAGGGACAAAACATAAAACATTGATTAGGAGGGATAAAACATTAATTAGGAGGGACAAAAAATAAAACATTGATTAGGAGAGACAAAACATAAAACATTGATTAGGAGAGACAAAACATAAAACACTGATTAAGAGAGACAAAACAAAAAACACTGATTAGGAGAGACAAAACAAAAAAACATGATTAAGAGGGACAAAACATAAAACATTGATTAAGAGAGACAAAACAAAAAACATTGATTAAGAGAGACAAAACAAAAAACATTGATTAGAGGGACAAAACAAAAAACATTGATTAGGAGGGATAAAACATAAAACATTGATTAGGAGGGACAAAACATAAAACATTGATTAGGAGGGATAAAACATTAATTAGGAGGGACAAAAAATAAAACATTGATTAGGAGAGACAAAACATAAAACATTGATTAGGAGAGACAAAACATAAAACACTGATTAAGAGAGACAAAACAAAAAACACTGATTAGGAGAGACAAAACAAAAAACATTGATTAGGAGGGACAAAACATAAAACATTGATTAGGAGGGATAAAACATTAATTAGGAGGGACAAAAAATAAAACATTGATTAGGAGAGACAAAACATAAAACATTGATTAGGAGAGACAAAACATAAAACACTGATTAAGAGAGACAAAACATAAAACATTGATTAGGAGAGACAAAACATAAAACACTGATTAAGAGAGACAAAACATAAAACATTGATTAGGAGGGACAAAACATAAAACACTGATTAGGAGAGACAAAACATAAAACACTGATTAGGAGGGACAAAACATAAAACATTGATTAGGATAGACAAAACGGTCCGAAGCTTCACTGTAGCTGAATTATTACAAGTTTCAGTAATCTTGAAAGTCAAACAGTACTTAGGACAGGGGGGTTGCGTGGTCTCAGGGTTAGACGTTAGCCTCGGGTGTTGGGGGTGTCGGATTCGAATCCCACCAGAAGCAGCAGGGATCTTTTATTGTGAATGTTCTCCCTTGATCTATAGTAGGACAGAAGTTCCGTGTACACTCTCCCTCATGTTAAAAAAAAATCCCTTGGCAGTTGGAAATGTAAATCAAATGTAATATCCAGCCTCATTTATGCATGCGAAAGCTGGAAAGCAACTAAAGAAAAAGACAACAAATTAGACTATTTTGAAAACAAGTGGCTAAGGAAAATACTCGATACAAAGTGGAACGAATTCTAGAACAACGAAGAGATAAGACAGATGAGCGAACAAGAACTTGTCTCATGGGTGATCAGAAAAAGGAGATGGACATATGTCGGTCACGTGATGAGAATAAACAATCAGAGAATCCCGAAACAAGTTATCAAGTGGGACACAACAGGCCGAAGATAAAGAGGTCGACCACGTGAAAGTCTAAAGAGGACATTGTTAAGAGAGGCCAAATTAGTAGGCAGAAATTCTCTTGATGAGGTTGAAAAGCTCGCCGAAAAAAAAAACAGGAAAATTTAGCGAACTATCATGCGAGGCCTATGTGATGTTAAACGGTGCCGGAAGGATGTAAGATGTAAGAGACGTAAGATGTAAGACGGACGTTGGAAATGACAGGAAGTGTAGGCCAAAAACAACCGGCATCCGAGGAAAATTCTAGGAAATCTACCTCGGAAACTGTCGCACCCGTTCTGAAAAGAGGAGGAGAAGGTGGGGGGGGGGTGGTTGAGCGGATATGGGAATGTCCTATCAACGAAACAGGGCGTCTGAGTGGCGAAGTGGTTAGTGCACTGGTCTCTCATGGCGATGGTCGGGGGTTCGAATCCGACCGGAGGCGCCCCAGTCACCCAGCTGTAGAAATTGGTACCCGACTTCTTCTGGGGTTGGGGAAGGAAAAGCGGCCAGGCGTGATACTGACCATATCACCCTCTAGTGTGCTGACAGGTCAAGGAAAATATGGGCACTAACACCATATCCCCATGTGCCTCTAAAAGCTTGAGAGGATTACCTTTACCTTTACCTTTATCAACGAAACAAACGAAACGAAACTGCACTTACGACAGTACTGTCACTAATTCTCAAATGGATCCTTTATAAGGACAAACTCGTACGTATACAAACACAAATGTTTATTATTCCCCCCTGTTCATGGGAATCCTGTATATAACTTTATATCTCTGTTGTTTTTTTCTTTTGTAGAAGGTGTTAAACAGTTGGACCTCAGCTATTCATAAAGAGCTTCTTCACTATTGCTAACAAAAAAAAAAACCTGTGTTATCTACTTCTAAACTCACTACTTCTAAACAGGATGTAGGCTAGAGTTGTTCTAATGAAAGACTCCATTATAGCCATTGTTTTGTGCCGGCCATTTGTAGCCAGTGGTCAACACGGGTGCTAATATTATTACATATCTTAAACAATAACAAACCGTTAAAAACTGGCAAGCGCTCACCATTTTCTGGAAGCACGTGAGATATGCAGCCTCTCCTACACATATAGGTCTGCCCCAGGGGTCCTGTTCTCTGCTTTCTACGGCCAGACGAAAGCTGTCATTCCGTCTGTTGCTCATCTGTAAAACCACCACAGAAAGAGTACATCATAAGACATCGTGTAAAGTATACTCAGCATAAAGTACGCATATAAAGTGTAATAATAATAATAATTAATAATAACTACAACTATAATAAAATGCTCTAATATTAATAACCTAATTTACAAGGCTACAATAATACTATAATCGCAACTTACAAGGCATTATCTTCTTCTTCTTCTTCTTTGAGCAGCTGGTGAATTGAGCAGCTTTCTGAGCCACTAAGGTTCACTGCTTCAGCCAAGACACGTCTCCATTCCTCTCTGCCCTTGATCTTTTCTCGCCAACTGCCGATTCCAAGAGCGAGTGTATCTTCTTCTAGGTTCCCTCGCCATCGTTGTCTAGGCCTACCTTTTGGTCTATTCCCTTTCATCACTTCTATATAGGCCTTTTTTTCTCTGTACTCTTCCATTCTCTCTAAATACTCGAGCCATCGCAGTCTGTGTTTTGTTTTTTTATAATGGAGTTTTGTACTGACTTACAAAGCTTGTTTTGGAGACCCTGCCTGGAATATACATAGTTACCCAGTTTGGATTTCCTACATGTGTTGCTCTGAGCATGCAGTTTTTCACTCTCAGCTCCAACATTAAATCCTTATTGAGCCTTAATCCGAAGTACTCTTAAGATCTTGTATTATACAGCATCATTTTAATCCTGGATGACCTTTCCAGCGCCAAAAGTTGGATTGGACCTTTACTTCTCCTTGCCAAAACCCCCTTACATTTTTCAGACTTGGGATTCTAATCTATGACAAAGCATTTTTGAACAACCGGCTTTGCTTTAAGAATAGGCTTTATTATTACATGTTGAGTGGGTGGGTGGGGGAATCGGTCATTCATATTATTCGTCAAGTGTATTAAATTATCTTTTATAAAAAATATAAATTATGTTTTATAAATTCCACATAGCAATCATAAAAGAAAGAAAGTTGAAAAATGATTTCTAAATCAAGCAAATCATGCTGCAGATAAATTGAATTTTGCAACAGTCCTGGCATCTTTATTACACATTTATCTTCGCTTCATTTCATCAAGACGGATACTCCCGCCAATGTGAATTTAGAATACAATACATTACCTTTTCTTAGCCACGTTAGCCCCTGGTGATAGATTGACCTGAACATTGCCAGAATATAATTTACACGATAATTTACAAACACTGCTGGATCATGTTTTTAAACAAAATATGATTGCAAAAGATTAAATGTCCCTGCTACAATCTTTCGGACATCTCCATCGACAAGACAATGCCTGCCCAGCCTCACTTTAATGGTCCAAATTACCGGCACTGCTCTGATGTAATCAGAATTATAGTTTGATCAAACTTTTAATACTATGTCATTTAGAACTAATCGCCTAATCTGGTTCATCCATGTCACATGGGCTGAGTGTCCAGAACAGCTTTATCTGGTATGTTTACTTCATGCTCCTGTGTTCTATTTATCGTTACCTTAAAAAATCTCTTATTATTTCTTATAGATCTCAGGAAAAGAAAAGTAAATGTATTCTACTTTTGAGCGACAGACTAAAGTATATTTGATTTTGTAATTATCGCATGGACTTTAGGACTCTTCCACAAAGTAAACTTTCGTTGTCCTATCTGCACTCTGGACTAGATCTCATTCATATTTCTCCTATGTTTTGAAACTTGATCCAACCTAAAATATCTCTCTCTCTCTCTTTCTCTCTCTCTCTCTCTGAGTAAGATAATACGGGGATGACAATACTGTTGATATCGTGACTTATCAATGGCTAGTATCTAACGGAATCCTTCAGTTTACCGGCGCTAGTTGTACGATGTGTACCTTCTAAAGTAAGCTCTTCTAGCTTTTGGCTGCTGTACCCTGTCTAAAGTCTATTACATACTGTCTGATTAACCACAAGGGAATGCTAAATATTTTGTCTTTTTTGTTTTCAAATAAAAAAATTGTCTACAGTATATATGGGAACGATTTCATTGAAATTAAATATGTTAGTGCTGTCGGGCTGTGGTAAAGCTGTTGAGTCGATGAACTAAAAAATGTAGAGTTGGAAGTGGAGTCCCGGTTGGTTGCTCTTCATCGACATGAGTCACTTTGCTTGGTTTTTACACATAAACACACACATACACACAACATAATGCATATTGATTGTTTCCAGTCATCCGCTTTGACCTAAGGGGGATCGGTATCCATAAGAATTTATGCTTTCCTTTCTCGCATGGCTGGGTCGCCTGTGACAAGCCCTCTGGCGCGCCTGGATTGATCTTATCTGACCACACCGGGGATCAGGGGAGAGCATTACTCACTCAATTAACCACAGAATCATGGCAAAGGTAATCCTGGCCACACATAGGATTTTAATCTAAAAATCTTTGCTAAATACACCTATAACTTACTAATGAAATATCCTGATCTGTTATTAATCTCAACATAAAGAAAAATTACAGAGCGTTAACCGAAAATTTTTAAAAAAATGAAAGTTCTTAAAACGATGTCATAGAGTTCCCTGCTCCACACAGAAAATTAGTGACTTTGAAGTTCATAAATCTGTACAGAAATTTGCTGAATTTCATCATCATCTGCTTCAGTCTTCCCGGATATATGAGATGGTATTCTTTGCAGCCTATGTTGAGGCACAGCATCGTGTCGGACTGGAAGTGGGTCAACACAATTATTTTTTCAGTTCCTGTATGGATCTAAAAAGAAAAAAAAAGGGGGTGGGGGTGTGCAATTCTTCTTTCCACTACCTTGGGGACTTTGGTGATCCCTGTCCTGTTAGCCAGGCTAGGCCTATTACTAGGGGTGGGGGGGATACCAGCGAAGAGGCAAGGCAGGGTCTTGATCAGCTGTGGTTCGCTAACCTGGATACTAGCATTTCAGTTTATGGGCGCTGACTGCTAAATCGGATGGTGTCTTTGCTCTCATCTTTTTTTTTTTAAGACAACGAAAACAGCGGGCCATGGACCCGGTGGTACTGCAAGCCTGGCCTACCCGTGACGAGGTGTGGACTTTACCCCGGGCATCGAATGTGCAGGGCAGGCCTCGCGCATCTTGTGGTTAAAAAAAAAAACAAAAAACTACGATGTTGTCTTAGTCAAAGGGCATGTTAATCAGGGTACCTGCCAAGAGGACACTTTGATCACAGCCGACTTTGATCTTAGATGAAAGGCGTGGTGCATATGTATGTATATGCTCCCCGCGCTCTCATCTATTATACTAAAATGTAACAGGCAGACGTACTGAATCATCCATAAGGAACTTTAAAGCAAAACAGCATTATGTATAAATATATATATATATATATATATATAATACTTTAATGAAGGGCATCTAAGAGGAATTTTGTAAGCTGGTACAAAATTATTTAAGGTCCAGTGCACTTTAGCGCGTTTTGGCTCTGGAGTTCTTCCGGACCTTGGAGCATTGCACCTATTACTTCCCATTCACACTGGGTTGAAACAAACACACTCACACACGCACGCACGCACGCACGCACGCACACACACACAACTGAGGGTTGAAAACCAACCCGGCAGAGAAAAATTAAGGCAGAATAAGATAGGCTGGGCACGAACAGAAGTGCAACATTTCAGGTACCGCTTCTGTGAACACAAAGCAAGACTAAGTTTTAATGACAGAATATAAGAGGAAAACTGCAGCTCGTCAGACACACGGGGGCTAGTTTCTCAGAGAGAGAGAGAGAGAGGAGAGAGAGAGAGAGAGAGAGAGAGAGAGAGAGAGAGAGAGAGAGGATGGGATCAGTATGATATCACATAACGTCTTCATTTTCTGAAGGAAAAAAAAAAAAGCAGGGTAGGAGAGAAAAGAAAGGCGGGAACTCACAGACATTTGGGAACCATAAGATCTGCTTTTCTGAAAGCGCGAACAGTTTTAAGGGCTGAAACACTTTCTTGAAAGGGCACCCTTTGATGGTCTGAGCTGTATTAATGAGAGCGCCTTTCCTTTTACATTGATTTAAAAGCGCATGAGAAGAATTAACCGTCTTTCATTTTGAAAAAAAAACCGCTTGAAAGTGAGTGAGTTTACGAAAATAATAGTTTTAAATACAAAAATGACATAGAATATATGTCTTGTACAACCATGATTACATACCGCGTCAAGGACATGCATCTTTTCCATCGCAACATATGCCTATGAGACCTGGACACTTAACAAAACAGCTAAGAAACACATAAATGCCATTGAATGTAAATGCTATAGAAGAGTCCGTCAGATATCATGGACACAAAAAAAAAACAAATATATCCGTACTAAAGGTAAAGGTAGTCCCATAGCAAAATGCCGTAAGGGATGAAGCGTTAGAGACCTCATTATGCTGGGCCATCAGCGTATGAGGTAGGGTGGCCAGTTCCTTTCTTTGCTGCCTTTCCTTCCCAGATTTTCTCTGGTACCCATTTTACGAGGCTGGGTCGACCTCGGGGCCGTACTGGTCGGGGAAAAAAAGATCCCGCTCAACTGGGGATTTGGTTGATAGCCGATTGCTCTAACCACTATGATAGCCAGTCCCCTATATCCATACTACAAGAACTTAACATTGAAGAAGGTTGGCTAGTAAGGAAGATTAAACAGAGAATACTTAAATATTTTTGACATATTAAACGTCATGAGGTTTTAGAGAAGACACATAATTGGAAAAAGAAAGAGAGGAAGACCAAAGCGAAGATGGTTGTAAGACATCGTTGATGATCTGCGAATGGACGCATCAACAGCAGGACATCTTGCTTACAAACGAGAGGCCTACAGAAGAGCTGCTGTGGAGGCAAAGTTCCACAAGGGACATCCAAATGACTGGCTGACTGGTTGACTGACTGACTGACAACCAGGATTGGTCTGCAGGACTTTCAAAAATATTTTAAAAATTAATTGCAACCTTACGATTTAGTTCCGTAGTTGCGAGTTTATAATTTTAAACTGTCCCAAACATTAATATAAACATTGCATCATATCCTAGTTTAAAAAAAATCGTCCTTGATGAATGATAACAAAATATGTTTGTGTATAGCGGATGTTATTCGTTAGTTTAAGAGATATTCTAGACTTATTGATTCTTTTGCTGATACAGACTGCTGAAAGTGAATATGTACTTTATTTTCTTGCTATAACGCAAACAACTTACCCATAAGAAAAAAATCAGCATCCTCCGCGTAGTGCAAGAATTTCAAATCCAAGTCTATATAGTGCATTGCAGATGCATTTCCTAACACACATTCTTGATATGTCGCTTGCGATTAAGTAATGTTTCAAGTAAGTATGTCTACATTCAGTCTCGCCTTCGCTCTTCAGCGAAAATTGTCGCAGATTTAAATATTCCTGACATTTAAGATAACGCGTGATCGAATTTTCCAAGTTCTTCCGGCGCAAAGTGCAGTTCAAGTGGAGGTAAGTAAACATGGAACTATTGAAACAAACAAGAAACAGGAGAACACCAGGTAATTATTTATCTTTCTTTATGAAGAGATGAAAAAGTTACACACTGCGTCAAGGTATTTATAAAAAAAACTATCATAGATACTGGTGTAAAATGTGATTGCTCAAAGACTACAAGGACTGGAGAAGTTTAGCCTCGAAAATCCACAAGCAATTTAGGCGAGGAAGGAAGGAAAACAAGAGAATATGTGGGAGTTGAACCGTGGACTCCAGAGTATGGGGAAATACGAGGCTGAATGGTTGTTGCTTTGTCTTATCGTGGCTAGACGGTTGTTAGTTCTGCTGGAACTGGTAGCCGTGTTCCCAGGTGTTCCCAGGTGTTCCCTTGTTGTTTTCTCTTTCTCTCATGTCTAAAGTTCTTGTGGGTTTTCAGGATCTGAATCTGAAGTTATCCGTTGTTTCTTTACTTTGTTGTACTCAAGTTATCCGTTGTTTCTTTACTTTGTTGTACTCAAGTTATCCGTTGTTTCTTTACTTTGTTGTACTCAAGTTATCCTTTCTTTCTTTACTTTTTTGTACTCAAGTTATCCTTTCTTTCTTTACTTTTTGTACTCAAGTTATCCTTTCTTTCTTTACTTTGTTGTACTCAAGTTATCCGTTGTTTCTTTATTTTGTTGTACTCAAGTTATCCCTACTTTCTTCACTTTGTTGTACTCAAGTTATCCCTTCTTTCTTCACTTTGTTGTACTCAAGTTATCCCTACTTTCTTCACTTTGTTGTACTCAAGTTATCCTTTCTTTCTTTACTTTGTTGTACTCAAGTTATCCCTTCTTTCTTCACTTTGTTGTACTCAAGTTATCCCTTCTTTCTTCACTTTGTTGTACTCAAGTTATCTCTTCTTTCTTCACTTTGTTGTACTCAAGTTATCCCTTCTTTCTTCACTTTGTTGTACTCAAGTTATCCCTTCTTTCTTCACTTTGTTGTACTCAAGTTATCCCTTCTTTCTTCACTTTGTTGTACTCAAGTTATCCCTACTTTCTTCACTTTGTTGTACTCAAGTTATCCCTTCTTTCTTCACTTTGTTGTACTCAATTTGTCCCTTCTTTCTTCATTTTGTTGTACTCAAGTTATCCCTTCTTTCTTCACTTTGTTGTACTCAAGTTATCCCTTCTTTCTTCACTTTGTTGTACTCAAGTTATCCCTTCTTTCTTCACTTTGTTGTACTCAAGTTATCCCTTCTTTCTTCACTTTGTTGTACTCAAGTTATCCCTTCTTTCTTCACTTTGTTGTACACAAGTTATACCTTCTTTCTTCACTTTGTTGTACTCAAGTTATCCCTTCTTTCTTCACTTTGTTGTACTCAAGTTATCCTTTCTTTCTTCACTTTGTTGTACTCAAGTTATCCCTTCTTTCTTCACTTTGTTGTACTCAAGTTATCCCTTCTTTCTTCACTTTGTTGTACTCAAGTTATCCCTTCTTTCTTCACTTTGTTGTACTCAAGTTATCCCTTCTTTCTTCACTTTGTTGTACTCAAGTTATCCCTTCTTTCTTCACTTTGTTGTACTCAAGTTATACCTTCTTTCTTCACTTTGTTGTACTCAAGTTATCCCTTCTTTCTTCACTTTGTTGTACTCAAGTTATCCTTTCTTTCTTCACTTTGTTGTACTCAAGTTATCCCTTCTTTCTTCACTTTGTTGTACTCAAGTTATCCCTTCTTTCTTCACTTTGTTGTACTCAAGTTATCCCTTCTTTCTTCACTTTGTTGTACTCAAGTTATCCCTTCTTTCTTCACTTTGTTGTACTCAAGTTATCCCTTCTTTCTTCACTTTGTTGTACTCAAGTTATACCTTCTTTCTTCACTTTGTTGTACTCAAGTTATCCCTTCTTTCTTCACTTTGTTGTACTCAAGCTTCGCTGTATCAGGGGTTAGGCCTAGACAATGGGTCAGCCAAGAAACAGAACGTCAGAAGAAAAGGGGAAGAGGGGAAGAGGGGAAGAAAATGGCCGAGAAGTGGAGGCAAGAAGAACGTTATATGTTAGGAGAAGGTTAATGAGTTGCTCGGGTAAGTAAAAGATGTTAGGAGAAGGTTAATGAGTTGCTCGGGTAAGTAAAAGATGTTAGGAGAAGGTTAATGAGTTGCTCGGGTAAGTAAAAGATGTTAGGAGAAGGTTAATGAGTTGCTCGGGTAAGTAAAAGACGTAACTACCCGTGTGTTAGAGGAGGCAGTTTAAATCAGAGTACAGAGAACCTTTTTCCAGTTAACTATGCAAAGCTTGAGTAGTGAGTTAACAGACTACCTCAGATAGTGCTGGCATAGGGCTAGTTCAAAATGAGGTCAAAATGGCATGGGTGATGTAAACCACTGGATTCTAAATGCTTAAGGAAAAAAAAAGACAGATTATCAGCATCTGTGCTAATTAGAGAAGGAGCTTCATTGACCTTGTATATATGAAAACTATGGACGAACGGGATATTTCAGTTCAGCAAAGGAACCAGAGACAAGTGGAAGACTCGCGTGCACGTGGGGTTGGCGGACACAAGTGAAGGAAGTACCTTATTGGAAGATTCTCTATTTGTGTTTGGGTTAGATTGTGTTACTTTGCGTGTTTTACTGTAATGATTGGGTTTTAAATATTAAATGTTCGTTCATTTCAGTAAGACAGCCTGGACTTGTGGATCCACATATTTAGTGCAAGCTGTGAGGAAAATGACTTTCTACTTTATGCTTGGGATCGCACACAACCTAATCAAAGACAGTATCTTGACATACTGAATTTCATTAGGATGCGTGCGATCACAAGCCTGTGTCAGACCAGGTAACGTTTCCAGAAGCAGGCGCATGCGATCTCAAGTTTTGTCAGCGCAGACCTGGTAGCACTGTCAGTGTCACTGACAAGGAACCGTTATGACCTAACTCTTCTGAACTGAGGTAAATATAATTGCCAGAAGCTGCACACGCCGTTTACCTACCAACAAGGACTATTAGTTTTCCACTTTAGTAAGAAAGCTATATTGCTCTGGTAGACATATACACAACGCCTGTGACAAAGAAATTTATGTTATACGAGGATAATACCGAAAGTCGTGAGCAAACATTTTTTAAAAATCAGAATTTATAGACAAAGTATAAATGTATCACCTTAAACTGCATCCTTTGCACTTCATGTAGAGGTCAAATGACGTCACCATCATGTGTCACGTGACCACGAGGAGCAGAAACAAAATGGCGGGTGCTGAAGTTTCATTTCGTCAACGTGCTGTTATTGAGCTCCTCATTAAAGAGGAAATCCTCGCTGCTGAAATTCACTAAAGACTTCAACTTGCTTATGGAGATGTGTGTATGGGTGCTAGCAGTGTTAGGAGGTGGGTGAAACATTTCAAAGATGGAAACACGAGCATCCAAGATATGCCTCCCAGCGGTCACCCTCGAAATGCCTCCACTGAACGCAACGTGGAAATGGTTGACGACATCACTAAAGAAGACAGACGTGTCACAGTATCTGAAATCGCTGTAAATCTTGGAACAGGACACAATGCAATACAGGAAATGATTGAAAACCTAAGCTATAGAAAAGTTTGTGCCCGCTGGGTCCCACAGGAGAGAACGTCCAGACAGCAGTGCGTCTGTGCCGTCGGTCAGCTGGAACGGAATTCTACCGGGAGGGTATTTTCAAACTTGCAGAGCGATGGGGAAAATGTGTGCAGAGAAATGGATATTGTGTTGAGAAGTGGAGAAAAGGCTGCCGATTAAGGTGATACATTTATATTTTCCCCTATCTATAAATTCTGATTTTTAAAAAATGTTTGCTCACGACTTTCGGTATGACCCTCGTAAGATTTCACATTCGTGACAATAAAGCTACCAGCTACTATAGACACGAGAACCGTTGGCGATGTTATTTACAACAAAAATATAGATTTATGTATATATTATGAAACTGTATGTTTATTCGGTATTGCAACAGTGATAAAGATTTTTTTTAAAAACTAAACTTGGACGAGATTTCTGTGACATTTAAACTGGTTGTGAAGTTGAGATTTTATTGTGGAAGTACGTCAATAGAAGACGCTGGTGAACTTTCCCAAAGCCGCACTGCATTCAGGAAAGTAGTGAGAGGGACAACGCTCTGTAAAGGACACGTCACACGAAGAAGGAGGATACAGTAAAATATCTTTTCAGAAGATACACTGACTCCGAATAAACACTGTTTATGTTTTCTAAATATTCAAACAAATTGTAGGATCCGTGATTCTCAAACAGTAAACAAAAGCTAGCATTAAGTCCTTGGATAGTTGGTAAAAAGTACATAAACATGGACTGGAAACAAGTTTATAGCTTTTTTTTTTACATGTAACTGAAATTTAGCTTTTAATTCGATAGTCAAGTTAAACAACAGATCAATTTATGGGGTAGAGACACGAAAATGTGCTAGTTTCACTATTATATTATCTTTAGGAGGCGAAATTTTAATACACGAATATTTGGTTGTAGGAGTTATCTTTTGTTGTGTGTAGTACGGTGATTCTGCTGTCCACTTAATATTTTTTTTTCAATAATGAATCAACGAAAACGCATGGATTTGACATTTTACGATGTATCTATATCTTGATTTTATGCCTTTGAATAATAAATGTTAGTGTATATATATATATATATATATATATATATATATATATATATAAATATCTCTACAACGGATATGTTTGTGCAGTCAACACAGAAGAAGGAATGAGCGAATGGTTTCAGATTGAAACAAGGATGTATATTATCCCCCTTGCTTTTTAGACTTTATAATGAAAAGATGCTTTATTGGATAAAACAGACATCGATTGGGTACATGGGGCCCAAATAGAAGATCTTGATTTTGCAGATGACATAACTCTTATCAGTGACAATGTGAAATCGATGCAGGAAAAAAAGATTCCCTGTCTTCTTTGGCTAGCAACATAGGTCTTGAAATTAATAAAGACAAAATAAAAATTATGAAATTTCTCATTACTCAAGAAGGAAAAACATAGGTACAAGGAACAGCTGCTGATGAAGTAAACCGATTTGCATACTTTGGCAGCTACATAGACCAGGATGGTGACACAAGGAAGGAAGTTAGAATTAATATTGCAAAAGCAGCATTGTCCTTCAAAAATCTTGAGAACATATAGAAGTCAAAGGTTATAAGCACAAAAATCAAGTTAAGAGTATTCAGTTCAAATGTGATATCCATCCTCATTTATGCATAAGAAAGTTGGAAATCAACTAAAGAAATAGACAAGAAATTAGACTCTTTTGAAAACAAATGCTTAAGGAAAATACTCGGTATAAAGTGGAATGAATTTAAGAACAACACAGAATTAAGATAAATGAGCAAACAACAACCCGTCTCATGGGTGATCAGAAAAAGAAGATGGACATATGTAGGCCATGTGATGAGAAGAAACAATCAGAGAATATCAAACAAGGTATTAAGTGGAGCACAACAGGCCAAAGAAAAAGAGCTCAACCACGTGAAACTCTAAAGAGGGTTAAATGAAGCTAGTTTAGTGGGCATAACATCCCTTGATGAAGTTGAAAGACTCACCGAAAACAGGAAATCTTGGCAAACTATCATGCGAGCCCTATTTGACGTTTAACGGCACGGGAAGAATGTAAGATGTAAGATATATACATATACATGTACACACAAGCACACTTATAAACACAGATAAAAAGAGAGATTGTGTTTGTGTGTGAGATTAATTTAAATATAGATTTTATGAGAACCTCAACAGACACAATCAGTCAGTCATTTGCATGTCCCTTGCCGAACTGTGCCTCCCCAACAGCTCTCCTGATGGCCTCTCGGTTGTAAGCAAGATGGCCTACTGCTGATGCATCCATTTGCAGATTATCAACGATGTCTTGCAACCATCTTTTGTGTCTTAGCTTCGACTTAGTTAATAGAGACTTGATGACTTAGCTTCGATTTAGTTAATAGTGACTTGATGACTTAGCTTCGACTTAGTTAATAGTGACTTAATGACTTAGTTTTGACTTAGTTAATGCTGACTTAATGACTTAGCTTCGACTTAATTAATAATGGCTTGATGACTTAGCTTCGACTTAGTTAATAGTGACTTTATGACTTAGCTTCGACATAGTTAATGGTGACTTAATGACTTAGCTTCGACTTAGCTAATAGCGACTTGATGATTTAGCTTCGACATATGAAGACACAACTAAACTAAAAATGTCGAAACCGCTGTGCATTTACAATTTGCCTTTGAGCAACTGAGTACTCACTCTCCGATCCTTTTGGCCTGCCATAATGTCCCACAATTCAACTATTTCCTCCTGTGCACTCATAAACAGGGAAAATGCAGCAGCAAAATAGTTATCAAAATTGTTTCGTTTCTTAGAATTCATTATTTTTTTTTCCCCAGTAAGAAGAAAGAAAATCTATTGCCGGAATGGCCGTCTGGCGTAATTTTAACCGCACAATAGGATTTAATACGAAAAAAATATATATTAAAGAAACAAAAAGTGAATCTTTAATTATTGCAGTCTTGAATACAAAATATTACCTGGAAATATGGCATTAACATTTGCGTCACAATAAATGTCAAAGGCGGCTTGAGGGATATTATTTTTCAAAATATCTCAACGTGTATATTGACATAAAAAACATCTTGTTATTTTAAAGTAATATATAGTTTCGTATAAATGCTGGGAATATTTTAGTATCCGACGATTGTTATTATTAAGAAAAGAATCTTGACATAATGTGTTATGGAAAACTACTGATAGGATACATATTTTTTGCATGCAAGCAGCAGGGGGGGGGGGGGTTGGGGGGGGGGTAGCAGACAGTGAAACAGAAACAAATTTCTGCCAGTGAGTTTATGAATATGGCAATGTTCGTATGTTTTCATACAGTAGGCACTATATAGGAGTATATGGAGGCCTTGTTGGCTAAGTGGTTAGGCGCTCGGTTTACTAATCTGGTGGTACCGGGTTCAAGTCTCATCAGTGGGTGTTTCTGGTGCCACCACGCCCAAAAGGCCCCGGTGGCCACCCAGTCTCTAAAAATTGGTACCAGAGAAACCTGGGGAGGTACGAGCAGACAGGGCCGATACTGACCACATCACACTTTCTTGTGCCGAAGATCTTGGAAACGCGGGTCTGAACACCATATCTGGAACATGCCTTAGTGTCATGGAGACAGGGAGTTGACCTTTATATAAATGACATGTAACACAAGAGCAGACTACTTGACCGCTTAGCTACGTACACAGCAGCAGATTATTAAATAATATATAGAACAGACGTACTGACAGAGGCCGGTAGGCCACACTACAACAGTGGGTACTAAGCTTGTCCAGGTCGAGGATCCCTAAAGTCTAGGTCGAGGATCCTAAAATCCAGGTCGAGGATCCCTAAAGTCCAGGTCAAGGATCCCTAAAGTCCAGGTCGAGGATCCCTAAAGTCCAGGTCAAGGGTCCCTAAAGTCCAGATCGAGAATCTCTCCAAAGTCCAGGTCGAGGATCCCTAAACTCTAGGTCGAGGATCCCTAAAGTCCAGGTCGAGGATCCCCAAACTCCAGGTCGAGAATTCCTAAAGTCCAGGTCGAGGATCCCTAAAGCCCAGGTCGAGGATCCCTAAAGCCCAGGTCGAGGATTCCTAAAGTTCAGGTCGAGGATTCCTAAAGTCCAGGTCGAGGATCCCTAAAGTCGATGATAAGTCGCCTCAGCCCCTCTCTTTATCTTGGTCTATTTCTCGACCTTTTACCTTCCATCTCTTGTATCTTTGCAAGTTTTATCTGACGATTATCTTTCATTCTTTATACACGACTCAATCATTACAATCTACTAGATTTTATAATGGAAGTTATCAGTGGTTCACAAATATGGGTCTCTCTGTTCGTTCTATATCGCCATGATCCATTGTATTTTGGAACAAAAAAAAAATCTTCTTAAGATTCTGTTCTCTAGACACTGCAGTTTTATTTATTTTTGTTTCGTTATAAGACATATTTCATAATCACACAGATAAGTCGAAGCCAAGTCATCAAGTCAGCATTAACTAAGTCGAAGTTAAGTCGTCAAGTCGACATTAACTAAGTCGAAGTTAAGTCATCAAGTCGACATTAACTAAGTCGAAGCTAAGTAATCAAGTCAGTATTAACTAAGTCGAAGTTAAGTCATCAAGTCAGCATTAACTAAGTCGAAGCTAAGTCATCAAGTCAGCATTAACTAAGTCGAAGTTAAGTCATCAAGTCGACATTAACTAAGTCGAAGCTAAGTCATCAAGTCGACATTAACTAAAAGAAGTTAAGTCATCAAGTCGACATTAACTAAGTCGAAGCTAAGTCATCAAGTCAGCATTAACTAAGTCGAAGTTAAGTCATCAAATCACTATTAACTAAGTCGAAGCTAAGTCATCAAGTCAGCATTAACTAAGTCGAAGCTAAGTCATCATCAAGTCAACAAGTTAAACAAAGAGTACATGAAGAACGAATTCATCATTCATTACTGTTAAGCAAGGAGGAAGAAAGAGAGGACAGATGATAAGTCATCATTTACTGTTGGTAACTTATATAAGTGAACTTTTCTTCTTTCTTCTTTGTTGCCCCTTCTCTCATATTCTTTGGGTGCCGCTGTCTAATGACGTTTTAACTATACATAAAAAAAAATATATATATATATGGGGTTAATCAGATATATAGGCTTATATGGAAGTATATACATGAAAGACGAGCAGTCAAATTAAACATGTTGAATGCAAAAGCAGATCATGAAAGAGATTCGGCAAAAGCAAAATACAAAGACATAGACAAGAAAGTAAAAAGTTCAGCTAGAAGGGATAAAAGAGAATACATAGACAATATGGCGAAAGAGGCAGAAAAAGCAGCAAAAACAGGAGACAGCAAAACTTTATATAACATACAAAAGAGGCTAACAGGTACTATTACATCTAAAGAAAGACCAATCCTTAGCAAAACTGGAACACTATTAACATCAAATAAAGACCAAAAGCAAAGATGGGCTGAACACTTCCAAGAAATACTCAATCGACCACACCCAAAAGAATTGTTAAACCTTGAAACTGACTTACCAGCCCCACAACTAAATGTCAATCTAGATGAAATTAAATTGCATGAAATTGAAACAGCAGTGAATTTAATGGCTAACAACAAAGCTGCAGGTGAAGATGAAATAACAGCCGAGATGCTAAAAGCTATCAATAGTGACAACATGAGACAACTACAGAGAATGTTTAACAAGATTTGGAAAGAAGAAAAGGTCCCTTCTAATTGGAAGAAGGGAATCATTGTTAAAATACCAAAAAAGGGCAACCTTACTGACTGTAACAACTGGAGAGGAGTAACCTTAATATCAGTTGTGTCAAAAGTATTTTGCAAGGTCATTTTGAATAGACTCAAAGATATAGTGGATACTGCAATGAGAGAAGAACAAGCAGGATTTCGAAAAGGGAGAAGCTGTCTCGACCAGATCTTTACTCTCAGAATAATACTTGAAGAACATATTGAAAAGCAGAAACCATTAATACTGAATTTCATAGATTTTAAAAAGGCATTTGATAGCATACACAGAGATTCATTATGGAGAATTTTATGTCTATATGGAATACCATCTAAAATTGTCAACATCATTAAGGACTTATACAATGGATATGGTTGTGCAGTCAGGACAGAAGAAGGGATGAGTGAATGGTTCCAGATTGAAACAGGCATGAAACAAGGATGTATACTGTCTCCTTTACTTTTTGGGATTACAATAGACTTCATAATGAAAAAATGCTGCACAGGTAACACAGGTATTGACTGGGTACATGGGACCCAACTAGAAGATCTTGATTTTGCTGATGACATAACTCTTATCAGTAATAATGTGAATTCCATGCAAGAAAAAACAGATAACCTATCTTCACTGGCTAGCAAAATAGGACTTGAAATTAACAAGGACAAAACAAAAATAATGAAAATTCCCATCAATCAAAATGGAAAAATACACATAGAAGGGACAGATATTGAAGAAGTCAATCAATTTGCATACCTTGGCAGCTACATAACCAGGATGGTGACACTAGAAAGGAAGTTAGGATCAGAATTGCAAAAGCAGCATCAATCTTCAAGAATCTTGAGAACATATGGAATTCAAAAGTTATAAGCACAAAAACCAAGTTAAGACTATTCAATTCAAATGTAATATCCACCCTCATTTATGCATGCGAAAGCTGGAAAACAACTAAAGAAATAGAAAAGAAATTAGACTCTTTTGAAAACAAATGCCTAAGGAAAATACTCGGCATCAAGTGGAATGAATTCAAGAACAATGCAGAGATAAGACAGATGACTGAACAACAACCAGTCTCACGGGTGATCAGGAAAAGGAGATGGACATATGTTGGTCACTTGATGAGAAGAAATGATCAGAGAATCCCAAAACAAGCTATCAAGTGGAACACAACAGGCCGAAGAAAAAGAGGCAGACCGCGTGAAACTCTGAAGAGGACATTATTAAGAGAGGCCAAGTTAACAGGCATAAAATCCTTTGTTGAGGTTGAAAGACTCGCCGAAGACAGGAAAAATTGGCGAACTACTTTGCGAGCCCTATGTGACGTCTAACGGCACGGGAAGGATATAAGATATAAGATAAGATATATATATAGGCTTATCTGTATATAAAGGCTTAACTATATACATATATATATATATATATAGGTTTAACTATATATATATATAGGCTTAACCAGATATATAGGCTTAACTATATATATCTTATCTTATATCCTTCCCGTGCCGTTAAACGTCACATAGGGCTCGCAAGGTAGTTCGCCAATTTTTCCTGTCTTCGGCGAGTCTTTCAACCTCATCAAGGGATTTTATGCCTATTAATTTGGTCTCTCTTAACAATGTCCTCTTCAGAGTATCACGCGGTCTGCCTCTTTTTCTTTGGCCTGTTGTGTTCCATTTTATAGCTTGTTTTGGGATTCTCTGACTGTTTCTTCTCCTCACGTGACCAACATACGTCCATTTCCTTTTCCTGATCACCCATGAGATTGGTTGTTGTTCAGTCATCTGTCTTATCTCTGCATTGTTCTTGAATTCGTTCCACTTGATGCCGAGTATTTTCCTTAGGCATTTTTTTTCAAAAGAGTCTAATTTCTTGTCTATATCTTTACTTGTTTTCCAGTTTTCGCATGCATAAATGAGGGTGGATATTACATTTGAAATGAATAGTCTTAACTTGGTTTTTGTGCTTATAACTTTTGAATGCTATATGTTCTCAAGATTCTTGAAGATCGATGCTGCTTTTGCAATTCTAATTCTAACTTCCTTTCTGGTGTCACCATCCTGGTCTATGTAGCTGCCAAGGTCTGCAAATTGATTGACATCTTCAATATCTGTCCCTTGTATGTGAATTTTTCCATTTTGATTAATGGGAAGTTTCATTATTTTCATTATTCATACATATCACAATGGAAAAACTATATATATAGGCTTAACTATATATATATATATATAGGCCTATCTAGATACATTGTTATTCACTATTTTTACTATTAAGAGTGAAAGATATTTCCTTTATTGATGAGAAAACAAAAGGAATCCAAAGGGATTTATGCGCCTAAACTGCGACAGCTCTAAGCATCAACGTAGACCCTCGTCCAGAACAACCATGTCTTCCATTTCCTTCAATACCAAGACAGCTTTACGCTTCTTGTTGCTCAGCAAATGAAACCCACCAGGCAGGCAGGGAAAGTGTGCAGGACAAAGTGGCCAGTTATCGACAAAAAACTGAAGTGAAAATGGGAAGTCAATAGCGGGAAGTGGGAAAGGAAGCAGGCTAAAGTACAAAATAGAGAGTACGCTTAGAGTTCTATTTTAACTAGGCTTCAGTATGAAGATGTCACATGATGATGATGATGATGATGATGATGATGATGATGATGATGATGTGAGCACATTATATAAAATTTTTTTTTCTGCTTCTTTTAACTCACCAGATTTTGAGAGTTTGCTTCGTTATTACTTTTGGTATTCTTACATCTTGCATCCTTCCCGTGCCGTTAAACGTCACATGGGGCTTCCAGTGTAGTTCGCCATGTTTTTCTGTTTTCGGCAAGCTTTTCAACATCGTCAGTCTTATCTTATGCCTCTCTCGACAGAACTTTTGTTAGTACTTTTATTATTATTGTTATCCATTATTTGTTTTCTTCTTTTTCTTCTTAGTTTTTATTGTTTTGCTTCCTGAAGGTATTTACTACGAATAACGGTACTGGTATGAGTTTCGTTAATTAAAAATTAAAACATCGATGACAGATTTTTTTTCACAGTGAGCACAGAGAAGAACTGGTGGAAGAACGTGCCAAGTGAAGAACGACTAAGAAGAGTTGCTGCCTCATCCGAGGACAAACTGAGGGCAAAGAAGAAGACAAGAGACTGAAGTGTAGAAGACATAGGTCCAGGCAATACAGACTTAAGTAAATGTTACAATACCAGACACGTAACAGGAGAATATCTGTTAAAAAATAATCAGCCATGAGACGCTTCTGAGCAGCTTCTGTCAACATCTGATATTCATCTTCTTCAATGCAGTCTTCTTAAAGAAAAAGTGACATAGGTTCTGAATCATTTAAATCCAAAAGGTTTTTTTCTCGATTGCCCAATTTTCACATATCCATTCACCATTACAATAAAAAAAAACACAGTTATTTTTTCAAAGTGAAATGTCTAGAACGTTCCCTTCCACCGACAACCGGTTTTAAATTCCAGCAGAAAATTTCTTCACAGAATTAGAGTGAAAGATCGATCCCTGAGGCAAGCGCTTCCGTGACATTTTTGAGCTCTCGTATTCGCTAGGATGGTCACTTAAGAGTACTCTAGACTCTTTTAATGATCGATACTTAGTGGCAGACAACATCTGGCTACTTGTTAAAAGTGTACTGGGGCGTACTTGAATTTCAAATGTTGATTATGATTACAGTATCGATTACCTGATGCGGTTGTACAGACTACAGTGTGGTGTTGCCATATACGTTTCAGTTCGCGTTATTGCCTCTCTTTGTCTGTCTATCTGTCTGTCTCTCTCTCTCTCTCTCTTTCCCAACGCTTGAACAACATATGTCTTCCAAAACCTAGACTTCATCTTTACAAGAAAAGCTTTAGTTATTCTGCTGCTCATCTTTGGAATACCCTCCCATCCTATATAAACAATATAAATTATACTCCTTCCTACAACTACAAGCTTTCCCAATATCTATTTGATGTCGACTACATGCCTCCATGAATTATAAAACTTAAAAGTTATCTTAAGCTGCTCTTACAGACACCGAATACAATTAATTGTTTTCTGAATAGTCTCGAAAATTTTGTTTAGTAGATAGTCATTTATAATGTATGTAGTTAGTTCTGTACTGAGTGAATGTTTAAGACCGAAACGTAAATGTTATATTTTATGTCTCTCAGCTTCAGTGTTAGTTATGTATGTTATATGAACAGCATATTTGTAGAATGTCTGGAATAGAGTGAAAGATGTATGATCAAGGGCAAAATGTCAGACGGGCCTGCGTGCCCAATTCTTAACCCTTTTGAAATAAAGATCAATCAATCAATCAATCTTTCCTCATGTAATTTGTATACTTGCATTAAATCGAGTGTATGGGAAGAATGAAAGATGGAGTGATGAGGGGCAGAATGTAAGACGGGCCTGTGTGCCCATTTCTTTACCCATTAAAGATAAATATCATTCATTGATTCTCTTCAAAAAGCATCTTAAGTTCTTTTAAATGTATTTTTTATTTGTTTTCTTCCATCTTGTTGAAACATCAAACGTCTGTTCTCTGCAGCAGACGCCAAGAAGGAACTGAAACCTTAACAGAGGTAACGGACGAGGAGTGGGTCACACTGCCTGACATGAAGGAATTCTCTGAGCAGGTACAAGAAGCTCGGCTGCCAGGGCAACTTCAGCACGGATGGGGATCACGTTGAGACCAGTACTCTGGCCTGGCTGAATGGACACGACAGCCATTTTTCTAGAAACGTCAGGATGAAATGAGAAGGCAAATTGGCCAGATCGTAGAAAAGGGGAGCAAATTTTTCCCAAAGCGGATTGTACTGGAAGGGGTGGAGGTGAGTGAACATGGAAACACCATGGGACATTAGAACCAATGAGAACACCATGGGACATCAGAACTAATGAGAACAACATGGGACATTAAAACCAATGAGAACGCCATGGGGCATTAGAACCAATGAGAACACTATGGGACATTAAAGCCAATGATAACTCTATGGGACATAGACTGATATATTAGAACCAATGAGAACACCATGGGACATTAGAACCAATGAGAACACCATGGGACATTAGAACCAATGAGAACACCATGGGACATTAGAACCAATGAGAACACCATGGGACATTAGAACCAATGAAAACACAATGGGACATTAGAACCAATAAGAACACCATGGGATATTAAAATCAATGAGAACACCATGGGACATTAGAACCAATGAGAATACCATGGGACATCAAAATCAATGAGAACACCATGGAACATTAAAACCAATGAGAACACCATGGGACATTAAAACCAATGAGAACACCAAGGGACATCAGAATCAACTGCGTTTATGTACGTTTGCATATCCGTATATGTAAGAATGCGCTAGGGATGTGGACTGGGTGGCAAGGTGGATGGTGATATTCTGAAAAAGTCTTGGAGCCACTGCTACAGGACAATGGTCTGTGTTCTTTAATGTTACTCTGCACTTTACTGAGCTGTGAACGTTTCATGCCTGATAAGATCGATGTATTCTTCACAAAAAGCTGCCACCGTCATCTCCGTCTTACCTTCCGTACAGCAAAACTGGGCGGAGCATTTGTAGGAAACTCACCTGATAACTGGGCCGGGTCTAGTGGAGCAGGAAGCAACGTAAAAGAAGGAGGATGGCAGTGAGCATATGAATAAATGAGAGAGATCTAATTTCTTCCAGGATAAAGTCAACTCTTATTTTTTTTATATAACCGGCTGTTTCTACAACTTTACTGCAATTAAACTAATTAGGAAGAAAACAACATTATATGAAGACTTCCAAGATTCGGTAGATAAATATTTTCATTATAGAAAAAGTTATTTAAAAACACCATTCAACGCCATGAAGACAGTGCTGTTATCAAGGAATGTGTCTATAAAAATAAAAGAGTGAGATTTACAAAATGCTATACCTGTTATGTTTTACTGTATATAACAGAAACCTGGACTCTAAACAAAAGATGGAGAGAAAGATTAACACAGCAGAAATGTGGTCCTACAGAAAAATAGGTCATAGAATACGGAGAATGAAAAGAACAAATGAGCAAGTTTTAGAACAGCTCCAAGCGCAATGTGAGCTTTTCAAAGAAATAAAGATCAAGACAATAAAATACTTTGGCCATACCAAGACATTACAACATACTGAAGACCATATTAAAAGGAAAAGGTGGAAGGAAAACGAGCAAGAGGTAGACAGAGATGTAGATGGGAAGACAACATACGGGAATGGACAGGACACAGCCTGGCTAAGTGGCATCATCAAGGCGAGGGAGCGAGTGAACTGGAGATTCATTACCGGCAACATTCGTTCTGGAGAAGGCACATGATGATGATGATGATAGTAATTAAAAACATGAGGGCATATGATGTTAGTGCCCACTTTTTCCTTGACTAACAGTCAATTTGGAAAGAAAATAGGAGGACAAATCACTACAGTCCAAGCTGGGTTCAGGCAAGGAAGAGGATCAAGAGATCATATATTCAATATAAGATTAATAATAGAGAAATGCAGAGAATTTAATGTGGATTTATCTTTTATAGACTATTCAAAGGCATTTGACTGTGTACAACACCAGAAACTTTGGGAAATAATGAAAAAAAATGGGATTTCCAACACATTTGATAGAATTAACATCACTGCTGTATCTAGACCAACAAGCAGCAGTAAGAATAAATTGTGAAACAACAACTTGGTTTGACATAAAACAAGGGGTCCATCAGGGTTGCATACTGTTGCCTTACTTACTTAACTTGTACATTGAAAATATAATGAGAAATGTTAGAGAATGTGTAGACAAAGAATATTATGGTGCCATAACAATTGGAGGTTATGAAATACCAGAGATTAGATATGCTGATGACACAGTATTACTGTCCACAACACGAAAAGGAATGGAAAAACTAATTATGTCAGTCTCGTAAGAACAGTGAAGAGCAAAACATCTATCTTAATGCGAAGAGAACTAAACTGATGACAACTGACAAAACAAATAAGGCAACTGAAATATGTATCAATGAGAAAAAATTGGAAGAAGTGGAGAGTTTTGAATATCTTGGATCATTACTAACCAATAATGTATAGTAAAAAAGGTAAAGGTAATCCTGTCATGCCTTAGAGGCACATAGGGATATAGTGTTAGTGGCCATATTTTCCTTGACCTGTCAGCACACTAGAGGGTAATATGGTCAGTATCACGCCTGGCCGTCTTTCCTTCCCCAACTCCAGAAGAAGTCGGGTACCCATTTCTACAGCTGGGTGACTGGGACGCCTCCGGCAGGATTCCAACCCCCGACCTTCGCCATGAGAGACCAGTGCACTAACCACTTCGCCACTCAGACGCCAAATAATGTATAGACTAGGAAAAAAATAGGAACAGCTTTATTACTTAACGAGTACACAGTTGTGACGTTTCGGCGTGAGCCTTAATCATACAAGAAACACATAGGACGAAGAAATAGAGAGATGAGATAAAATATAAATTCACATGAATGCTATGTTTAAACAAAATCAAATGAAATTAACAGAGTTACAACTAAGTGCTCTATTCATTTTATTTGATTTTTTTTTCTTGTATGATTAAGGCTCACGCCGAAACGTCTGAACTGTGTACTCGTTAAGTAATAAAGCTGTTCCTATTTTTTTCCCCTAGTTTATACATTTTGGTATCACAGCTTTACTGCAGTGCCTCCGTGTATAGTTATATACTCATACACTAATTATTGTGTGTTACTAACTAATAATGAGGGAAAATAAAAGGAGGATATCTATCGCTCTTCAGAAAGCAAAACAACTAAAAAATCTAAGGAGAGGAACAGGCAGAACTACAAAAATAAGATTTTTAAAGAGCATGCATCTTTCCTATAGCAACATATGCCTGTAAGACCTGGACACTTAACAAAACAACTGAGAAACACATAAGTGCCTTCGAATATAAATGCTACAGAAGAGTCCTTCAAATATGATGGACACACAAAAGAAGGACAAATATATCCATACTACAAGAACTTAATATTGAAGAAGGTTGGCTAGTAAGGAAGATTAAACAGAGAAATTTTAAATATTTTGGACATATTAAACGTCATGATAATTTAGAGAAGACAGTCTTGGTAAATAATGGGAAAAAGAAAAGATCAAAGCGAAGATGGCTGCAAGACATCGTTGATGGTCTGCAAATGGACGCATCAGCAGCAGGGCATCTTGCTTACAATCGAGAGGCCTACAGGAGAGGTGTTACGGAGGCAGAGTTCTGCAAGGGACACGCAAATGACTGACTGAATAGTGACACTAAAGAGCGATATAGTCAGTATTACGCCTGGCTGTCTTTACTTCCCTAACTCAGCTCCAAGGAGAGCCAGGTACCCATTTTACAATGGGATGCTTCTAGCTGGACTTGAATTATCGAACTTCGCCTTGAGAAAGTAGTGCACTAACCACTTCGCCATGAGAAAGTAGTGCACTAACCACTTCGCCACGAGAAAGTAGTGCACTAACCACTTCGCCACTCACACACTCACTTAGAAATTTTGGTCAGACGAAAGTTGTACATTATTTACTCTTAGACAATCATGACAGAAGAAAGTTTGTATAGCATTAATTCTTTGACAGTCATGACAGAAGAAAATGCGTACATCATTAACTCTAAGACAATCATGAGCCTTTTAAAAGATTTCTAAATACAATATATCTACAATCACGTGGTTTTGTTCCACAGCTGAGAGTTTTACACTTCGGTAAACACTAGAAGTAGACTTCACATCTCCTGACAAAACATGCCAACTATGATGAGTGATAATAAAAATGTTCGCGGTCATGAGCGTTGTTCGATAATCTAAGTGTTAATCGTGCTCTTGAATTCAGACAAATCGATATTTACGCAGTTGGTATTTAACAGAAGACATAAAGAATAGCGGTGAAAGCAAACATTGAGTTACTCACAGCACTATGTATACAAAGGCGTTCTTTTTCTGATTAAAAGAATCTTAGTTCGGTTAAATGGAAGGTTAAGTTATGTAAAGGTAGTAACAACTTTTGTTTTCTGGGCAAGTCTATAGAAGTTCTGATCTCTTTTTTAACACGCGGTAACTTTATAAAGAGTTACTACTGACCATTCTATGACGGCATATACAGTAGATATAAATATATCGAAATACAAATCGATCACATATTGATAAACAAGTGGAAGCGGTCACTGCAAGATGTGAGAGCAAAAAAAAAAAAAGGAGCAGATGTAGGAAGTCATCACAACATTCTGGTAGCGAAAATAAAATTAAAATTAAGAAGTGCACATGAAGCCACTGACAGTAGTTATTGAGGAAAGACGCTGGCGATGGTTGGGACATGTGCTCCGAATGACTGACAACTCACTACCAAAAATTGCACTAAGATGGACACCACAGGGGAACAGAAGTAAGGGTGGACCAAAGGAGACATGGAGAAGAAGAACAGAGAGGATGATGAGCAATAGAGGGCTCACCTGGGCAAGAGCGGAAAAAAAGGCAAAGGACAGGAGTTTGTGGAAAACCCTTGCAGAAGCCCCATGTGCCCTGGACACGGAAGGTTCCGGTATATATACAAATATATATATATATCTGAACCTTAAGTGCCCAGGGCACATGGGGCTTCCACAATATTTTTTTTTTTCATTTCACCGTAAACACAGAGTCCACCATATTTTACTGCAAGCCCTTTTACCTGGCACAGAGATGACTTGTCATCGTGTAACAAAGTTTGAAGACTATCCAGTTTTGAACGACACAGTTTGACGTTTATAAAAGCTAGAAGAAACTTCTCAAACATTTTCACGTCAATGTAGCACGAATGCAAACATTCATTACCATTAAAACAATCGTTTGACAAGAGCGTGTCACGTGCGGGTTAGACAAACATGCCTTGGAGAGCTCTGAACAACACTGAGGGAAGCGGGGAAGCTTTGCAAAAATTAAAGTGATACAAAACAGAGTAAAAGTCTGTTAGAAATTAAGCTTTATTCCAATGATATCATAATGCTGGAAATTATGCTGTGCTCCAATGTTAACCAGAAGTCTGGAAATTATGATGTGTTCCAATGTTAACCAGAAGTCTGGAAATTATGCTTTGTTCCAATGTTAACCAGAAGTCTGGAAATTATGCTTTGTTCCAATGTTAACCAGAAGTCTGGAAATTATGCTTTGTTTCAATGTTAGCCTGAAGTCTGGAAATTATGCTTTGTTCCAATGTTAACCAGAAGTCTGGAAATTATGCTTTGTTCCAATGTTAACCAGAAGTCTGGAAATTATGCTTTGTTCCAATGTTAACCAGAAGTCTGGAAATTATGCTTTGTTCCAATGTTAGCCTGAAGTCTGGAAATTATGCTTTGTTTCAATGTTAACCAGAAGTCTGGAAATTATGCTTTTAGACACGAGAGCGTTAATAAAAGCCAATTTGTTTGTCTATAGATTTAATAAAAGCCAATTTGTTTGTCTATAGATTTAATAAAAGCCAATTTGTTTGTCCATAGATTCACATAAAGGATACATAATTTTTGTTCATATATTCAAACAAATTCAAATAAAGCCCCATGTCATTAAGAAAGATACCAAAGTTCTAAGTCCCAAATCACTAACAACGAAAACAAAAACATTACATATAATTGTTGACACTACACATACAACATACCATATAACTGTTGACACTACCCATACAACATACCATATAACTGTTGACACTACACATACAACATACCATATTGACAAACTCTTGATAGGTGACGGTGTTCCGTTCAGGATCCGCTGCTTTGATCTCCAGGACCGTTAACGTGTGGGGGTCTAGCTCGGCCCTGATCTGGGGATGTCTCAAGAGACACATGAAATCCTCTATGGCTATCTCCCCTCGTCGGTACGGATCATACTGTATCAATAGATTAAACAAAATAACATATATGCTGTTATATTCGTTATATAGATATCAGTGATATACAGCTGATACGCTAAAGAGATATAAAGGAGATATGGATAGAAAGGTAACCTTAGCCGGATTAATCAACCACCTGGGCCCCTAGGCTGAACTTAGTAAGGGCCCCCAGCCCCTTCGACCTATATCGTCCATCTCTTGATAAACAGCCCTGACTCGTCTCTCGTCAAGATCTCTACTATTACCATATGACTTTGTTTCACGTGGAACAAACACAACTGAAATGTCACTGTCTTTTGGATAACTTAACGGGTTTGTACAGTAAATACGATTATAAATGATTATCACAAGATTCCTGACACCTTTCCAGATTCCCCCTTCCTTTCCAGACACTTAGACTCGCCTAAGTGCACAATTACCCTAACAGCCAATCCGCCGCTGAATAGTTCAGTGGGTTGCCAACTCAAGAACTTATAAAGAAAATAAATGATTTATTTCGTAAAGAATCCCATTAAGGCCTATTTTCGTAAGTTTTTTTACTTGTTAAACAATAACATCGCGATAAAGGCACAGGTTTTGGGTTTTTTTTTCGTTTAGAGATATCTTACAGGCATCTGTGACACTGCATGCATTCATTCATTCATATGACATGTCCTTTCCAGAAAGTTGTCCAGCTCATAGCCTCCGTGAATGCTTTACGCTCTTTCACAAGTTGACCAGCTTCTCGCAGTGACACATTCCGACACTGCACCAGGAAGATTTTTATGAAACGACAAGTTAAAAATGCAGCAGATGTGTAAAACAGTGAAAGGTGTAGTTACGATACGTGTGCCAATGTGGCATGCAGCTATACGCAGTGAGTTAAATGTAACAAAAACAAGACTGCATTAAAATATTTCGAACTAATTATGTTTTCGTGGATTAACCCTACTAAGCAGTTCATTCATTGATTAGGTACATTTTGCAGCAAAATGGAAAAGCAACAAAGATCCTTTACAATAAAATAAGGGGATAGAACTGTCAGAAATAGCCTGGAATTGTTTCTTTGAGTATTTCAGTGATTGTTGGGTTCTCTGTCTTCTATTTTCTCATAACATATAATTTTAACTCTCTTATTTCTTTTCCTTGTTAGAAAAAAAACGTAAATTTTAAAAAAAAGTTCAAAGGGGGGACCAGGGGGTTTGATGTTATTGTCTATATTTTCATTGACCTATCAACAAACCAAAGGTTGATGTGGTCAGCATCAGGCCAGGCTGCCCTTCCTTCCGCAATTCCAGAAGAAGCCAGTAACACCCTCCCCCCCCCCCACCTAAAAAAAATCCTACAGCTGGATGACTGTGATTCGAACCATCGACCTTCGCCATGCACTAAAAACAATCTTTAATTTTCCGATTTAGTCTCAGTTCTTGAAAAACTTATGCTAGAGAAAGTCCAAAACTCCGCGAAGAGTAATAAATAACGGCGAAGTTTCAGAGAATCATAATGTTAACATACAAGATAAAAGCTGCGCCAACAGCCCGATGCATGTGCCAAAACAGCCCCCCAGGATCTTGAACAAGTCTACAGAAGTTCTGAAGTTCTACACACTCTTGAACACAGACTACAGGCTTGTACTACATACAGAGACCTCAAAGATCAGGTATAGCCACAAGAGAGAAACATGGAGGATAAACTCTGGGGTTCCTATGAAGACCTCCTGCTGACAGCTGGATTCATGGGTGAGACCCAGCTTCCCGTTTAGAAAGCTGAGCACACGAAAACTGAACGAAGAAGTAGAAGAAGATAATGTTAACGTGAAAGACGGGAAAGACAGACAGCCAACGTCGGCAAAGCCTGAAATGAAATCTATGAAGCCGTGTGCTTCAGATAACGGTGAAAAAAAAAGATGATTACGACGTTGTAAGAGTAAAAATGAGATGATTTAGACATTGTGATATATCGATAATCCATAAAATAATCGGTAACGTGTTTGAAGTCTTTTAGGATGTGGCCCATAAGGTCGCCAACATGAGGAGAGTCCAGAGTAAATATCAAGGAGAGAAGAAAATACACAACGAAATGGAGATTACTGTAATAAGAAACCTAAGGGGGTGGGGATGAGGGATTGTGGGAGCGGAGAGGGGGGAGAGAGAGAACATCCGTATATGGGATATGGGATTTGGGATTTCCATTCTCATCCGGTGCGGTTATTGCAAGAAGATATAAAGAGTCGTGTGAAGAAACTGAAAGAAGACATAAACTGACTCAAGAACGGACGAATGAACGAAGAGCGAACGAATGAAGATAAAGAGCAAGCAAGCAGAAAGAAATAGAGAATAAGAAAGAGAGAAGTGAAGACATACAGGACCTATATTAAGCGAATATATGTTTATGGATACCTGGAAATAAAATTAGAGTGATAGAATCACAGAAATACAGACGGACTGAACGAGAGATGGATGGATGGATGGATGGATGGATGGATGGACGGACGGATGGATGGATGAATGGATGGATGGATGGATGGGTGAACAGACTGAGCAACTGACAGACAGGCAGATGGGCGGACTGAACCCCCCCCCCCCCCCCCCTCCAGAAAATGCGTGATAGTAACTGCTACAAATGTTAAAACTGCACGTTCATATCTTTGAATTTGACACTAAGTTACATGCTGTGTGTGTGTATGTCAGTGAGTTTGTGTATATGTGTGTAAGTGTGTGGTAGTGAGGATATGTGTATGACTGAATGTGTGTATGCTTGTATATTTAACAAACACCATTGTTATCTACACAACAGGCCGAAGAAAAAGAGGCAGACCGCCTGAAACTCTGAAGAGGACATTGCTAAGAGAGGCCAAATTAACAGGCATAAAATCCTTTTATGAGGTTGAAAGACTCGCCGAAGACAGGAGAAATTGGCGAACTACTTTGCGAGCCCTATGTGACGTTTAACGGCACGGGAAGGATATAAGATAAGATATAAGATATAAGATTGTTATCTAACGTGATAAACCATAATTATTCAGAAACCTGACGATAACGAATAAAAACACTGGAAAAAAGCACGTGTTAAAGGTAAAATTATTAAAACATGGACATGTTTAGTGATGGACATAAGACAAAACCCTGGAAGTACCAGGAATATATTTTCAAGCAGCAAAAAAGAAACAAAAGTTCTACCTGTGGCAGCTGTTCAGATTAATTACTGCCTTGTAAAAGAAAAATGTATGTAGATATTAGAACACTATATCTGTGTGAATATATGCACGTATGAGTCTATATGTGGATGATGTCAGAGTAGGAACACGTGTATGCAAACATGAGCATAAGTTCTATATAGTTTTGAATAGCTGTGTATCAAATCTGCTTCTTTGTCCATTGCGCGTTTTCGTGCGTTTTTGGTGCCTATAGAAATAAAGATTCTGATTGGCTCTCAGATAATATAATAACATTTCTTACCCGATCAAAGAGAGGCTTCCATTTCTGTGGAAGAGAAACGGTAAAAGATTGTTACCTATCAACATAATCAAAATGTAAAACATCAGCTACATTAACATGACCGTCCTTTCTAAATTCAAGTAAGGCACACTCAATAAAATTAATTTAAATTTTAATCATAAATTTTAATCAGTAGTCTATATTTATAAGTATTACTGACATGTAACAATCAGGCCTACTTGTTGTACTTCTTGACAGAGTCAGTTTTATTCAATATAGCAACATTTCTACTAAGATAATCATTTTAAAAATTCTAGGTGTTTTCGAACATGCAGCGATCAAGGTTTGGAATACGGGACAATGTGGGACACGAATTTTAAAATAAGGGACATTTAGGCGTCCAGATCGAAGTAATACGGTCCCCAGGACAAATCATTAAAATACTGGATAGTTCCTATAATACGAAACGGTTGGTCACTTTCACTACATAAATTGTATACATATTTTATTTGAAATATACATTTTCCCATTTAGTTGGAAATTATACTAGAATTCAATAACAAACTAGGGGAATGTATGTACTAGCATATGTACTGATGGCTCTAAATTTAGTGGACTTCAATTTTATTGGATTTCGGATTTTCCGGACAAAATATTCTCTCTCTCTCTGAACCTTAAGTGCCCAGGGCACATGGGGCTTCCGCAAGGGTTTTCTACAAATGCCTGTCCTTCGCCTTTTTTTCTGCTCTTGCCCAGGTGAGCCCTCTATTGCTCAACATCCTTTCTGTTGTTCTTCTCCATGTCTCTTTTGGTCTACCCTTACTTCTATTCCCCTGTGGTGTCCATCTTAGTGCTATTTTTGGTAGTGTGTTGTCAGTCATTCGTAGCACATGTCCCAACCATCGCCAGCGTCTTTCCTCAGTAATTGTTGTCAGTGGTTTCATCTGCATTTCTGCTAATAAGATGTTATTTCTTGTGGTGTTTGGCCAAAATATTTTCCTAATTCTTCGTAAACATTTAGTCTGGAAAGAATTCAACTTGTTTTCTATGGTTTTGGTGATTTTCCAGCATTCACTTCCATAGAGTAGTACACTTAGGGACAAAATATTGGATAACCCAAAATAGCACTACACGGTGTATCACCATTTTCCAGACTTTGATGTTAATTCACTGACATAGGTCAGTTAGTACATTTGCGTATTGTACTTCTTGCACAGATTTAGACGTTCATGCATATCCACTGTGTGTCTTCTATCTATCATATTAATCATCTTTTTTACTACTGATGCTACGTTAGATATTCTTTTCTGAAAATTCGGACTCGCGAATACTTCGGACTTCTGTTTAGTCCACAAAACGGAAAGTCATAAGTAAATAATAATATAATATCATATTAGAGGCATGTATACATGCTGCAGGAATGATGTATAAATCTGATAACAATAAATACAAATAAATAATATGTTATAATATATATAACATATTTTTCTTTCATATTTAATATTGTTCGTTCTCCATTAAAAAAAAAGTATTATCTAAGGATGAGGAAGTATAAATACTTAATTACGGTCTCTGTACTGACTAAAACGCGCTTGTTGCCTCTTTTGTGTTCATGAATCCGTCTTTCCATTAGACCTTTATAATACGGTCTTTGTTAGAATCTCAAATCGCAAACGGTATTATAAGAAGCAGCTCATTCATGTTGATAATGCGAGCGATTCAGCTGAAAATGAAATGCATGCTCTTCCAACTACGAGCCGATGAAAGCGAGAGCTTTCAACTGAAATAATCGTTTGAAATGTTTTGATGCGTAGAAAATAAAAGGAACGGCGAAAGAGGAACTCGGGGAGTTAACAGTAAAAAGTAGAAAGTCTGGCAGATTAGGTTTGGTTAGGAGAGATTTTCTAGACGGCCTTTCTCAACCCGAGTTTAATCGAAAACCTAGAGTTTTGCAAGAGGTCGCTAGGTGTTTCATGAGGGGTTCTACTAGAGGTCTTTACGAGTTACTTGAGAGACCTAGGGGTTCTGCAAGAGATCTCTACCAGTTACTCGAGAGAGACCTATAGTTCTGCAAGAGATCTCTACGAGTTAGAGACCTATTGTTCTGGATGTCTCTAGGAGTTACTTGAGAGAGACCTATAGTTCTGCAAGAGATTTCTACGAATTAGAGACCTATAGTTCTGGAAGTCTCTGGGAGTTACTTGAGAGAGACCTATAGTTCTGCAAGAGATCTCTACGAGTTAGAGACCTATAGTTCTGGATGTCTCTAGGAGTTACTTGAGAGAGACCTATAGTTCTGCAAGAGATCTCTACGAGTTAGAGACCTATAGTTCTGGGGGTCTCTGGGAGTTACTCGAGAGAGACCTATAGTTTTGCAAGAGATCTCTACGAGTTAGAGACCTATATTTCTGGAAGTCTCTAGGAGTTACTTGAGAGAGACCTATAGCTCTGGAAGTCTCTATAGGTTACTCTACAGACCTACAGTTCTGCAATAGAACTCTATGGTTTCTTCGAGAACCCACAGTTAAGAAGAAATATAAATACACATCGTTTCCAGACAGATCATTTGAAATGTATAGTTTTCATTTGGAGTGTGAGACAAACAACTTACTGAACAGGTCAACGCCCCAAGAGCTTTAGATAGAATCATTTTTATAAATAAATAGGTTTACCGAAACCTGGTATTTATCTGAAAGATTGAGAAAAGCTGTTTAATGGGATTCACGCTAATAATTTGCGATAAATATATATATATACTCAATATTTTCATCGAGTGTCTCAGTGGTGTAGCAGTTAGTCCACTCAAATACCGATCAGAAGGTCCTTGGTTTTATTTGCACTCGAGTGGGATTTTTCTCGGATCGACCGGCAACAAGGTCAACCCAGCCTTAGAAAATGGGTACCTGAGGTTTCCCTGGGAAAACAAAGACATCGAGGAACAGGTGCAAGCATCCCTACCTCGAATGCTGCAGTGGCCTTGAAATGTGAAGGTACTAACACTTCACATATCCTACAGATATGTGAATGCCACAGAACTTCCATGAAAGCATCATCTGACTCAGTTATTAGGAATGTTCAGTCCCGCCATGTTCTAACTGCACTGAGGTACATGCTGTGTGTATGTGTGTGTGTGAGTGTGTGAATGTGTGCGAGCGAGGATATGTGTGTGTATGCCTGTACATTTAACAAACACCATCATTATCTACAGTAATAAATCACAATTATTCAGAAATCTGACGACAACGAATAAAAATACTAGAAAAAAGCACGTGTTAAAGGTAAAATTATTGAAACATCGACATTTGTAGCGATGGACATGAGACAAAACCCTGGAAGTATAAGAAATATATTTTCAGCAGTTAAAAAAATATTTTAAAAACATGCTACCTTTATAGAATGTTTTTATTTTCTAGTCTTTGTTGCCGTTTACTTTTTTCCGTATTATTTTAAAGGTTTCCTTTTTTAAAAATAATATTTTATATTCTGGAATGACTTTATTATAAAACTACGACAACATAAATGAAATGAACATTTTCCCGTTGTTATAAACGGAGCATTTTTTTGTTTTTTGTTTGTACTATTATTGTTCTCTTCCCTTTATCTGTCCGACGGAAGTCCCAAATTTGATGAGACCGAGTTGTGCCAGATATTTTGTTTAGCATTTCCTCCATTGAGAGTCATGTCAGATAAGGCAGTCAGCGACCCATAGCTGACCAAGACCCTGTCCCACCTCTCCGTTGGTACCCCAAGGAACAGGGCTAGCCTGGCTAACGAGCCAGGGATCGCCATATTCCCCATGGTGGTGGAGTCTGCTAGAGAAGCATTGCACACCCCCTGCTTTTTTAGCTGTGCTCCGGGACTGAAAAAGTAACCACCATAACCCGCTCCCACGCCGATACGATTCTGTGCCTCAATATCTCTACAGCATCAGCTGCATAGAACACCAGCTCGCAGTTACAAGGAGTTCGTACAAGTACAAGTACTGACAGTCGTGTGTAATCTGTGTGATCCAGCGCTCTGGTTGTTGTGCTATGAGGGGATGTATTTTTCTGTCTTCTGAAGTAGTTTGTCCTCAACACAGAGTGCCGATTAACCATTTCTAGATGTGACTGGATTTAGAGGGTGACAGATGCCACTCCCCTAATATGAGACTGACCACCGTGTCGGGCGTTTGTCTGCGAGGCCCGTGTGACGTTTAATGGCGGGGGAAGGAAGGAGGATGTAAGTGTTGTGTGCTATCCATATTCCTCTGTGAAGGAGAATACTGGACAGCAAATGAAAAGGAAGTGGAAAAACTCTCCTCATTTCACACAATCTTCAGGAAGATCTTGAATATTTACACAGACGATAAATAAATAACGACCTACTTAAGACCAGTTTAAACAAGAGAACATGCTTGCTGTCATAGCCGAAAAGAAAAAAAAAAGAATGCTGGAAATGGATTGGTCATCAGGGAGGCCAGCAACATCGATAAAATAGCCATGGGACGGAAAGAGAAAGAAGAGGTCCAACAAAGACTACCTGGAAGAGAATAGCAGAAACAGAAGTAAGTAGATGAAGCACAGCTGGGGCGCCATGGCTGGCCTGAGACGGAGAAAAGCAAAGAGTTTGTTACCGCCATGCAGGGCGTCACAAGATATATCTCGGCCGGCGGTAGCTTAACCAGTTTTTGATCATGCACATGGATGGACGGACGGACGGACAGATGGATGGATGGATGGAAGGTGGATGGTTGAATTATAATCCATTCTCTTCTCTCTCAGTCTGACTCAACGCTTGTGCATGAGCGTCTCCACAACATCGCCAGCAAATACCAGTCAAAGAGGTCAAAACAAAACAAATCATCTCATGGCGCTACTGACTTCTTCATGTGTTATGACATCTCACAGCGCTGCTGACTTCTTCATGTGTTATGACATCTCACAGCGCTCCTGAATTCTACATGTGTTATGACATCTCACAGCGCTCCTGAATTCTACATGTGTTATGACATCTCACAGCGCTGTTGACTTCTTCATGTGTTATGACATCTCACAGCGCTCCTGAATTCTACATGTGTTATGACATCTCACAGCGCTGTTGACTTCTTCATGTGTTATGACATCTCACAGCGCTCCTGAATTCTACATGTGTTATGACATCTCACAGCGCTGTTGACTTCTTCATGTGTTATGACAATTCACATGCAATACTTTAGAACCTGAGGTTCTATGAGATAACACGAACAATAATTCAAAATCTGGCATTTTATGATATACCACGAAACAATACTTCAGAACAGGAGGTTTTAAGAGATAGCACGAACATTACTTCAAAACCTGTGGTTTTGTGAGACAGAACGAAGGTTACTTCAAAACCTGTGATTTTTATGAGATAGCACGAAAACTACTTCAAAACCTGTGGTTTTGTGAGACAGAACGAAGGTTACTTCAAAACCTGTGATTTTTATGAGATAGCACGAAAACTACTTTAAAACCTGTGGTTTTATGAGATAGCATGAAAGCTACTTCAAAACCTGTGGTTTTATGAGATAGCACGATCGCTACTTGAAAACCCGAGAGGATACCGTCGCTTTATAACATTAAGTGACACTGTCTTGTCTGTTGATATAAACAGAAACAACCGTCTCCTGGCATAATTCGACACTAGGAGAGAACAAAAGTCATTTCCAACTGTCACATTTTTCAGAAAGCCACCCGAACGAGGGATCTGAAATGACGCCAAAATCTGTTCTTTATCGAAATCTCTGGGGCGGGAAATGGCAAACAGGCCTGACAGCTTAATGTAGGAAAAAAAAATTGTTTCAGTTTAATCAATTTAACACGCCAGCACCCCTTTTGTCTCGTGTTCATAACGAAGGCCAGAATACGGCACGTCATACGGGTTCTGAAATGGAATTACACCTCATTCTAATATTGATAAAAGCGCTCGTGTGGAAGACCAACAGTTTAGAAAGTGGGACAAAAGAATGAAAGTAAACAGAAACATAAATTAATTTGGCAGAAAAAAATGCTAGAACTAAAAAAAAATGTAACTAGATGTATAAAATCATAACATTAGATAGACAAACACAAACGGTTAAGACAATTATGTTGCGGAAATACAGATAAAGGGAAGCACACTGACAGACATACATAGATATACTGTGTAATGTGAAGCATATGTATGCACATAAATGTAGGTAATTGAAACAGCTGATACACAAGCGCACAGACACAAAGAGAGTGAGAGAGAGAAGGAGAGAGAGAGAGAAAGAGACAGGCAGGCAGACAGAAATGCAGTCAAGCAGGCAGACATGCAAGCAGGCAAACAGGCAGACATACATACAGGTAGACGGAGACATAGATAGATAGATAGATAGATAGATAGATAGATAGATAGATAGATAGATAGATAGATAGATAGATAGATCAGTCATTAAGTCCATTTCGGAAAGAAGCAGAATTTTATCTGCCGAGTCCCACCTTCCAGTGGCAGCCATACTTGTGCTATCACGTGGCTAAGACCACTCACTGGAAAAGATCGGATGAAGATAAACCGCGGATGAATAAAAGAGTTCTCACGTTTTTGCCACGGAATGTGGGTTCAGTGTATCTATCCGCGCCATCAGTAATCACTGAAGGGTATAGTTTCCGTCACTACGGTGTATTTAAAATTATCGACGCAAATTTGTTTCACTGTGTTTTACCTTCTAAATTGGTACACATTATTTTACGACACAAAACATACATTTCCAGTTTTTAATAATTTTGTAACATGAGACACAAGAGTTAATTTGAAAGTTCGTAATGAACATTTGCTCACGTCTTGTGGTTTGATAGTGGTTCGAACTTGTAAAATGACTTGTTCTTTTGATAGTTCATTCTATCACGTATGTTTTCAGTTGGCGTACTTTCAAATGTATTCTGCTGTCTGATAGAGCAGAATGGGTAAAGTAAGTCAGGAAATATGAGAAAAGGAAGAAAAGCTGCAAGGGAATGGCGGGGAACTTGAACCTCGGAGTCAGCAGAACGGGCACGCAAAGTTACGAAAGGACAATTAGATTTGTTTCAACTGACGATTCGGCAAAGAGGCGTCTCTTATTGTGATTCCTCACTTTGTTGTGTATAAACCTTGTTGTTGTGTATAAACCTTGTTGTTGTGTATAAAGAACGTTGAAAACATCTTCTGCTGGACATGGTCCAATTCTGTAAATTGTTTTGTTCTGTGCTTTGTTTCTTTTGTTCAATCGGTCAAAAACAGAAATACTACTGTTCTGATGAACAAACGCGATAGTGTGGAACCAGTCGTGCGATGTTAACCCATCATTAGTTAAGATTATCTGGTCAAAATCCTTCCTGCCTGTCTCACTGTGCTTCTTGTAAACAGACCATGTCACGGTAGCCTGACGAACGATGTAAAGTATCGACCTGACCGTGACTTGCCAAAGCTCAGTAAGAAATAGGCATTCAGAGAGTTTTGGAAAGCGTTGCTAGTCTCCTGCATATGACTCTTACAATATATAAAACATGCGTGGCTAGTCTCTTGTGTATGACTCTTACAATATATAAAACATGCGTTGCTAGTCTCCTGTATATGACTCTTACAATATATAAAACATGCTGGCTAGTCTCTTGTATACGGACTTGACCATATATAAAACATGCGTGGCCAGTCTCTTGTATACGGCCCTGACCATATATAAAACACGCGTGGCCAGTCTCTTGTATACGGCCCTGACCATATATAAAACATGCGTGGCCAGTCTCTTGTATACGGCCCTGACCATATATAAAACATGCGTGGCCAGTCTCTTGTATACGGCCCTGACCATATATAAAACATGCATGGCTAGTCTCTTGTATACGGCCCTGACCATATATAAAACATGCGTGGCTAGACTCTTGTATACGGCCCTGACCATATATAAAACATGCGTGGCCAGTCTCTTGTATACGGCCCTGACCATATATAAAACACGCGTGGCCAGTCTCTTGTATACGGCCCTGACCATATATAAAACATGCGCGGCCAGAATCCTTTCTATTTTCAGGAGCACCACATGGAGGTGGGAGAGCGCCTTGGTCGCCTAAGATTCGCAAACCCTTGCGCGGACCTGGATCATCATCGACCACCAGAAAACAAAATACTCGGCCACACATTCGCAAGCGAGAACTTGAGGATTTGAGGGGGGGGGGGGGTAATGTGAAAAAACAAGCTGAAGAAAATAGGCACACTCTAGTCTCATTTATTTCAGCACAGCACTGATGCCTACAGAATGTCTGCTTGGCTCTGGTCCGACAGTAATATAACGTAGGGCCGTCATTTTTTTTTTCTGTAAAATTTGTGTTTATTGTAACCGTATTTCCGCTGGATTGTCTTCGAAACTGTCCATTCAGCGGAAACTCTCATACAGCAATAAGATTTACAAAGCACGCTCATTTGTTCTTATATAGAATTAAAGCGAAAATTATGGTATAAAAAGACTGAGACTTTATATATTTTGTATCAACCAATCAAAGCACATCGAACGAGGGGCTGTGTTTTTCTAGTATCATAAATTATAAAAGTTTATATATAAATATAAAAACTACAAACTCGTTCATGTCCTGAAGGTATACAGATTTACATTGTGATCCAGGGAAACCACTACATCTAATTGATGAAGTTTATAAAATTGTGTGATTAAATCTTCTTTTTTCCCGCCTCGTTACTTCCTTTCAGCATAAGAAGTTTATATACGATAAAAGTACGGTTGGCCAAATGGTCCATTTTATTTAGTAAAGAAATTAGAAATGAAACGACCAGATAGCACATAAAAGAGTTGAGTCGGAGACTGTCACAACGTGGAGAACAATCGAGTGAGTAATAATAAGTAGGGTTTATATGGTTGTAGTTTGTATAAGTGATGTGTGGTAGCTTTCAGAGATATGGTGTAAGCCAACGTAGCCGTGAAATGTCAGAATATGAGAATAAATGAAAATAACATTGATTGGACCAATGTAATATATTCCTCTGACAATGATATTCCTTGAGCATTTGTCGCTTGACGCATTTCTGTTATTCTAGATACTGCTGTTCTTCCCAACACAAATATTATTCCAGATGCCATTGTTATTCCCAACACAAATGTTATTCTAGGTACCGGTGTTAATCCTAACAAAAAATGGTATTACTTGTGTGGCTGTTATCTAAGCAAATGAGTCCTTTCTTTTGTCTTCTGTTTGTTTCTCTCTCTCTCCTCTCCTCTCTCTCTCTCTCTCTCTCTTTCAGTCTCTCTTTCTCTCTACGTCTTCTTCTGTGTGGCTGTCTACCTTTCTATCTGTGTCTACCATTGTCTTTCTTTCTGTGTGCGTGTGTGTATTTCTGTCTCCCTCTCTCTCTATCTCCCCCTCTCCGTCCTCGTTCTCTCTCTCCTTATCCCTGTATCTCTCTCTATCTTTCACTCCTTCTCACTCTCTCTCCATCTCTTCCATTCTCCCTGTTTCTTTCTTCCTCATTCATCCTGTCTCTTCCTCTCCATCTCTCCTTCCGTCTCTATCTGTCTCTCTCCTTTTACTTTCTCTTCTTCTTCTTCCTCTTCTTCTTCTTCTTCTTCTGTGTTTTCCCCTTCAAAATGGTGTTGTGCTGCCGTTATGCGGTTTGCGACCCTACAGAGGTAGGTAGGTAGGTCGTTCAACTCGACGCTTTTGGGGCTGGTTTACCTTCTAGGTCAGATCCCTATTCACTTGGTCAGACTCCTGTCTGTTTTCAGGGACGCCTCAGAGAAGTGGGATATAGACTTGGCCAGCTGTCCCCTCCCCTCCCCCCTCCCCCACAGTCGGGTTGCTGACCGCTATCTTATTCAGTAGAGTATATCATCTTCTACCCCAGGTTATTTATATCTTCTATCCCAGGTTATTTATATCTTCTATCCCAGGTTATTTATATCTTCTACCCCAGGTTATTTATATCTTCTATCCCAGGTTATTTATATCTTCTATCCCAGGTTATTTATATCTTCTATCCCAGGTTATTTATATCTTCTACCCCAGGTTATTTATATCTTCAATCCCAGGTTATTTATCATCTTCTCTCCCAGGTTATTAATATCTTCTCTCCCAGGTTATTTATCATCTTCAGACAGAAATAAGTTGGACCAGGTGCAGCCTTAAAGACAAGAGGCAACATGCTAGAAATCTGTAATAGCAAACATTCTTTGCGGAGAAAAAGGACATGATAGTGATCACTTTACACATTAAATAAACTTGTGTATATTTCACATATAAACCAGACTACAAGGAAGGTTTAAAAATAAACGTCCAGTGAAACCAAAATTTGCAAATAACGACACAAATAAAGTAGACTGTGCAGCAATGTATCGACCTGAAAAGGTTATGCGGGAATGAAGACCACTTTGAAAATATAAGATCATATTCTGTCTGTCTGTCTGTCTCTCTCTCTCTCTCTCCCCAACTCCCGCACCATCACAACCACCACAACAACAACAACCCCTATCCTTCTTCAATCAAGGAACGATGTATGACACATCTGATACTTGCCTAGTCACTCAAACAAAACACCGATCTGCTGGTATCATGTACCAACGAGCTAGTCGATAGCGTTTGTGTTACATCTATCGACTTGATCGACTCGAAGCTGATGTTTGGCGACGTGGCTTCCGTGCCACGGTTCCACGTGAGAGACGAGCAAACAGTCGCTGGCGGTGATAGTATCGGAGTGAGTAATGGATGTACTGTTTGGGGCCCGTGGGCGGGCATAAATATTTCAAAAATATTCATAAAACAATGAGCATTCGCCATAACACGTGGAAAAAAAAATGACGGGGAAAGTAATTTATTCTCAGGCTAATCCAGACCGGAGCTTCAGTGCTATTTCACGTTTAGTTTCCAAAAACAGAACTCTACATTCTTGAACACTATAAACAAATATTCTCTTAAATAAAACACGTGTATACAGGCAGGCAACCGTACACATTAACATTCTCACACTGCGAACCTTTGTGTAACTGAAAACAAACAAACAAACCTAACAGGGGCTGAATTTGCACCAAAATCGGAGCAAGGATTTTAAACAGAAAACTAAATCATGTAAAAGAATAAATTACCGTTGCTGGTAAACTTGCGAGTAGTCAGATAACGGTTATTTCTCGCTCATTACATACAAACAATAGACTGTCCAACTGTCAAAATAGCTAAAAAAAAGTATATATTACTACTTACTGATTTTCCAAATGATGGAGAGTAATAATAGTTACCTTTAATTCTAAAGTCAGTATGTATTCTAAAATCGTCATCATCTTGTGCTATTTACGCTTTCAAGTTTGGCTAAAATGTATCTACATCTAATCCGCTTACCGGGGTGGGAGGGGGGGAGGGAGAGGGGAGGGGCGGGAGGCGGAGACAGACTTGCTTTATGTCAATCAATGTTTGTGCCCAGCGACTTTTGTCTGTCATCCTTTCATTTTCTGTAGTTCTTTTCAGCAAATTATGAAGTATATAGGGCAGCCGTATACATAGTATATTCTGTTATGCTCTGTTTAATTGATTTATTATAACTTTTGTTTCATATCACTCCTAAATATTCACGTTTCCTTTCCTGACACATGTTATCTCACAGTGAATGAATGAATGAATGAATGAATGATCTTTATTTTAAAAGAGTGAAGAATTGGGCGCGCAGGCCAATCTTACATTCTGTCCTTTATCACTCCATCTTTCATTCTGTCCTTTATCACTCCATCTTTCATTCTGTCCTTTATCACTCCATCTTTCATTCTGTCCTTTATCACTCCATCTTTCATTCTGTCCTTTATCACTCCATCTTTCATTCTGTCCTTTATCACTCCATCTTACATTCTGTCCTTTATCACTCCATCTTTCATGCTTCCCACACACTCGATTTAATAAGGTATACAATACATATTTCTGAAGCAAACTACTTGTTTTCTACCTCAGAGAAAAAAGATATAATATTATGTATAATATGTAATATTCGTATATTACATGAATATAGACTTTTATAGACTATTCAAAAGCACTTGATTGTCTACAACACCAGAAACTTTGGGAAATAATGAAAAAATGAGATTTCCACCATATGTGACACATATGTGCTGTATCAGTGCCAACAGGCAGCAGTAAGAATAAATGGTGAAACAATAACTTGGTATAACATAAAACAAGGGATCCGTCAAGGTTGCCTACTGTCGCCTTACTTGTTTAACTTGTATACTGAAAATATAATGATGAATGTTAGAGAAGATGTATACAAAGAATATTACGATACCAAAACAATCGGAGGTTATGAAATACCAGAGATTATGCTGATGACACAACACAAAACAGGAATGGAAAACTAATTATGTCATTTCGTAAGAACAGTGAAGAGCAAAACCTTTATCTTAATGTAAAGAAAGCTAACTTGATGACAACGGACAAAATAAATAAAGCAGCTGAAATATATATCAATGAGGAAAAATTGGAAGACGTGGAGAGCTTTGAATATCTTGGATATTTACTAACTAATAATGGAGATACAATGAGAGAAATTAAAAGGAGGATATCTATCGCTCTTCAAAAAATAAAACAACTAAAAAGCTGTGGAGAGGAACAGACAGAACTACAAAAATAAGATTTTTAAGGGCATGCGTCTTTCCAATCGCAACATATGCCTGTGATACCTGGACACTTAACAAAACAGCTGAGAAACACATAAATGCCTTTGAATGTAAATGCTACAGAAGCGTCCTTCATATATCATGGAAAGAAAAGAAAAGAACGAATATATCCATACTACAAGAACTTAATGTTGAAGAAGGTTGGCTAGTAAGGAAGATTAAATAGAGAAAACTTAAATATTTTGGACATACGCTTATTAAACGTCATGATAATTTAGAGAAGACAGTCTTGGAAGGGTACATAATGGGAAAAAGAAAGAGAGGAAGACCAAGGTGAAGATGGCTGCAAGACATCGTTGATAATGTGCAGATGGATGCATCAGCAGCAGGGCATCTTGCTTACAACCGAGAGGCCTTCAGGAGAGCTGTTAGGGAGGCAAAGTTCCGCAAGAGACATGCAAATGACTGGCTGAATGGGGAAATGTTATTATTAATGAACTGATGGCAATAGAGAATTTGAGTACAAGAAAACAATTGTCCCCTCAAGACTAATATCTGAGAAAGGAGAAAAGACAAGACAAGTAGAGAACGCCTGGTCAGAGAGACAGACTGACCAATCAGATGCAGTCTTTACTTTCACCGCCCGTCCCCAAAGCTTATACGATGTGACACCAGGTGGTCTGCATTACCACCAGTAAAAAGGCTGATCTGATTTTAGACATTGAAAATCTTTATTTATTGCCTGGATATAGAAACGTGTCAGTCAGGTACTTCATTCACTCTTCACCGCCCTCAATTTTTACGCCCTCTGTGTTACAACAAAGAAACTTGCTAAGCTGATCTCTGTCCAGCTCTTGATGTCCCTCACCTGTCCGCAGAGTTACCGCCCTCTTGTTCTTCTCCCTCAAGACTGTTTTCAGCAGGCTCGGTAAGTATAATGCTCATCCGCTGCATTTTCTGGGGCCAAGGAGCTCATCCGCTGCATTCTCTGGGGCCAAGGAGCTCATCCGCTGCATTCTCTGGGGCCAAGGAGCTCATCCGCTGCATTCTCTGGGGCCAAGGAGCTCATCCGCTGCATTCTCTGGGGCCAAGATATTGAGGCGGGAAGGCCAGTTAAAGAGAGGCTCAAGAACAATTAAAGAGAGGCTCAAGAACTCCAGAGACGAAACGTGGAATACTGTAGGAGGTACGAAAATAGCTTTTGCATCAACTTGTAAAGTTCCTTCCAGAGGTTTTCAACATACGAGAGCGAGTCAAAAAGTAACCGAAAATCAAGGCATATAATCAATGAAAAATATATGTAAAGACTGGATCGTTCCGGGGTCTTTTCATACTGTCTCCAGTAGTTAAGTACCCTGATTTATAGTTACATTTTGACTCACTCTTGTAATATCCGTCCTGATATGCCAAAATAGTTCGCGCAGTTCGTTTTTTTCTGCAATTAAAAAAACTACAATTAAAAACACTTTTTGCACTATCTGTCATCGTGTGCCATGTCCTTCGCGTAAACATGTCTTGCTCCAGCGCAAACAGTCTTCCCGCCTTTCAACAAAGGAGCACATGGCAGACAGAAGCAAAATACTCAGCTAGGAAAACAGAATTACCCCGAGTAACAGAATAGAAGCCTCACTGTGGGGGGGGGGGGATGAGTGAAAGAGGACCGGGAAATTGAGAGAGAGAGAGAGAGAGAGAGAGAGAATCTATCCATAACTCATCGATTGAGGACAAGGAGCACAGGGAAAATCGCGTTATATAGCTCGATCGTCTCCCTTGATGCCTCGGAGCACATAAAACTGAGGATTACATAGTTGGTGCAGTTCTGGAGGATATGTTCCACAGTTTGGGGCACCTGGGCACATGTACATAGATTAGTAGTACCAACCTTAAACTCTGTATACATATGACTTCGGAGTCGGGTGTGTCCTGTTCGGAGACGGAAGATGGTGACTTGTTCCTTTCTGTTTAGCATGTGATAGTCATCATGTGGGGTGTTTGTGGCTTCCTGTAGGTTTTTATCATGCTTTTCTTCTGATTATAGGTGATTGGTATGTCTGGTTGTTCCATTTCAGTGCCCTCTTTGGCCAGATGGTCAGCTTTCTCATTGCCTGGTATCCCACAGTGGGAGGGAATCCATTGCAAAGTGACTCCATGTTGTAAGCCAAATTTTCACAAGGCATCCTTAAGGTCTGGTAGTTTGTTGCACTGAAGAGCTTCCAGTACTGATCTTGCATCTGTGAGAATTACTACAGGACATGTATCAATTCTGGAGTCTGATAGTTTTTCAACTGCAGCAATAATTGCCCTAACGTCTGCATCAAAGTTGTTGCAGTATTTTCCAGTGGGTATGGAAATCTTGTCAGTGGTGTTGTTTGGATATTCAATATGTGCTCCTGCCCCTCCATTCTTTATGGCATTGTGTGCAGATCCGTCTGTATACACACGTATCCAGGTGTCACATGGATATTTGTCATCTAGCACACTAAGTGTGGCTGTTGATCTTACAAGGCTGCTTTGCATCTCACCATTCTGCACACCTTTCACTTCAGTCTGAATAGTTATTTGTGTATAATCTGCTTCTTTCCATGGTGTATGCTCTGGTACAGATGATAATGGAGCGACTACAGTTGGAAGGTCAGGTATCAGCTTACGCATGCGCTTGGCCTGATGAATGAAGCTGTTTCTTTTAAGCCGACTTAATGCCAAGTTATTGAATCTCTCCTTCAAGGGATGGCTTACAGATCTAAGGAATTTCTCTCCCATGGTCATGACCTTTGTGTCTCTACGTTCCTTTAGCGCTTGAACACCAACTATTTTCTGCATTTCTACTATTGGTGTGGACCTCATGGCACCTGTGATAATCCGTAGTGACTGATTTTGAACCTTGTCTAGATTATGCTGCGTAGTGTTTGATGCTGTGCACCAAGATGTTGAGGCATATTCTAAATGTGGTAGAATACTTTGCTGATATACATTCTTGAGGATTCTTTCACTAGCTCCCCATGTGGTTCCACTTAATTTTCTTAATATGGCTAGTTTTCTTCTGGCTTTTGCTTCTGCACTGTTGATGTGTTGCTTCCAAGTCAGTTTTGAGTCAAGAGTCACTCCTAAGTAAGTGGGTTGGTTGTCCATCCTTAAGGATATTTCATTTACAAAGATCTTACCTGCTTTCTGTTTAGATGAGAGAGTGAACAGAGTGGTACTTGATTTCTCTGTGTTGATACTTACACAACATTTGTTTGTCCATGATGTCAAGATGTCTGCTGCTCTTTGGAGTCTCTGTGTAGCAACTGTCGCATATTCATCTGTACACCACATGACCAGATCATCTGCATACAGTGCCGCTTTGATTCCATAGGGAAGTTCCTTGACCAGATCATTAATGAATACAAGGAATAGTGTAGGCGAAAGGACTCCTCCTTGTGGTACACCGTGTCGGAGAAGTACGTTCTGGCTTTTGTGTCCATCCAATACTATTCTAGTTCTTCCATTGTGTAAATAGGACTTTATCCAGTTGTATAGTCTTCCATTTACATTGCAGTTTCTTAGTTTCCACAGCAGACCTTTTTTCCATACTTTATCAAAGGCTTTCTTTAGGTCTATCCACGCTGCTAGTACAAGGTTTTTCTCTTGGAATGCATCCACAATCTCTTGAGAGAGATAGGTCACTTGATCTTCCGTACTGTAGTACTGCCTAAATCCTGCTTGTTGTGGAACGAGAAGGTTTTCATTTTCTAGGTACCATTTTAGCCTCAGGTCAATGATGCGTTCCATCGTTTTGCAGAGGCAGCTAGTGAGACTGATTGGCCTGTAGCTGGAGGCAGTATCACTGTTTTTCCCTGGTTTTAGCAGTGGTACCATGCTTGCTTCCTTCCAGATTTGAGGTAACTTACCTGTGCTCCAGCACATATTGAAAATATCCAACAGCTTTCCCATTGCTGCCATTCCCAGATTCTTGATCATTTCATTGGACACTCCATCTGGTCCTGGTGATTTCCTTGGTTTCAGTTTACTAACTGCTAGGTCTAACTCGCTGCGTGTGATTGGTGCATCCATGACCTCCACTTTTCTGACTTGTTCCTCCTCTTTCTGTGGCTCGATGCGCACTGCACGCTCTTTCTCTGGATGGATATCAATGTTGCAGTCCTGTGCAAACATGCGAGCAAAGTGATCTGCTACCTGCTTACCTGTAAGAGTTTTCCCATCCTCTATTAGTGTAATCTTTGTACTTCTTCCAGTACTCTCATCATTTAACTGTTTGATTAGCTTCCACAGTTTCCTTCCATCCTTTTCAAAGTTTAGGGACTCTGTTGTCTCTCTCCAACTTTCCCGTCTGGCTTGCAGCTTGGCTCTCTCAAATTTGGCCTTAGAATGTTGGTAATTATTGTGATGTTCTTGGCATGGTCTATTTTCTGCTTGCTTTCGAGCTGCTTCCATGTCATCATGGAATTTTCCCAGCTCACTAGACCAGTATGGTTTATAGTCCCTGCGAGCTCCTCTGGGAATGGTTTCACGAGCGGCCTGAAGGATACAAGCATTGAATTCCTTCACTATGCTGTTAATATCCTTACCGTCTATTGACAGCTGTCCCACCAAGATACCTGTGCGATGTCTGTACATTGTCCAGTTTGCTTTTTTATAGTTCCATCTGGGGAGAGGGCTACTGGTGTTAAGGAGTTCATTTTCTATTGTCAGGAAGACTGGTCGATGGTCGCTACCTCCAAGTTGTTTTCTGGTGTGAGGTTATACGCCAAGCCTTTGAGTAAAATGTTGGGGGATCCATTGGCTGGTTGATCAGGAGAAGTCCATTATCATCCTGCCAGCTCTCAACTTCCTCTCCTCTCTTGTCTATGTGGTCATAGCCCCAGCTCTGTGAATGGCTGTTAAAATCGCCACAGACCATCATTCTCTCTTTGTGTGGGATTGTTTCTAAAGCAAGTGGGCGGTCATTAGGACAGTAATAGTTAAGGAGGTGGAAATCTGTATTACTACTTTTTAGATGGATCATCTGATATTCGGCTCCTTCCATGTACACTCCCACCTGACATGCGCTGATGTTATTCTTAACAAGTGTGAGTACTCCTCCTTTTCTTCTGTCCTATTGGTCTGATCTAAAATATTGGTAGCCTCTGATTTTAAAGGCGGCATCTTTGGTTAGGTGTGTCTCCTGTATGCAGCATATACTTACCTGCTCTGCAAGAAGTATGTTCTCTAGTTCCACCTTTTTGTTATAGCCATCTCTATCACTGCTGACACCCTCAGCATTCCACTGCATTATTTTAAGTTCTTGCTTTTTGGCTGTTTTCTTCCGTTGTATTTTTTGGCCAGTAGCTCTACTCTCATGTCTCCTGACTCCACAAGACGAACTGAGAGGACCTCCAGTAGCATTGGGTAGACCCTTTCGAGGCAGGGGGCCCGGCACTGCACCTGCCTGGTTAGTCTTCACAGGGCGAGCACCATGTTTGAATACTGCAGATAATAAAATGTTTAATACAGCTCCCCTTCCTGCTTCTTCTCCGTTCTTCTTGCTGGGACTGCGAGCTTGGTGGTTCTGTTTCAATCGACGCATTAAAGGTTTTGAGGCACATCATCGTGTCGGATTGGGAGCAGGTTACGGCAGCTGTTTTTTTTTATCAGTCCTTGAGTGGAGCTAAAAAAACAGAGTGCGTGCAGTACTTCTTTAATAGACTCCACCACCGTGGGGACTATGGTGATACCTGCCTCGTTACCCAGGCTAGGCCTGTTACTGGGGGTAGCAGGGAAGAAGTTGGAGAGGGTCTTGGCTGGCTATGGTTAGCCAGCCTTGACACTGCCGTGGGTCGCTGACTGTTAAATCGGTCAACATGTTCCACTACAAATTCCATCCGACATTCTTTACCTGATAAATTATTTCTGTTACCCATGAGTTCTTTGAACATTATTCCACATTTTCCCCACAGTAAATGCACGGCGAGATGTACTAACATTATTTTTAACCTTGACAGTGCCCAGAAATGGGTGTGTGTTCTGTAAGTCTATGTGTTATATATTCTGACTAAATATGATAGTGTAGTAATATTTCTAGAGAAGACAGTCTTGAAAGAGTACATAATGGGAAAAAGAAATAGAGGAAAACCAAGGCGAAGATGGATGCAAAACATCGTTGATAATGTGCAAATGGATGCATCAGCAGCAGGGCATCTTCCTTACAACGGAGAGGCCTAGAGGAGTGCTGTTAGAGAGGCAAAGTTCCGCAAGGGACATGCCAATGAGTGAATGAATGAATGTCATACGTATATATTTGTATATTCTGGAAAATATGACAATGTAGTAATATTTTTTCTGTGAATCCAGTGTGAGGAGTTTGTAGTTTAGTTTCCATAATAAACGTCCAATCAAAGCGTGCTAAGCCAACGACCGATTCAGGAATGAAACTTCAGCACCACGTACCGTTCACGAAAATCGGACGTGAATGAACAAGAGTTCTTAAGTGGACAGAATTTAAACTAACCTGATTTATCGCGGACTTCTGGAAATTATACACTTTCGCAAACTGTTCAGTGGATATCACATTTGTGGTATTTTTATTTACAGGACTGAAGTTTATCGCAGGTCATAAGACTTGTGGAATCTTTGGCGTGAAAGTTTATGTATATTCTTGGAGACAGACAAGAAACGATTAGCTAAATTTTCCCATTCTTTAGTTTAGTCTTCTACACAATGAACCAGTCGCAGCAGAAAGCTAAAAATATTTTGTTTTGTAAATTCTCAACGAATTTTTTTTCACAGCTGGTCTTCAGTTTCACCGCACACTAAAGGAATGTGGACAGTTCAGAATTCACACCAAATGAGAGCACTGACTGATTCTTTCATGTGAGGGGTTTTTTATGTGTGCTCTCATATTTGTGGTTAATACGATCCGCCGAGAAGTCATTGGCTTGAGCAATTCCTAGAACTTCTAGCACGTCCTGTTTACAAGAATTGAACATCAGTACAGTTTCGGAGCTGGCTGTTTACAAGCTTAACATTTTCAGAAAGATTAACAAACAAGATGAAGGGGTGTGTGTCAGGTTCAATGATCGCCCAGGACCGTCATCTCTTGATGCTTCTTCCGTAATATGGTTATGTTTCTGTATAAAAGGTTGATCAATTTTACTGGCTCATTGGTGAGACTGTCAGTTTAATGAGCAAAGAGTCAGGATTCGAATCCCATCTGCTACTGGGATCTTAACTGCAATGTTTTTTTTAATGTTGCCATGCCTGCTTGATCTGCCAGTCGTAGAGTTTTATCTTCAGTCTCTGAAAATATAGCACCTCAGTCATCAGAGGGAGCACATCAGAAATAATTCCCTATGAAAGCGGCTGTCAGTATATTATGATAGGTAAAGATAGAGATAGTCCCATAGCAAATGCCGTAGGGGATGAAGCGTTAGAGACCTCATTATTGTGCATATTATGACAAATAAATATTCGCATAAAAATCAAATCCTCGCATGTGTAGACAGAAAGAGAGAGAGAGAGGGGGAGAGAGTTCTTTCTGTTTCCCACCCGACGAGATGTCAGTGAAAAAACGTAAAAACTTAAAGTTAACCATCAAAACGGGAAACGGAATTACTGAACAAGATGTCGAAACATCTCTGCAAGACAGTGGATTTAAAGAATAATTTCCTACGAGGATCGCATGAATGACAAGGTGGTTAGTGTGCTGGTCCACTCCAGTGTTGACTGGTGCTTCAAGGTTAGTGTGCTGGTCCAATCCAGTGTTGACTGCTGGTTCAAGGTTAGTGTGCTGGTCCAATCCAGTGTTGACTGGTGGTTCAAGGTTAGTGTGCTTGTCCAATCCAGTGTTGACTGCTGGTTCAAGGTTAGTGTGCTGGTCCAATCCAGTGTTGACTGCTGGTTCAAGGTTAGTGTGCTGGTCCAATCCAGTGTTGACTGGTGGTTCAAGGTTAGTGTACTGGTTCACGCGAGTGTTAACCTGGTGGTTCAAGGTTAGTGTGCTGGTTCACTCGAATGGTGACTAGTGGTTCAAGTCTAGTCCCAGCTGTAGAACTGGGAACTCGGTACAGACGAGAAGGACTGTCAAAAAAGGCAATGAGAAGTGTACACACAAATGTAAAAGAAACAGTAGCACATTAATATTTCGGCGATAAACAGTTTTATTAAGGACAGCAAAAAATAACGAAACAGCACAGAAACACAAAAAGGCACTTAGCTGGAAGGTAAGGCTTGAAAACATCATAACAACCAGAAAGATAAATGGGAAGAGAGGCAGAGGGGGGAAGATCAAGAGAAAAGAAATCATGTACATTCTAACACTATGGCGCAGCAAGAAGTCAGCAACTGAGATGGCGAAAAATATCAAGGCCCGAAACTTATGGAGAACCAAGACCGCCAGTATCTACCAGCACGGCGCCTGATGATGATGAGTAACATTACCTTCAGGTCTAATATGATAAATGAATGCATTACAATATAATTTCATTAAAACAGATTCTATTTCCCGAAAAATTAAACGTCTGCGACTCAAATATTAGAAATAATAATAATAGTAATAGTAATAGATTTACAGAGATATAACTTCCAAAAGATATGAATTATCTGAATTTCAGAAATATCTGTAAAATATATACATATTCGTTCCCTTGTAACATGTAGCTGGTCAAAGCTACAGGAAACACACCAGAAAAAAAAGTCAAGGAAAATGTTGTTTGTCCACTATCACGTCCACTTTCTGGCCGTTGCATTCACTGGTCAAGGAGGCCTCATGAAAATCTTTTTGGCAAATATCATCTCTTCCTGGCATTCAGAACACGTCTCCTTGCTCTACAGCATATTTCACCTCCACGCCCGCAGGGCAAGAATCAGGGCTTTGATTGCATCATGTTCGATAGCATAATCCGTTTTGTGTACACTCATTCTTTCCTCTCCAAACAGTTTCCCAATTCATCTTCCTCGTTCTTTTCCCCTCACGAATGTTCTGTTTCCCCTTTCAAAGAGATTGCCTGCATTGCTGAAATGAATCATCAGGTCGGTTAGTCGAATTTGGGATGCGAATAAATTGTTTTTCTTGAATTATTTATACATGGTTTTTACGTATTTTTTTCTCAAACTTATTTTTCAATAATGTAGTCAGTGTTATTATGCTTTTCTTCTCTTGCCTGTCGGCCACTAGAAATCTCATATGTTCGTTTCTTATGTGAAGCAGCGCTTCTCAAACTGTCAGCAAGAGACACTGAGTGGTCCCAGAAAGTAACTTTTTTTCCTCGTCTCAGTTTCAACAGTACCACATATCGTAGACAACATACAATCTTAGAGTTACTTATATAAACTACCCTTTTGCCTATATTCATTGTAGATTAGAGACATATGTAAACTACTTTCATATCTACATTCATTGTACATCAGAGACATATATAAACTATTTTCTTACATATATTTTTTTAGATTAGAGACATATGTAAACTACTTTCTTGTCTAAATTCATTGTTGATTAGAACATTTAAATTACTTTCTTGTCTATATTCATTGTTGATTAGAGACATACAACCTACTTTCTTGCCTATTTTCATTGTTGATTAGAGACATATAAACTGCTTTCTTGCCTATATTCATTGTTGATTAGAGACATATAAACTATTTCTTGCCTATATTCATTGTTGAGTAGAGACATATCAACTACTTTCTTGTCTATATTCATTGTTGATTAGAGACATATAAACTACTTTCTTGCCTATATTCATTGTACATCAGAGACATATATAAACTACTTTCATGCTACATTCATTACTGGTTGAAAAAAAAGAATAAAATTTAAATTAAAGAGTACATAAAAAATTTAAACCTCGAATTATTTGCCTCCCAAGTTTATTTATCTCCCAGAATCACATCATCGATCAGCGAGCACGGCACGAACCTTGAATCACGTGACGTTTGTCTAAATCAGACTTCTGGAACCTCTGTCTAATTAATTTAATTTATGGAAGAGACATCTTTTGGGGTTCCGTCACATATCAACAGAGATTGCCTGGGGGTCCTTTCGAGATTTAATAAAAAAGGAAAAATTTCTAAATAGACCCACATAAAAATGTAAATTTATAGACAAAATAACATTGATAATTATTATTTAGAATGATTTCTACAATTTACTGGTCACATTGACATACCAGGAGCTGTAGATATAATGTTAGGGCAAGGAGAAAAGTAATCGCATTCAAGGGACATAACTACTGAGAAATATAAGACTGGAGAGCGTAAAAAAAGTCGTTTCTTATACGAAGGCAGTTTAAAAAGTAAGCGCAAATCAAGGGACGTAACCATTGAAAATATATATGAACTCTCCCTTTTGTGTGTGTGTGTGTTTATATGTGTATATTATTAGAGAATTAAAGATAAAATGGATGCTGAGAGAAGAATAAGCAGGATTTTGAAAAGGGAGAAGCTGCCTCGACGAGATCTTTACTCAAAGAATATTTGGAGAACATATTGAAAAGCAAAGATCATTAATCCTGAACTTCATAGACTTTAAAAAGGGCATTTCGTAATATACACAGAGATTCATTATGGAGAATATTAAGACTATATGGAATACCATCTAAAATTGTCAACATCATTAAGGATTTCTACAATGGATATGTTTGTGGAGTCAACACAGAAGAAGGAATGAGCGAATGGTTCCAGACTGAAACAGGCATGAAACAAGGATGTATATTATCTCCCTTGCTTTTTTGGAATTGCCTTAGACTTCATAATGAAAAAAAAAATGTTGCACAGGTAAAACAGGCATTGATTGGGTACATGGGACCCAACTGGAAGATCTTGATTTTGCAGATACCATAACTCTCATCAGTGACAATGTGAATTCGATGTAAGACAAAACAGATAGCCTGTCTTCACTGGTTAGCAAAATAGGACTTGAAATTAACAAGGAAAAAACAAAAATAATGAAACTTCTCACTAATCACGAAGGAAAAATATGCGTAGAAGAAACATGTGTTGAAGAAGTAAACCATTTGCATACCTCGGCCGCTACATAGACCAGGATGGTGACACAAGAAAGGATGTTAGAATTCGAGTAGCAAAAGTTTGATTAACTTTCAAGAATCTTGAGAACATATGACATTCAAAAGTTATAACCACAAAACCAAGTTAAGATTATTCATTCAAATCCAATGTCATTTATGCATGTGAAAGCTGGAAAACAACTAAAGAAATAGACAACAAATTAGACTTGTTCGAAAACAAATGCCTAAGGAAAGTACTCGGTATAAAGTGGAACGAATTCAAGAACAACACAGAGATAAGACAGATGAGCAAACAACAACTTGTCTCATGGGTGATTAGAAAAAAGAAGATGAACATATGTCGGTCAAGTGATGAAAAGAAACAATCAGGGAATCCTAAAACAAGCTATCAAGTGAAACATAACAGGCCGAAAAATAAAGAGGTCGACCACGTGAAACCCTAAAGAAGACATTGTTAAGAGAGGCCAGTTTAGTGGACATAACATCCTTTGATGAGGTTGAATATATATATATATATATATATAGACAGAAAGAGGACAATCTTTTCTGTCATGTTAGAAGTGTGCGTGAGATGTCAACACCCAGGACGAAGATGTGACATAAATGGTTTAGGATACAGAATAAAATATTCTGGGTCAGTGATTTTTTTAGTTTTGTTGTTGTTGTTGTTATTGTTGTTGTTGTCATGGACCCTCTTTCCTGCTGGATAACAGCTGCAGACCCTTCACTACAAATAAGGCAACAAATATAACCCATATTATGCTTAGTGTTATCTTTCAATGGAGGCTGACCTTGGTCTGTGAATCCTAAGAACCCTTGAGTGGAGCTTCTAGGGGGCCATGGACAACAGAATGAGAACCACTTTTCCATGTGAACAGTCAGACGAACAAGCTCATTTTATGCTACATAAGGAAATCTTGATGTGAGCCAGTGATGGCGGTAAGGTGTTCTGTATGAAGTACTTTTCGAAATATCGGTTTTCTCGGTACTTGTACTTTTTTCCATGTAAAATTAAACATACTTTACAAACATCAACAGGAGTTAATGTTTGCATGACATGCTTTTTTCATATTCCTTGTGAGATTCTCTTTCTCTCTCTCTCTCTCTCTCTCTCTCTCTCTCTCTCTCCCTCTCTCTGAACCTTAAGTGCCCAAGGCACATGGGGCTTCCGCAAGGGTTTTCCACAAATGCCTGTCTTTTGCCTTTTTTCCGCTCCTGGCCAGGTGAGCCCTCTATTACTCAACATCCTTTCTGTTGTTCTTCTCCATGTCTCTTTTGGTCTACCTTTACTTCTGTTCCCCTGTGGTGTCCATCTTAGTGTTATTTTTGGTAGCTGAGTTGTCAGTTATTTGGAGATGATTCCGGAGTCATCTGGCGAAGGTTGCGATGGATGATTGTGACATTTAATCTTTACAAAATGTTCACATGCCGAACCAAAGTCAAAACTGGCTGATTTTCCTACATACAAACTCATCATCATCATCATCATCATCGTCATCATCATCGTCATGGTCATCATCATCATCATCCAACCGGGTTCACCGGTTACTTTAATCGACGACCTTCAGAGGTTTCGGTTTTTTAAAATCTTTTTTAATCGATAATTTCCCTGTAATTGCCGGTCAACGCGATCGCTGATGCGAGCTAATGATACTCCATACATCGCATCGTTAAATATTTCAGTAACCGTAATGTGAAGATGTGGGGCACATACAATTGTCAGGGCGTTTCTGTCCAGAGAGAGAGAGAGAGGAGAGAGAGAGAGAGAGTAGAAGTGATGATAACAAGGCTAGAATGGAATGGATATAAATATACTACTTCTGAATGAGTTGGAGTATCCACAGTCAGAACTGGGAAGTGAGAGAGAAAAAAAATAGAAGAGTTCGGAGTGTCAACTCTATGGCTATGAGAGATAGCAGACAAGGATTTGTGTGCTCTAGAAGATCTGTAGTAAATCAGTACAGAGACGATGTCTTTAGTTGGTGTATACCTAGGGATAAACGTTTCAAGCTGGTAATCAGAGCACTGCTGGACTTGCCCTCAATGCAAGGATGATGACTGTCTTAACATCAACGCGATTCTGTACTTGCGTAAAGTCATCGTGACTTCAAGCTCTCTAAAACTATGACAACGTAAAGATAGAATCCTCGTCTCCATGCCATTAAGATATATTAGGGATACGGTGATAGGCCCGTATTTCCAAGACCTTCGGCACATGAAAGTCTGATATGGTCAGTATCACACCTGGACGCATTTACCTTCCCAGGTTTCTCTGGTACCCATTTTTAGAGGTTGGGTGTAGCCCTGGGCCATTAAAAGAAAAAATCTCACTGCTGAGACTTGAACCTGGTACCATCAGATTACTGAACCGAACGTCTAACCACTTAGCCAACCAGGCCGCCTCTCTAATACTATAGTCATTAATAAACTGAATAAATTTTCAAGAACAAACTGAACAATTTTCTATGAACAAAAGGAAAAAAATCATTAATAAGCTGAACAGCGCTTCATGAACAAACACTTTCCTCCATAATGCTGGTAGCAGAAGTCTAAATGGGGTTGTGAAACCAAAGATCGTCTCTAATGTTGGTTGTCTGAACATGGAAGTTCATAACAACAAACATAGCGATGGAAACACCCAAAGAAATGAACAACAAAGCCACAATGACTCGAAGACAGACAGCAAAACGATGGGGGTACGCTGGGGTGGAGCTGTCACTCAACCGACCACGCCAACTGAAGGAAGTAACAGGGAAGAAACTACCGCGCTACGGAGCACGTGCAGCGGAAATGACGTCGACGCTGGAGTTGTATCAGACACCAACACCAACCAATAAAACAAACAACAGTACCTCGTAATCGCAAAAAGAAACTACAACATAACATAAATCACAGACAGCACTTAGGAGAAACAAATGCTAGATAACTTGGCAACACACAACCAACACAACAGAAGGGTCATTTCTCTTAAAACACTGAAGGACATCGTGATGTCAAAGACCGGACGCGTAAAGGTACGTCCTGAGTCTCGGTTTTTTTTCTTCTAAGAAAATATACGTATACTCTCTGTAATGAAAACAATATTTTGTCGTCGCACAAAAATGTGTTATCATTTTAAAATTTGCTCTCGCATGTTTATGTGCGCATTTTACTTTGGCGTTTATGGCGCGTGAGCGAGTGAAGCCAAAAGACACAGATCAGAATTATACTTCCAGAATTATGGCCCCTCATCAAGTACGATAATTCACTGGATTGTTGTCTCGCATACAGCAATGCGAAACACGAACACTGAGACACACCAACAGTCTGTTAGTATAAAAATGTTATTTAGTTTTTAAAATAAAAAAATAACACCATGTTTCATATTCCCTAGTGTTGGTTAACAGTATTTGATATTTTCTTGTCTATCATCATTGCCACACTTTTCCCTAGATTCTCTCCCCTGGATACAAAGTGCTATGACATAGCAAGCTCTTCTTGTCTCACGCAATCCTGGTATGTTGATGTTTAATCTCTGCATTTTCTGCACGAAGTCTTCTTCCTTCCTGTGAGTGTTTATTTGCACGGATGTTCCATGCCCCTAGATTTATGATAGATTCTTTCTTAAACATCTTAAACTGAAAATACTAACAAATAATAAAATATCCCTAAAAGTGAGGAAAAGAGGTATTACGGTACTATATACTGCTACATGGTTGTGACACTTGCAGAGTCTGCAAGAAGATGACAAAGAAACTGGAGGAAATAGAGATGCGGTTTTAGAGAAAGATGTAACAAATACCCTGGAGAGACCAAACCCCCCCCCCCAACAAACGAAGAGGTCCACACGGAAGTTTCAGAACAACGGAAACTAGTTAAAATGATAAGAAAAAGACAATATCAAAATTTCTTGGACACTCCATGACAAGACAGAAGTTGGAGAATCTAGTGACAGCTGAAAAATTCAAGGGAAAAGGATGAGAGGAAGACCAAGGAAAAAAAATATCTCCCCGGACTGACCAAAGGGGAAATAGAAAAGTATTTGAATTAATCAGAAAACCAAGGACCACACAAGGCAGGTAAGCATGAAATAATAATAATATTAATAATAATAATACCTCTTTCATATTTGTAAGCCACAAAAGTGTACCAACCACGATCTTTCGTTACAAAACACAAATAATGTCACATCATAAAACATCATTTGTATTTAGGGCAACCTTTAACTATACAACATAATCACTCTTTAACTATGCAGTGCCTCTTCCGTGCTAACGATACAACACTGTCCTCTATCACTTTCATGCAACATTATATGAATGTTCTTCACTATACACTACCAGTATGCATCACTATACAGATATATATCGCTATAAAGCATCACTATTCCGTTACTATACATCACTAACATGCACCACCATATCTCGATCAAACATCCTACTTTACTAAATACCATTCCTCATTACTAGACAACATCAACATCAATAATCATACAATACCAACTTCCATCGCAATGTTTATATAAATCACCAACATCCATCATCACACAATACCAACTTCCATCGCTATGACAGTATAAAACACCAGCATCCATCAGTATGCGACACACTATACATCAGCATCATCTATCACTAATCAACACCATATCATCCATTACTATTCAAACAACTCTAGAGCATCACTAAACAACTCTTAACATTTACCACGATAAAAAAAAAACCCAGCACTGTCAGTATATAAAACACCAGCACTGTCAGTATATAAAACACCAGCTCTGTCAGTATATAAAACACCAACATCCATCACTATACCGTACCAAGTTCAGCTCAGTAAGATCACCACAAACACATATATCCATCAAAGAAAGGAACGCTTGGCGGACAGAGAAGAAAAAATATTCGTCCTCCGCTGAGAGATTCTCAAAGGAACTGCTATATTTTTGGACGTGATCCTTGCACTGCCGTCCTCTCCCAATCCTAGCCTTTTCTCCCACCTCTCTACCTCCTCGTGTACCAGCCTCCCAATCCCATTCACTTAATGCGCCTTGCTTGTGAGAATAGATAGATCGAACACTTATAGAGGGCATCTCGCTCAGTACCCTGGACTTGTATTTTTCTCACCGATGGCCTCGTTATTTCAAGTCCGCGGGCCCCTCAGATCGTATGAACTTCGATTACCCCACTACCCCCTTCTATTCTAATCAGGGGAATTTCTATCATTTTTTAAATCTTGTCACTAATCTTCTCCTTTCTCTTCTTTCTGGATGAAGTTTCCCATTTTCCTGTATAGTTAATGCCTCCTTGGGTACAGCTCTTGGTCTCGCAGCTTGATATAGAGTGCCTCTTTTAATGCTGCAGTTTTGTGTGCAAAGTTGTGTACGTCCAGCGGTTCCCAACATTTTGAAACTGCTGTACACTTGGTTCACAAATTTCTTTCTTGGCATACCTGTGTTCTTAATGCTGGACTCTCGCGCATTTAACAATATATTTTTAGCATTTTCGAAGAAACTTTATTTATCACCTTACTACAGAAGTTACTACAAAATACAAAACAAATAAAAAAATGAATGAACCATATATTTATTGGAGTAATAGTGGCTTGTTTTCTTTTCAAATTCAGGTGACGAAATTTCACGGCACATCTTCACAATTTTGCCGCACACTGAAGTGCCGAGGCATACGGTTTGGGAATCTCTGAGGTAGTCAGACATTTATAAGCAACAGAGACGAAGATTAATGGCTTCTAGTCACTTTCTGGTGCACTTTCGTGAAGGAATGGATCAGACACGCACAACATAAATCCTTCTAGGATTCACTTTACTTAATCCAACTCACATGTAGAGTCATCTGACCAAACAGAATCTCCCTTCTTTCAGTTAAAGCAAGAAGAATCACTCCCCTTTCTAGCTAGCAATCTCAGATCATTATTTTTCTTCTTACCTCCCTTTTCCTTTTCTTACCCGTGTTTACGATTTCAAAAACCTCTTTCTCGTGCACGTGGAATGAGGGGTAAAAGGTCTCTGAGGGGTCAAAGGCTATGACAGTGCGTGACCATGACACACAGATCTTAGATATGCAGACGACACAACCCTCCTTGCAAGTTGCCCAGGTGTATAAAATATTGCCTTGACAGACAAACGATACAGCGAAACAAAAGAACGTCTCTCTGAATGTCAAGACAACTACATTCTTGACAACGAACAAAACAAACATCCCAGACAAACCATAAACAACTATAAACCTGCGTGCACTATCACTTCAGAAAAGCTTGAGCCACTTAAGTATCTGTCTATCAAGTGCCCTGCTTACTGGCTCTGGCGGTTCTAACTCTCCACAACTGTCCGTTTTATTGTTGTGGTTGTTCTGTTGCCTTCTTTCTACGACATCTTACCAAACCATTTAGGAATTTCTCTCTTGATCAACCTCGGCCTCTTTTTCCCTCTAACTTTCCTGTTGTCACGATGTGTTCTAGTTCTAGTTCAGAAGCTGTTAAATAAAAAAGATTATAACTTGTATCCAGGAGGAAGCTCCAAAACAAACAAACAAACAAACAAACAAACACAGAGAAGATATGGGAAAGCACCAGCAAACAATAAAACTAAGATTACGATTCAGGTCACACCATGTGGGACGAGATGGCGAGGGAGAGTCCACAGAACACACTGGAAAGATGAAAGAAACAACAAGAAGAACTGGATGTTGATGAAACTGGGTCCGTCAGCTCCATAAAGGCAGAATGTGGGAGACAAGAGACATGGCGACTGCGATAAAACTGGTTAGATGGAGGTGTATCGTTCCGTCTTACGAAAAGACAGAAAGAGTGAGGAAAGTGGGCTGAAACAATGGCAGAAAGTAAGATGTGCACATATAAATGATCCAATATTTCGACAAAAGCCTTTATCAAGGATCACATATAAAACAACATAATATATAAAAACACGAAATAAAGATGAAAATCGAACTCTTAGTTTTTTTGTTTTTGTTTGGTATCCTCGTTGTAAGAAAGACCGGCACAAAATACAGACAGATAGACGTAGGTAAGCACAAAGTGTAAGAAGGCGACAGGCTGAGAAATGAGGTAAACAACGTGACGCTATGCCCCAGATTGCCCCAGCTTGTTCCCATCTTGTTTCTGCTCACTTTCCTCTCTATTTCTTTTTTTTTTCTCTCTATAAGACTGAACCATACACCTCTACCATGAGGAAAGATAAGCCGCGTTGCTATGAGAGAGTGAAGCGAGAACGCAGGCGATTGTGAAATACCTCTCTCCTAAAGTATGGTAACTCATGGCGTCATTTTGTAACTACGCCGACACTTACATTGCATTTACACTCATGTAATATCTCTGAATTTAAACACAATTTTAGAAGAGATCATTAGATCTTATGGAACTGGAGAAAAGAGAGGTAAAAAGCGCCGAAATTCTTACGAACCACCGCTGCAGTAGAGGGAACTTCACACAGTCCATTGTGTTGTTTCTTTACAACTATCTGACTCACAATTATAAACACGGGACAGAAACACATTACTTGACATTTGAACTTTTAGTCAATGACGAGGACCTTGTATTATGTTCAGTTAATTCATTCTCGTTTTGGTCCCAGCGGAAAGAGGTCGCTGGTTCGCAGCGGGCCAGGCAGATAAAGAAGCGTAATTACATTAGGGACTGATTCTAATATCTTAATGAAGTAATTTAAATGTAGGAAAGAAAAATGGAGGAAAAGGGGGAGGGGATGGAGGTTTGAAAGAGAAACAATTTTTTAACATATACGAACATTCGCTTTCATTCTCTCTCTCCCGTTCTCTCTCTCTCTCTCTCTCTCTCTCTCTCTCTCTCTCTCTCACGCACACATAAGTAGCAGTACTACTGAAACGGGTGACTACCCTGTAAAAGAGGAAATAGGGAAAAAGAAAGAGAAGAAGACAAAGGAGAAGATGGCTGCAAGACGTTGCTGATGATCTGCGAATGGATGAATCAGCAACGAGGCATCTTGTTCACAACCGACAGGTCTACTGGAGAGCTGTTAGGGAGGCAAAGTTCCGCAAGGGGCATGAAAATGACTGACCCTATTTGTGCTATGGTATCACCGCCACTGAACTCCTTTAAAAAAAACATCAAAAAAACATAAAGGCGTGTTATCGAGTACATGACTTAAGCCAAGAGACTTGAATAGTCCGTCCAACTTAAGTACTTTGAACCCGAACAGATCTAATGCTTGATTGTGTGTAAGGGAGAGAATGATCGAAAGGCTGGAGCGGAACGGACGATTTGTTATCGTTCTTTAACAACCAGAAGATCTTGTGGACTTAAAGCACGAACGCTGCGTATGTCACTGTTGATTTACAATTTTCATGGTTTGGCTGTCTCCAGCAAGAAATGCTTGATTCTCTTGCCATGATGTGTGTGACTAAATCTGAGACCATCATTTTAATATGCTACATGCCAGATGATCTCAGTGTAGGGACAATGGCTACGATCAATGACTAGTACAGTCACTGCCCGGAAGGAAAGCAATGGTAAACTATCTTCTGGAAATATACCAAGAAACCCAAACAGCAATTATGGAAATATTTTGGACACATTAAACGTCATGATAATTTAGAGAAGACCGTATTGGAAGGATACATAATGGGAAAAAGAAAAAGAGGAAGACCAAAACAAAGATGGCTGCAAGACATCGTTGACGATCTGCACATGGATGCAGTAGCAGCAGGCCATCTTGCTCACAACCGAGATACCTACAGGAGTGCTGTTTTGGGAGGCAAAGTTCCGTAGGGGACATGCAAATGAATGAATGAACATGCGATCCCTCGTCACCTTCATCGATGTCCTGCTGCATCCGTCAAACATCGTTTCCCAGAAGTGGACTTTGTCGGTTGCTGCATTAGGGTCAGTACTTTGTGGACGAAGGAAAGGAACCTGGGCTTCAGTAGTGTATACTCAGTTCAGGAGATTGTACTCGTTTTTTGTCAGGTTGTCGTGACTTAAGAAGGACATACGTTTTTTCACACACACGCACACACACGCACGCACCCGCGCGCACACACACATACGGAGGGATGGAGGCCTAGTGATATAAGGAATGAATGCCACAAAGTATATGTTTGGTTCTGTCTGCCTCCTTTCCTGCAGTTGATCACTTGCAGACCTTTGTTTTGAAAGAAATATGTGAATGATATAGCATGTCTAATTGGTTCTTTCCTGACTTCTGGAGATTAAAGCATTCGTACTAATCAGTGCAAACCAAATGCTAAAATATATTAAGTTAAACATGGCGTCACTTCCTCATAAGACAATGATGGATGTGTTTATTATTAAACTGTTTATGTGGTCTTATGATTTTTGGTCTGGTAGTAAAAGAGTTCAGTCACTGGATATATTACAGTTTTAACGTAACATACAACATTAGAAACAACAGCAATAATAATAAAAAATTAACATAAATAACATTTTAAAAACTGAAACTTAGTACCAGGACAAAAAGTTATGGGTTTTCAAAGTTAGTCTCAGTATAATGTACATGTCTGTCAGGGCAGTTTCTTTTGTAGTAAAAATTATAATGTACAGATCTGTCAAGGCAGTCCCTTTTGTAGTAAAGATTATAATGTACAGATCAAGCAGGGCAGTTCCTTTTGTAGTAAAGACTATAATGTACAGGTCTGGCAGGACAGTTCCTTTTGTAGTAAAGATTATAATGTACAGTCTGGTAAGGCAGTTCCTTTTGTAGTAATGATTATAATGTACAGGTCTGGTAAGGCAGTTCCTTTTGTAGTAATGATTATAATGACGGCTAGCACGGCAGTTTCTTTTGTAATAAAGATTATAATGACAATGGAACTTATAGACAACAACTTCCTACATAAAACTAAACATCAGTAATAAAATATGATCTGTACTATTCATAGAAAACTAAATATCATTACTTCTATCTGAATTTTCGACTGGAAAGCTAAACATCAATAGTAACTTCTGTATTTCACTTACAAAAGCTGAATATCGTGAATTACGTCTGAATTTTCAATCAGGAAACTAAATATCTATAATTACTTCCGTGCCTGGCCTGCAATATTAAATATCAGTTATTACTTCTGTAATGATTTTTTTAAAAACCCAGTATATTCGTTAATTATACAGAAGACCATTTTTAAGGGCGTGAACGAAGAGAAGAGAACACGAGAACAACGTCATAGATGGGTGGACAACATCAAGAGATGGACAAGAATCAACTTGGCCGTGTGCTCTAAGAAGGCAAGAAACAGAGCAGAGTGGAGATTCATTGCAGCCAATCTTTCGTGGGGACGCGGAACGAAATGATGATGATGATGATATGATGATGGTGATGATGATGATGATGATGATAATAAGGATGATAGTCATTTATTACTTCTGTAATACCTTCACAAAAATAAATACCAAGAATTACTTCTATAATATGCCTTTTAGAAAAAGTCATTAATTACTTTTATACTACACATAGAAAACTAAATATCATTCATTACTTGTGTATTTCATAATCATAAATGTCATATAAATGGACACTAGATAATGTAAAAAAATTTTAAAAAAAAGGGGGGGGGAGATAATGACAGAGACAGGGAGTGAAGGGGGAATATTGGCCTGGTTTATTTAAAAATAAAAACCGTGATTTAAAAAAAAAAGAGAAATAAGTGTAAGAGAACCGCCCGGCACTGAATTAATGAATCTCTCCCATCAGTTTCTGCAGCCATGAGTCACTATACACAACATTTTTTTTTTTTAAACACGCTTTCTCTTCTCTATTTTTCTCTAAAAGCCAGCGAAGCGAAAGAAGCGAACTCGCCCGGGTACAAAAGCTCAGGTCAAGCATAAACCTTCCCCCCACCCCAGGGACCTGGTGCGCTTCGATGTCAAAGTTCTACATAGAAACAAAGACCTTAAACACGACTGAGGCCGTCCAATCCATCAGAAAGATCAATCTGGCCCTCACTTCTTTCAAGACTCTACAGCCAGTTTCAGGTGGGGAGGGACTTCGGGCAAAGCTGATGTTAATGGAAGTAACAGGCGTATGGGCAGCTGGTTGGAGTCATGTGAATTTACATTTAGAAGCTTGGTGAACTTATGTGAATCTTAAAAAGAAAATATTTTAAGAAATGTTATGCACTGAGTATTCAATTTCATTTTCTAACTTTACAGACATGACCCAGATTACTCTCCCTTGTACAGTAGGAAAACAAAGAGAGTTCCAACACTAAAAAGTTGTCACAATAAGCTCCTATAACTTGTGGCTGTAATAATACATTCCAGTAATAAACATATATCACAATAGGTTCCAAAACATATGTCCAAATAGGTTCCAGTAATAAACATATGTCCCCATAAGTTTCAAGAATAAACATATGTTCTAATAGGTTCCTAGAATAAAACATATGTCACAATATGTACCAGAAATAAACATATGCCCTAACAAGATTCAATTAACAACACATCACAATAGGTTCCAAGAATAAAACTTGTCACAACAGGTTTCGATAGGAAACACATATCACAATAGGTTATGAAATATATGTCATATCAGACTCCAAAAATAAACATATGCCACAATAGTTTTCAGCAAAACATATGTCATAATGGGTTCCAATAGTAAACATGTGTCAGAATAGATTCCAGTAAGAAATATGTCACAATAGCTTCCAATAAGAAAGAGATGTTACAATAGGTTCCGATAAGAACCACATGTCATAATATATTCCGGTAAGAAACATATGTCACAATAGGATCCAGTAAGAAACGGCTGACACAGTAAATTCCAGTATCGTATCGGATTGGGAGCGGGTTATGACAGCTTAAATTGTTTTTCAACCCTTGAGTGCAGCTAAAACAAAAAAAATTTTTTAAAAAAAAACGGAGAGGATGTGCAATACTTATTTAGCAGAATCCAACGCCATAGAGATCATGCCGATCCTTGCTCAGTTAGCCAAGCTAGTCTTATTATTGGGGTACCAACGGAAAGATTGGACAGGGTCTTGGTCAGCTGTGGTTGACCAGCACTGACTCTAGCGTATCATCTATGAGTCGCTGAATACCAAAACTGGACACCCGAGTTCTGCTGTCATCCCGTGGCTGGGCGGTCTGCTCATCCTACAGGAGTTCAGGGTTTGAGTTAGGTCATTATACTATTACTTTCTTTCTCTCACGGCTAAAGTTCTTTGTCTTACCAGTTTTCGTATACGTTTTTCTCTGTCATCATTGATATAGAACGTTTGTGGTACAGGGAAGGTTGACAAACAAGCGACGAAACGCCAGGCAGGTCTGTATTTACAATAGTTTCTTTTAGTAAATTAACGAGTCTTCGCTCTTTATCAACGCCTCGCTCTTAGTTAACCGTGAATTAACAGGTCTTCGCTCTTTATCAACGTCTCGTTCTTAGTTAACCAGTAAATTAACAGGTCTTCGCTCTTTATCAACGCCTCGTTCTTAGTTAACCTGTGAATTAACAGGTCTTCGCTCTTTATCAACGCCTCGCTCTTAGTTAATTAGCCATTTTACTATCTGTCTGTGATTATGGAAATTATTCTCGTTTTACTTATGCAATCGTCTCATGGTTATTGGTTACATAACCATCATTTGGTTATTGCTTATATATCCATCATTTTGTCATTGGTTATATATCAGTCATTTGGTTATTGGTTATATATATCCATCATTTGTCTCATAGTTATCGTGTAACAGTATGGGAGATAATTGGTTTTTTTTATCCACAGACAGGGAATTTCTCGCCTTATGAGTCTTTATCTTAAACGTCCAGAAGGTCACGTGGTTTGATAATCCCGTGACTGAGAATTGTGAGATAAAGCCTCAGCGACTTTAGTCTTAGTCTTAATGTGTACCGGTGTGGACGCTTTGTGTGATGTCTCCGTAAAGTATATGGACGTTCCATCTGTTCTGGACTTTTGTTAGTAGAAATGGACTCGTCACATGGCAGGGGTAACCTGCCGGCAGTCAGATTATTGTCATCTCCATCAGCATTATCATCACTTCCATCAATAAATCCTCATGTCAAGTGATACGTAGGGCTGGCTTGACTTCTGTATCTGTGTTTTGCCAACTTTAAGCAAGGAAAGAGCCTGGAAGTGAAGGATTGCTGGAGACAGTGAATAACTAATCCAGAAACGTGAAGTTGATGGCTGGAATTATGTGCATAACAAATCCAGCAACACTCAACAAACACGGCTTCAAGATAGGTACAAACCAGAATCAGCGTGAGCATCAAGTTAGCATAGCACGGCTTAACACAGTAAACACACCAGCACACATATTCGACTTTAATTGTAGATTTCCCTATAGCTTGCATTACTTATTCTTTGTTTCTTCTCTATAGCTTGTCTCTTGTCTGTTGAAATAATTTAGTAACGAAAACCGCGGAAAACAACTCCTATTCTTGTCACGTTTTCTTTCAGGATTCAGTCCCTTGACAAGACAATTTCGTGATTACTGACCTTGGCTCGCTGGCCGAGAATGGAACCCTGCACAGTTGAAATGTGCACTATTAAATCAAAGTGGACGCGTGGAAGAGGGGACAGGTGACTAAGTAAGGTAAATCAGGTAGCAGAATTCTACAGGTGGGAAGGATCGCGATAAACAGTAGGTATACAGATAAATAGTAGGGATATGGGTTGGCTGAAGGTTGGGCAGACAGACATACAGACAGTCAGATAATCAAACAGGCAGATAAACAGACAGACACATAAATATCGACTGACAAACAACAGTCAGACATACAAACAAGCAGACCGTCAGACAGACAGACAAACAAACCGTCAGACAAACAAACAGACCGTCAGAAAGACAAACAAACAAACCATCAGACAGACAGATATATATATATATATAGACAGGCAGAAAAAAAACGAGAGACTAAAAGTCAAACGGATAGATAGATAGATAGATAGATAGATAGATAGATAGATAGATAGATAGATAGATAGATAGATAGATCACAACACTTCCTTCTAGAAACAATCACGTGCTCTCCATTCCAAGATGGAGCACTCTCTAACCGAACCCACTAACTAAATAAAAACAGCGCGGACTGCAAACGGTTCACCCTATTCAGGTCAATATCAAGGACACTCTGCCAACTACTCTGTCAGTTTCCGAACCGTGCCAACATTGTCTCCCTTGGTTTTTCTCGGTCCAGGAATCAGATTAAAGCAACCGCCAAATCCAACATATAGAAGTTGTATGTGCCTCCATCAATGGCAGCTTCCTTCAGTGTAGCATCCCATTCATCTCTCTCTCTCTCTCTCTCTCTTCCCCCCCCTCTCTCCGGATCGTCACCTCTTTCTAGGAAAACCTCTCTTCTCTTCTTGACGATCTCTCCTGAACTACATCGTCGCTTCTTCCCTATCTCTGTTACTTTGAGTAGGTCTCAAGAGAGAGAGAGAGACTGTCCTTTTCGTTTTAATGACCCCCCCCCTCCCCCACCTCCAAAAGCAGTGGAAGATGTGGTGGGATCCCAGGGTATTCAGTTCATTGCCATCTTGGAAGTCTTGACAAAAGAGGCTTACGCGAGATACCGTAAGCAAATTAAAACTTCGATTTGAATTTCAAGAAACATGTCAGTTGCGGGGGGGGGGGGGGGGGGGGGGGGAGAGTTGGTGATAGATATTATGTTGTTCAGTTACATATTTTTTTTTCTTTTTACTTTTGTTTAGTAACATGCATTTTATTTTTAAATTCAGATTTTATTACATATTTCAAATGTTCTCATTTTTTTGTGTTGTTTCTTTACAGTCCATTGTGTTGTTTCTTTACAGTCCATTGTGTTGTTTCTTTACAGTCCATTGTGTTGTTTCTTTACAGTCCATTGTGTTGTTTCTTTACAGTCCATTGTGTTGTTTCTTTACAGTCCATTGTGTTGTTTCTTTACAGTCCATTGTGTTGTTTCTTTACAGTCCATTGTGTTGTTTCTTTACAGTCCATTGTGTTGTTTCTTTACAGTCCATTGTGTTGTTTCTTTACAACTATCTGACTCACAATTATAAACACGGGACAGAAACACATTACTTGACATTTGAACTTTTAGTCAATGACGAGGACCCTGTATTATGTTCAGTTAATTCATTCTCGTTTTGGTCCCAGCGGAAAGAGGTCGCTGGTTCGCAGCGGGCCAGGCAGATAAAGAAGCGTAATTACATTAGGGACTGATTCTAATATCTTAATGAAGTAATTTAAATGTAGGAAAGAAAAATGGAGGAAAAGGGGGAGGGGATGGAGGTTTGAAAGAGAAACAATTTTTTAACATATACGAACATTCGCTTTCATTCTCTCTCTCTCTCTCTCTCTCTCTCTCTCACGCACACATAAGTAGCAGTACTACTGAAACGGGTGACTACCCTGTAAAAGAGGAAATAGGGAAAAAGAAAGAGAAGAAGACAAAGGAGAAGATGGCTGCAAGACGTCGCTGATGATCTGCGAATGGATGAATCAGCAGCAGGCCATCTTGTTCACAACCGACAGGTCTACAGGAGAGCTGTTAGGGAGGCAAAGTTCCGCAAGGGGCATGAAAATGACTGACCCTATATGTGCTATGGTATCACCGCCACTGAACTCCTTTAAAAAAAAACATCAAAAAAACATAAAGGCGTGTTATCGAGTACATGACTTAAGCCAAGAGACTTGAATAGTCCGTCCAACTTAAGTACTTTGAACCCGAACAGACCTAATGCTTGATTGTGTGTAAGGGAGAGAATGATCGAAAGGCTGGAGCGGAACGGACGATTTGTTATCGTTCTTTAACAACCAGAAGATCTTGTGGACTTAAAGCACGAACGCTGCGTATGTCACTATTGGTTTACAGTTTTCATGGTTTGGCTGTCTCCAGCAAGAAATGCTTGATTCTCTTGCCATGATGTGTGTGACTAAATCTGAGACCATCATTTTAATATGCTACATGCCAGATGATCTCAGTGTAGGGACAATGGCTACGATCAATGACTAGTACAGTCACTGCCCGGAAGGAAAGCAATGGTAAACTATCTTCTGGAAATATACAAAGAAACCCAAACAGCAATTATGGAAAGATTTTGGACACATTAAACGTCATGATAATTTAGAGAAGACCGTATTGGAAGGATACATAATGGGAAAAAGAAAAAGAGGAAGACCAAAACAAAGATGGCTGCAAGACATCGTTGACGATCTGTACATGGATGCAGTAGCAGCAGGCCATCTTGCTCACAACCGAGATACCTACAGGAGTGCTGTTTGGGAGGCAAAGTTCCGTAGGGGACATGCAAATGAATGAATGAACATGCGATCCCTCGTCACCTTCATCGATGTCCTGCTGCATCCGTCAAACATCGTTTCCCAGAAGTGGACTTTGTCGGTTGCTGCATTAGGGTCAGTACTTTGTGGACGAAGGAAAGGAACCTGGGCTTCAGTAGTGTATACTCAGTTCAGGAGATTGTACTCGTTTTTTGTCAGGTTGTCGTGACTTAAGAAGGACATACGTTTTTTCACACACACGCACACACACGCACGCACCCGCGCGCACACACACATACGGAGGGATGGAGGCCTAGTGATATAAGGAATGAATGCCACAAAGTATATGTTTGGTTCTGTCTGCCTCCTTTCCTGCAGTTGATCACTTGCAGACCTTTGTTTTGAAAGAAATATGTGAATGATATAGCATGTCTAATTGGTTCTTTCCTGACTTCTGGAGATTAAAGCATTCGTACTAATCAGTGCAAACCAAATGCTAAAATATATTAAGTTAAACATGGCGTCACTTCCTCATAAGACAATGATGGATGTGTTTATTATTAAACTGTTTATGTGGTCTTATGATTTTTGGTCTGGTAGTAAAAGAGTTCAGTCACTGGATATATTACAGTTTTAACGTAACATACAACATTAGAAACAACAGCAATAATAATAAAAAATTAACATAAATAACATTTTAAAAACTGAAACTTAGTACCAGGACAAAAAGTTATGGGTTTTCAAAGTTAGTCTCAGTATAATGTACATGTCTGTCAGGGCAGTTTCTTTTGTAGTAAAAATTATAATGTACAGATCTGTCAAGGCAGTCCCTTTTGTAGTAAAGATTATAATGTACAGATCAAGCAGGGCAGTTCCTTTTGTAGTAAAGACTATAATGTACAGGTCTGGCAGGACAGTTCCTTTTGTAGTAAAGATTATAATGTACAGTCTGGTAAGGCAGTTCCTTTTGTAGTAATGATTATAATGTACAGGTCTGGTAAGGCAGTTCCTTTTGTAGTAATGATTATAATGACGGCTAGCACGGCAGTTTCTTTTGTAATAAAGATTATAATGACAATGGAACTTATAGACAACAACTTCCTACATAAAACTAAACATCAGTAATAAAATATGATCTGTACTATTCATAGAAAACTAAATATCATTACTTCTATCTGAATTTTCGACTGGAAAGCTAAACATCAATAGTAACTTCTGTATTTCACTTACAAAAGCTGAATATCGTGAATTACGTCTGAATTTTCAATCAGGAAACTAAATATCTATAATTACTTCCGTGCCTGGCCTGCAATATTAAATATCAGTTATTACTTCTGTAATGATTTTTTTAAAAACCCAGTATATTCGTTAATTATACAGAAGACCATTTTTAAGGGCGTGAACGAAGAGAACACGAGAACAACGTCATAGATGGGTGGACAACATCAAGAGATGGACAAGAATCAACTTGGCCGTGTGCTCTACGAAGGCAAGAAACAGAGCAGAGTGGAGATTCATTGCAGCCAATCTTTCGTGGGGACGCGGAACGAAATGATGATGATGATGATATGATGATGGTGATGATGATGATGATGATGATGATAATAAGGATGATAGTCATTTATTACTTCTGTAATACCTTCACAAAAATAAATACCAAGAATTACTTCTATAATATGCCTTTTAGAAAAAGTCATTAATTACTTTTATACTACACATAGAAAACTAAATATCATTCATTACTTGTGTATTTCATAATCATAAATGTCATATAAATGGACACTAGATAATGTAAAAAAATTTTAAAAAAAAGGGGGGGGGGAGATAATGACAGAGACAGGGAGTGAAGGGGGAATATTGGCCTGGTTTATTTAAAAATAAAAACCGTGATTTAAAAAAAAAAGAGAAATAAGTGTAAGAGAACCGCCCGGCACTGAATTAATGAATCTCTCCCATCAGTTTCTGCAGCCATGAGTCACTATACACAACATTTTTTTTTTTAAACACGCTTCTCTTCTCTATTTTTCTCTAAAAGCCAGCGAAGCGAAAGAAGCGAACTCGCCCGGGTACAAAAGCTCAGGTCAAGCATAAACCTTCCCCCCACCCCAGGGACCTGGTGCGCTTCGATGTCAAAGTTCTACATAGAAACAAAGACCTTAAACACGACTGAGGCCGTCCAATCCATCAGAAAGATCAATCTGGCCCTCACTTCTTTCAAGACTCTACAGCCAGTTTCAGGTGGGGAGGGACTTCGGGCAAAGCTGATGTTAATGGAAGTAACAGGCGTATGGGCAGCTGGTTGGAGTCATGTGAATTTACATTTAGAAGCTTGGTGAACTTATGTGAATCTTAAAAAGAAAATATTTTAAGAAATGTTATGCACTGAGTATTCAATTTCATTTTCTAACTTTACAGACATGACCCAGATTACTCTCCCTTGTACAGTAGGAAAACAAAGAGAGTTCCAACACTAAAAAGTTGTCACAATAAGCTCCTATAACTTGTGGCTGTAATAATACATTCCAGTAATAAACATATATCACAATAGGTTCCAAAACATATGTCCAAATAGGTTCCAGTAATAAACATATGTCCCCATAAGTTTCAAGAATAAACATATGTTCTAATAGGTTCCTAGAATAAAACATATGTCACAATATGTACCAGAAATAAACATATGCCCTAACAAGATTCAATTAACAACACATCACAATAGGTTCCAAGAATAAAACTTGTCACAACAGGTTTCGATAGGAAACACATATCACAATAGGTTATGAAATATATGTCATATCAGACTCCAAAAATAAAACATATGCCACAATAGTTTTCAGCAAAACATATGTCATAATGGGTTCCAATAGTAAACATGTGTCAGAATAGATTCCAGTAAGAAATATGTCACAATAGCTTCCAATAAGAAAGAGATGTTACAATAGGTTCCGATAAGAACCACATGTCATAATATATTCCGGTAAGAAACATATGTCACAATAGGATCCAGTAAGAAACGGCTGACACAGTAAATTCCAGTATCGTATCGGATTGGGAGCGGGTTATGACAGCTTAAATTGTTTTTCAACCCTTGAGTGCAGCTAAAACAAAAAATTTAAAAAAAAACGGAGAGGATGTGCAATACTTATTTAGCAGAATCCAACGCCATAGAGATCATGCCGATCCTTGCTCAGTTAGCCAAGCTAGTCTTATTATTGGGGTACCAACGGAAAGATTGGACAGGGTCTTGGTCAGCTGTGGTTGACCAGCACTGACTCTAGCGTATCATCTATGAGTCGCTGAATACCAAAACTGGACACCCGAGTTCTGCTGTCATCCGTGGCTGGGCGGTCTGCTCATCCTACAGGAGTTCAGGGTTTGAGTTAGGTCATTATACTATTACTTTCTTTCTCTCACGGCTAAAGTTCTTTGTCTTACCAGTTTTCGTATACGTTTTTCTCTGTCATCATTGATATAGAACGTTTGTGGTACAGGGAAGGTTGACAAACAAGCGACGAAACGCCAGGCAGGTCTGTATTTACAATAGTTTCTTTTAGTAAATTAACGAGTCTTCGCTCTTTATCAACGCCTCGCTCTTAGTTAACCGTGAATTAACAGGTCTTCGCTCTTTATCAACGTCTCGTTCTTAGTTAACCTGTGAATTAACAGGTCTTCGCTCTTTATCAACGCCTCGTTCTTAGTTAACCTGTGAATTAACAGGTCTTCGCTCTTTATCAACGCCTCGCTCTTAGTTAATTAGCCATTTTACTATCTGTCTGTGATTATGGAAATTATTCTCGTTTTACTTATGCAATCGTCTCATGGTTATTGGTTACATAACCATCATTTGGTTATTGCTTATATATCCATCATTTTGTCATTGGTTATATATCAGTCATTTGGTTATTGGTTATATATATCCATCATTTGTCTCATAGTTATCGTGTAACAGTATGGGAGATAATTGTTTTTTTATCCACAGACAGGGAATTTTTCGCCTTATGAGTCTTTATCTTAAACGTCCAGAAGGTCACGTGGTTTGATAATCCCGTGACTGAGAATTGTGAGATAAAGCCTCAGCGACTTTAGTCTTAGTCTTAATGTGTACCGGTGTGGACGCTTTGTGTGATGTCTCCGTAAAGTATATGGACGTTCCATCTGTTCTGGACTTTTGTTAGTAGAAATGGACTCGTCACATGGCAGGGGTAACCTGCCGGCAGTCAGATTATTGTCATCTCCATCAGCATTATCATCACTTCCATCAATAAATCCTCATGTCAAGTGATACGTAGGGCTGGCTTGACTTCTGTATCTGTGTTTTGCCAACTTTAAGCAAGGAAAGAGCCTGGAAGTGAAGGATTGCTGGAGACAGTGAATAACTAATCCAGAAACGTGAAGTTGATGGCTGGAATTATGTGCATAACAAATCCAGCAACACTCAACAAACACGGCTTCAAGATAGGTACAAACCAGAATCAGCGTGAGCATCAAGTTAGCATAGCACGGCTTAACACAGTAAACACACCAGCACACATATTCGACTTTAATTGTAGATTTCCCTATAGCTTGCATTACTTATTCTTTGTTTCTTCTCTATAGCTTGTCTCTTGTCTGTTGAAATAATTTAGTAACGAAAACCGCGGAAAACAACTCCTATTCTTGTCACGTTTTCTTTCAGGATTCAGTCCCTTGACAAGACAATTTCGTGATTACTGACCTTGGCTCGCTGGCCGAGAATGGAACCCTGCACAGTTGAAATGTGCACTATTAAATCAAAGTGGACGCGTGGAAGAGGGGACAGGTGACTAAGTAAGGTAAATCAGGTAGCAGAATTCTACAGGTGGGAAGGATCGCGATAAACAGTAGGTATACAGATAAATAGTAGGGATATGGGTTGGCTGAAGGTTGGGCAGACAGACATACAGACAGTCAGATAATCAAACAGGCAGATAAACAGACAGACACATAAATATCGACTGACAAACAACAGTCAGACATACAAACAAGCAGACCGTCAGACAGACAGACAAACAAACCGTCAGACAAACAAACAGACCGTCAGAAAGACAAACAAACAAACCATCAGACAGACAGATATATATATATATATATATATATATATATATATATATATATATATATATAGACAGGCAGAAAAAAAACGAGAGACTAAAAGTCAAACGGATAGATAGATAGATAGATAGATAGATAGATAGATAGATAGATAGATAGATAGATAGATAGTAGATAGATAGATAGATAGATCACAACACTTCCTTCTAGAAACAATCACGTGCTCTCCATTCCAAGATGGAGCACTCTCTAACCGAACCCACTAACTAAATAAAAACAGCGCGGACTGCAAACGGTTCACCCTATTCAGGTCAATATCAAGGACACTCTGCCAACTACTCTGTCAGTTTCCGAACCGTGCCAACATTGTCTCCCTTGGTTTTTCTCGGTCCAGGAATCAGATTAAAGCAACCGCCAAATCCAACATATAGAAGTTGTATGTGCCTCCATCAATGGCAGCTTCCTTCAGTGTAGCATCCCATTCATCTCTCTCTCTCTCTCTCTCTCTTCCCCCCCCCCCTCTCTCCGGATCGTCACCTCTTTCTAGGAAAACCTCTCTTCTCTTCTTGACGATCTCTCCTGAACTACATCGTCGCTTCTTCCCTATCTCTGTTACTTTGAGTAGGTCTCAAGAGAGAGAGAGAGACTGTCCTTTTTCGTTTTAATGACCCCCCCCCTCCCCCACCTCCAAAAGCAGTGGAAGATGTGGTGGGATCCCAGGGTATTCAGTTCATTGCCATCTTGGAAGTCTTGACAAAAGAGGCTTACGCGAGATACCGTAAGCAAATTAAAACTTCGATTTGAATTTCAAGAAACATGTCAGTTGCGGGGGGGGGGGGGGGGGGAGAGTTGGTGATGGATGTCATGTTGTTCAGTTACATATTTTTTTTTTCTTTTTACTTTTGTTTAGTAACATGCATTTTATTTTTAAATTCAGATTTTATTACATATTTCAAATGTTCTCATTTTTTTCTCTCCCATGAACCTCTGCTCTGTTAGAGATATCGAAAGTTCTCATGGCGGACAATACTTTTTCTGTAAAAACAGCAATTTTTACTGGTATCGTACTATATATAGCGACTATTATATTTATTATTATTATTATTATTATATAAACAGCAACTATAATTGATATCATTCTATATATAAAAAGAGATGATTAGTGGTATCATTTCATATATAAATAGCGATTATTTTGGTACCATTCTATACATAAATAGATATTATTATTGGTATGATTATATATATATATATATATATATATAGTGGTTATTATTGGTATCATTCCATATATAAATCGCGATTATTATTGCATTGATCTGGGTGCAACAGATCCATATCAATGGAAACAAGATTCAGAGTACTTAAATGTTACATCGAGCCAATTTTGTTTTATGGATATGAAGCATGGTCCATGAATAAGAGAGGACAGCGAGAAATGAAGGCCATGGAAATGTGGTTCATAAGAAGGCTGTTCCATAGACAGCGAAGAAAGCCGACGAAGAAGTTTTAATAGAGGCTGGAGTTAAAAGGCAAATTACAGCAAATATCATGGGCAGACAAGCGAGATTTGTAGGACATTTTCTGAGAAGAGGAAAATTGAAACACAATGTGGCAAATGGAAAAAAAAATTGAGAGAAGAAGAGACAGAGGAAGACAGAGAGAGAGAGAGAGAGAGAAGTTACTGGATGGGCTGTCAGTGTGGCTAGGAAGAAAGTCACCAGCGGATCTCAAAATCAAGTCTAAAGACAGGGAATTGTAGAGAGAAATGATCGCCTACGCCGCCCGGCAGGGCACTTGATTGATTGATTTATTGATTATTATTGATATATTAAAAACTATCTACAAAGCATTGCTGTGTTCCCCAGCAATAGGTCTTTAAAAGTTCTTCGTGTAAATTACAGAAATTTACTTCTCACTTCATATTTTACATACACCGTTGATAAAGATACAAATATAGAGGACTGATTTTTAGATTTGGTATCAGATAGAAGCCAAATAGAGTCAGTTTAAAGTCCATACGGCGGATGACCCAGTACAGTTAAGCTAAATATCTCAGAAGCTGACCTCTCTTTACTATACATATCAGGCATTGCCGCTTTCAAGTTTGGACTGTCCCAGATGAGGTCAGACTCTCAGGATCCCCTCCCCATAGTCTTCTCACTGCTTCAGAAACCCTCAGAATGTATTATTGTGCTGTCCAGTATAAATTCTGAATGCTACACCAGTTCAATACCGCAGAAGAGTGTAAGTATGACTTTTGCTGCTGTTGCTGTGTGTGTTTTTCCATAGCGAAACTTCGTTTACCGCACGTTGCCTTCTGGACCGTATCATGCACTGAACTTTACTTCCGGTTAGAATAGACCAGAGATGCGTTATCTTCACTTTTATAGTACACCATCTTCACTTTTAGAGTGCATCATCTTCACTTTTAGAGTGCATCATCTTCACTTTCAGAGTGCATCATCTTCGCTTTTAGAGTGCATCATCTTCACTTTCAAAGTGCATCGCCAAACTGCTGACTAAATGTCAACTCTTTTCTGCTTCATCTCAGCAACTGGCCAATCTAGGCACACATCTTGATACCCGATAGCTCTAATTACTGTCTGCATTGGCTCACGCGATGTTGCACATTTGTCCGAAAGTTTCGCTGAGAATTCCGACGATTCTGCTCAAAGAGCTCATCAGCATTGGGCCTGATGAGTCTCCTCGGTAGCTATTTGTTGCCTTCCGGTCGGTGACTCTCTGCACATAATGATATGGCCCTTTTTTGTTGTCTGGAGGACAGAGAGTACAGTGTCGGTCGGTGCTGGTCGATGATGGATATCAGAGGAGGGGATTTTCTTTGAAGTGAGTTTTTGTTTGTTTGTTGAGAAAAGGAATTTTTAATTGACATATAAAAATATGTCATGATCAAAGCGGAAACCTCTAAAACTAGGATCAAAGTTGGAGGATTTATAGGCTTCGTAGTCCGAAGCATGTTCCAGTTATTACAACAAAGACAAGTCATTTTTTTTAGCATCAATCAAACAAGTGCAGTGCCGCGTGGCGTAGGCGATCATTTCTCTCCACAATTTCCCGTCTTTGGACTCGATTATGAGATCTGCCGGTGACTTTCTTCCTAGCCACACTGACAGCCCATCCAGTAACTTCTCTCTCTACCTTCCTCTGTCTCTTAATCTCTCAATTTTTCCAGTTGTTACAATGTGTTCCAATTTTCCTCTTCTCAGAAAATGTCCTACAAATCTCGCTTGTCTGCCTCTGATCTTTTCTGTAATTTGCATTTTAACTCCAGTCTCTCTTAAGACATCTTCGCTGGTTTTCTTAGCTGTCCATGGTACCTTCAACATCCGTCTTATGAACCACATTTCCATGGTCTCCATTTCTCGCTGTACTCTCTTATTCATGGACCATGTTTCACATCCATACAACAAAATTGGCTCGATGTAACATTTAAGTACTCGGAATCTTGTTTCCATTGATATGGATCTGTTGCACAAGATGTTTCTCATTTTCTGGAACACTGACTTGGCCTAAGCACGTCTGCTTTTTATTTCGTTGTGACATTTCTCATCAGTTGTTATAATTGATGCTAAGTACTTGAATCTATCAACTTGTTTCAGATTTGTGCCATCGATGGTAATGCTATATTTTGGTGGTATTATTTTCTTTGAGTATACTCTCGTGTATTGTTCAATATTGTGTGAAGCAATATATTCCTTTATTCTTTCATTTTACATCATCATCATCATCGTCATCATCATCATCATCATCATCATCACTATCATCATCATCATCATCATCATCATCATCAGTCCTGTGTACTCCCAATGGAGCATAAGGTATCAACAAAGGCCAAAATTGTATTGAGCAAGTCGGGATATCTCGAACCATCTTTTCGGCTTCCTTATATATATATATATGATAAACCTGTCTGTCAGCCTTAGAGGTTCATAAGGGATATGGTGATGGTGCCCATATTTTCCTCGACTCGTCGGCACACTAGAGGATGATGTGGTCAGCATCATACCCGGCCCCCTTTCCTTCCCCAACTGTACAGGAAGTCAGGTACCCATTTATTTACACAGGGAGCCAACTGGGCCGCCTGCGACTGCGAACCCCGGATATTTACCACGAGAGACTAATATATAAAATAAGTAACGGAAAATGTACGGGAAGAGCTGGAGAGACAAAACATTGTCAAGAAATAAGAGAGAGGGAGAGACAATGTACTTTCATAGGACATGCAATGAGAAGAGGGGGCATTGAAAATATTATAACAACAGGAAAAAATAGAGGGAACAATATCCAGAAGAAGATCGAGTAAAATGATACTGGACAGTCTGAGGGGATGATGTGAGAGGAGATCACCAACTGAACTGATGGCCTGCATGAAGGATCGTGTACTCTGGAGAAGCATAATAGCCAACGCCAATCGGCACGGCACATGATATATATATATATATATATATATTACTATCTTCCTCCACTGGAAATTGGTGTTTTTTGCATGCGGTGCTGCGGAGATATTGAGGCATTGCTTCATGTAGTCATGTGAGCAGATATGGCAGCTATTTTTGTTTTTGTCAGTCCCTGAGTTCAGCTAAAAAGCAGGGTTCGTGCAATGCTTCTTTAGCAGACTCAACCACCATTGGGACTGTGGCAATCTCTGCCCGTTAGCCAGGCTAGGCCTGTTATTGGGTGGGAGGGGGGGGGTTATAACGGAGAGGTGACAAGGTCTTGGTCAGTTATAGTTCGCTGATTCCTGTCATGGTATGGTTCGCTGATTCCTGTCATGGTATATAGTTCGCTGATTCCTGTCATGGTATGGTCCGCCGATTCCTGTCATGGTATGGTTCGCCGATTCCTGTCATGGTATGGTTCGCCGATTCCTGTCATGGTATGGGTCGCTGACTGTCAAAAACGGTCAGCGTCTTCGGGCCCCTCCCCCCCCCCCTCACCCAATATACGGTAAAATAATACTTTCATACATATGAGGATATATATGTAGTAAATCGTACTGTTTTCCCTAAGAAAATGGTGGTTGTGTTTATTATGCATTCTTTGAAGCCTGTAGTTATTTACGGTCTGGAGAGTTCGCGGAGATTTTTAAAAACTAAATCGGGTTCACTGCTGAGCAAGAGAAAACAAGGTAAAGAAACAACAGAGGTCTAAAAGTATGCAGTGCCAACAGTTGAGAAAGCGGATGTTGGCAAAAAAGTTGCTGCTCTCTGTGAGTCACTCGTGGAGTGGAGGTCAGACGGACTAGGGACGAGTTGTTAGTCGACAAACTCTCAGTGCCCGGGGTAGGGATTTGCCAAGATAATTTTTGGGGCGTGGCCCGCAGGAAGGGCGCTGGCTATTTTTGTTTCGCGGTCTACGCGAAGGCATCTGAGCTGTCTGTCATGTTTATAGTGATGTTCCCAAATGTTTATTTTTTAAATTCTCCATTTCGCTCAATCTTTCCACTTTTCTTCTCTCTGATAATCTCTCATTCCCCCCCCCCCCACCCTCTCAGTCATCTCTTGTGTTCCTCTCCATATTTTTTTAAAGGCCTTCAAGATTTCCTGTTGTTTAAAACCACGTGGACTCCATATTCAAGGATTTACTTCGGCTAAACAATCGGTTAAAAGCGATCATTACTCCAGGGCTCTTGCCTTCTTTGTCGAAAATACCCCTCCCCCCCCAAAAAACAAAACGCATAAGGTTATCTTGTTTAAAGAACAGCTCACAGCAGTGCTTCCCAAACTGTGATGATCTGACCCCTGAGTCAAATGGTGTCCATGAAGAAAGTCAGTGATTCTCAAAGTGTGCAGTCCACGTTAAGTTCGCCTTAAATACGACTGTACTGCAATAAAGTTCTTTGCTACTTTTAATTTTTAAAAAAAACATCCATTTGTACAAGAGAAAGAATTTCTTTTCATAAATTATATGAAAACTGGCTAAAATCTTTTTGGAAATGTGGTTTTTGCAAGTCTTTCTCGGGTCAATAAATACATTTTTGGAACAAGTAGTGGCCCGTCAGCGATTAAAAAAAAACCTGTCAACCCCCCCCCCCCCCCCCACACACACACACATACACGTTGTTCCTAGTCAAATATTTCAGAGCCACGTTGTGTTAGTTGTTGTTTGACTCCCCCCCCCTCTCTCTCTCTCTCTGCTCTCCCACCCACGCCCTCCCACACCCAATATTGTATTCAGGATCTGCTATTTCTGTTTCGTGAGCCCTGAGTGGTAGCGCCCTCGTTTGGGCGCCACAAAATCGTTGCCGGGGGGAAGGGGGTACTGACTGATTTATGGCTGGACTTTGCAGTCTGTACTCTGATGTGGTCTGACTTTTCATTAGTTTAGAGAAGCCACTCCCCGCCACCTCCCCTCCCCTCTTTCTCTCTGTGTGTGTGTGTGTGAGAGAGAGAGAGAGAGAGAGAGAGAGAGAGAAGGAAAGCCATAAATGTGTTCCCAATTCATTTCTAGAATAAAGTTCGTTTCTTCCTCACGTTTGTCTTCAAGGTAAGGCTCCACTTGCACGTGCCTGAATCAACCCATTACTCCATGTAAAATATGTTTTCACTGGAAAACACACTCACTCACTCACTCACTCACTCTCTCTCTCTCTCTCTCTCTTTACATTTCTACGTAATTATCTTGCCTTTTTACCGTTCCTTGTCATTTTCAGTTCCTTCTATCTTATTAAAAAAAACTGCATCACATGTCTGGTGGCGAAGTGGTTAGCGCACTGGTATCTCATGGCGAAGGTCGAGGGTTCGAATCCGGCCGGAGGCATCCCAGTCACCCAGCTGTAGAAATGGTACCCGACTTCTTCTGGAGTTGGGGAAGGAAAGGCGGCCAGGCGTGATACTGACCATATCAGCCTCTAGTGTGCTGACAGGTCAAGGAAAATATGGGCACTAACACCATATCCCTATGTGCCTCTAAGGCATGACAGGATTACCTTTAGCATTTTTTTTTACTTTCTTGGAGTATGAAGTATGAAATGTTTATTTTTCAGTATCCATACTTTATTCTACCTGAGCATTCCAAAAGCAAGGGCCTTCTTCTTCCAAGCGATAATACTGACTCTCGACTCAAACATATGACAAGCCTGACTATCTACTGAAACTAAACTCAAATAAATGACATGACAAGATTGATTCTCAGCTTAAACAAGCGGCAGTACTGGCTCTCAATTTAAACAAATGACAAGACTAACTCTCATTTAAACAAATGACAAGACTAACTGTCAGCTTACACAAATGACAAGACTAACTCTCAGCTTAAACAAATGACAAGACTGACTGTCAGCTTAAACAAATGACAAGACTGACTCTCAGCTTAAACAAATGACAAGACTGACTGTCAGCTTAAACGAATTATAAGACTGACTGTCAGCTTAAACAAATGACAAGACTGACTCTCAGCTTAAACAAATGACAAGACTGACTGTCAGCTTAAACAAATGACAAGACTGACTCTCAGCTTAAACGAATTATAAGACTGACTGTCAGCTTAAACAAATGACAAGACTGACTGTCAGCTTAAACAAATGACAAGACTGACTCTCAGCTTAAACAAATGACAAGACTGACTGTCAGCTTAAACAAATGACAAGACTAACTCTCAGCTTAAACAAATGATAAGACTGACTGTCAGCTTAAACAAATGATAAGACTGACTGTCAGCTTAAACAAATGACAAGACTGACTGTCAGCTTAAACAAATGACAAGACTGACTGTCAGCTTAAACAAATGACAAGACTGACTGTCAGCTTAAACAAATGACAAGACTGACTCTCAGCTTGAACAAGTGACAAGACTGACTCTCAGCTTAAACAAATGACAAGACTGACTCTCAGCTTAAACAAATGACAAGACTGATTGTCAGTTTAAACAAATGACAAGACTGACTGTCAGCTTAAACAAGTAATAAGATTGACTCTCAGCTTAAATAAATGACAAGACTGACTCTTAATTAAACATGTGACAAGGCTGAATCTCTTGTCAAAGAAGCAATACTGAAAACAAATGACAAGTCTAACGCTGTCATCATCATCATCATGTGCCGTGCCGACTGGCGTTGGCTATTATGCTTCTCCAGAGTACACGATCCTTCATGCAGACCATCAGTTCAGTTGATGATCTCCTCTCACACCATCCCGTCAGACTGTCCAGTATCATTTCTCTTGGTCTTCCTCTTGATCTTCTTCCCTCTATTTTTCCTGTTGTTATAATATTTTCAATGCCCCCTCTTCTCATTGCATGTCCTATGAAAGTACATTGTCTCTCTCTTATCTTTTTGACAAGGTTTTTTGTCTCTCCAGCTCTTCTCATACATTCTTCATTAGTTATTTTTGCTGTCCAGGGGATTCGCAACATTCTTCTAATAAACCACATTTGTGCTGCTTCCAATGATTTTTGTGCAGACTTGCCTATTGTCCATGATTCACTTCCATATAACAAGATAGGTTCAATATAGCATTTTAGGACTCGTTTTCTAACATTCATTGATAAAGATGTGTTAGCTAATATGTTTCTCATTCTCTGAAATGCAGTCTTTGCTTGACCTATTCTGTTCCTAATTTCTGTTCTACATTTCCCATCTGAAGTTATTACTGCTCCAAGGTATTTGAATTTCTGCACCTGCTTCAGAGTAGTTCCGTTTAATTTAATACTGCATGCTGGTGGATTCTGTTTCTTAGATATAACCATAGTCTCTGTCTTTTTGATGTTCAAAGTAAGGCCTTTCTGTTCACTTTCTTTGGCGACTTTATCCAAGAGATTTTGCAATGACCTTTATTCTCCCAGTCTCTTAAGATAAAGTTACCGCCGGTGATTACTTAAGACCAGCCGACGTCAAGGACAACTGCAACAGCCTTCCATTAGAAATCTGCCTTCTTACCCAAAAATGCTGAATCTGGAACCGGAAATCAGTGCTTGCAAGGAACAAGAGAAGATAATATAAATCTTTCCAGTTACCAGCCTCCTGGTTCGTCTCCCTTTGATGAGTTGCGTCTGTTTTACTTGAGCGTAATCTCTGTTTTTTGCCTGTTATTTTGCGCCCGTTCTACAGTTCAGTTTACGTCTGAAGTCGGCTTGGTGAGGTAGGAAAGCGGGGGAGTGGAGCTGAAGGAGGCGAATGCTGCTGCTGATGATTATGATGTACTGTTTCCTCGAAAGTTCAGACTTTGACGTCTTTGGCAACAGATTCTATTTCTGTTTTTTTTTTCCCCTCTCTCAGACAAAATATTCAGAAGAATTAGTAGACAAGAAGTTGGCAAGTGATGTAGCTGCAGCGGAGGAGGAGGAGTTGTGTGCATCTTGACTAAAGTGCTTGCTCTACATAAAGTGTCCAGGTGAAACAGGTAAAAATGTACGCGTTTCAACGTCTCCGGCTAAAAAAAAAATGACGAGCTATTACACAGCCCAATACAAACTTTTTTTTCCCTTGGTGCCTTGGTTTTTTTTTTTAGGACTGTTACTGGGGTTATTTGGGGCGCTGATTCAGAAAATTGCACTGGATAGACTGCATCAGCTCTAGTTTCTTAGATATGGTTGGCATCAGCTCTAGTTTCTTAGATATGGTTGGCATCAGCTATAATTTCTTAGATATGGCTGGCATCAGGTCCAGTTTCTTAGATATGGTTAGCATCAGCTCTAATTTCTTAAATATGGCAGGCATCAGGTCCAGTTTCTTAGATATGGTTAGCATCAGCTCTAGTTTCTTAGATATGGTTGGCATCAGCTCCAGTTTCTTAGATATGGTTGGCATCAGCTCCAGTTTCTTAGATATGGTTGGCATCAGCTCCAGTTTCTTAGATATGGTTACATTTATAAAATTTTAGTTCGCCCTTTAAAAACAAAATCTCTTCTGCAGAATTGGGGTGTCATAACAAACTGCCTTATTTGAATGGGAAATTTATGTATTTAATTTACCCATATTTGTGTGTGTGTGTGCATAATGACATTTGTTTCACAACTATTCGTCTACTTCCTTCTCTTATAATGCACACTGGCATAAAAATCTACAGCTCAGATGACAAAATCACTTTTGTTTTGTTTTATTACATAATTATATGCAAAAAATTCAGATTGTAAATCATGGTTTTCATAGACTACATAAATTTGTTTCTCAACTTGATCTGTTTATAACAGTTGCTCTGTATAACAGTAATGATCATATAGGATGTGTGTGTATGTTCCTACTCATATCATTTCATTTTTTTTAAAAACAGAACACCCTAGAGTTTATGCTACTTCAGGAGGACGGAGCTACTTGTGCTATATTCTGTGGTATATATTTTTTTTATTATTTTATTTAAATTATATTTTTTGCTATATCATTTACGCAAATGGGGAGTACACACTGAAAGCAAGTAGGAAGCCTATTTCTGAGTTTGTAAAAAGAGAATATGTAGGTTATTTTGGTGTCAAGCTTGGAGATAAACATAAGGCAAGGGCTCCTCATATTGTATGAAGAGCTTGTACGAAGTATATGCGCCAGTGGACAAATGGAAAGAGAAGCTGCCTGACATATGGAGTACCAATGTTGTGGAGGGAACAGAAAAACCACTTCAGTGACTTTTATTTTTGTATTGTTAATATCACAGGCATCAATCAAAATAATCGTGACAAGTTGTCTTACCCTGATCTACCTTCAGCCAGGAGATCTGTTCCAACCTCAGATCTTGTACCTGTTCCATCTTTCCTTGAACTACCACAGCTCTCAGAGGATGAGTCTTGCATGTCTGATATCGCACAAGGTAAAGAAAGTGACAGTGAATTCCAAACAACTTCACACAGTGCTCAGTTTGATCAGAATGAATTGAGTGATCTGATCAGGGACTTAAAAATCTTTACAAGGAGTCTTCTGAATTGCTGGCCTCCAGAATAAAGAAAAAGAATGTACTTCAGCATAGAACGAAAATTACATTTTATCGAAGGAGAGAAAAGGATTTGATGCCATTATTTACCGAACACAACTTAGTATTCTGCAAGGACATCGGAAACTTTGTGAAGAAAATTGGTCTTTCAGAATATAACCCAAGAGAGTAGCGTCTTTTCATAGATAGTTCAAAACGTAGTTGAAATGTGTTCTTTTAAATAACGCCAACAAATATGTTTCTCTTCCAATTGGTCATTCCACCAGGATGAAAGAGGAGTACAAGAAGAGTACATTAGTGTTGGAAAAGATAAATTACCAAGAACATTAATGGATGATTTGTGTGGACTTGAAGATGGTAATTTTCTTCTTGGTCAACTAAGTGGCTACACGCAGTGTCCTTGCTTTTTATGCCTTTGGGATAACAGAGCCAAACATGAACACTGGGCAAGAAAAGATTGGCCTCCGAGGGAATATATGGTGGTTGGAAGACAAAGTGTAATCAATGAACTTTTGGTAGCACGAGATAGAATCATACTGTGACCGCTACAAACGCTAGGTCTGATGAAACAATTTGTAAAGGCTTTGAATAAAGACGGTTCGTGCATTGAATACATAGTGCATAAGTTATTTGAACTTAGCATGGAAAAACTGAAGGCAGGAATTTTCGATGGTCCACAGAACAGATAACTTATAAAATAGCATCAATGAATGAAATCGAATCATGTGTCGAATTATTCATTTGTCCTTGTGAAAAACTTTCTTGGCAACAAAAAGACAGACAACTACACACAATTAGTAGAGGATATGCTCTTTCATTTCAACGAAATTGACTGTAACATTAGTGCTAAAATCCATTATCTGCAATCACTTAGATCGTTTTTCAGAGAACCTTGGTGACTTGAATGAAGAGCAAGGTGAACGATTTCACCATGACATAAAAACAATGGATGCCAGATACCAAGGAAAATGGGATGCACACATGATTGCAGACTATTGTTGGAATCTTATGCGGGATTGTCCTGACAGATCTCACTCTCGGAAGTCTTACAAAAGGAGCTTCTTGTGTGTCGACTGAATAAAAATTTTGTATCATAAACTTGTGCTTCTTGTATGAAATAAGTAGATTTTCTTGTAGTACATTTTCTTTTAATTGTTAATATGTTTCCTTTATGATTAAAAGATATCAATTTAAACACTGCATTAAAATATCCTGATTTGTTATGAGTGAGTAGAGTGAAGAGTGGTATATGGTATATGTTCTGTATCTAAAAAACTAGCGTAGTGGTTAGAGCACTCGTCTAGCAACAAAATGGTCGAGGGTTCGAATCCCCAGCTGAGCGGGATTTTTTTTCCGACCAATACGGCCCTGAGGTCCACCCAGCCTCGTAAAATGGGTACCAGAGAAAATCTGGGAAGTAAAGGCAGCGAGGAAAGGAACTGGTCACCCTACCTCACACGCTGATGACCCAGCATAATGAGGTCTCTAACGCTTCACCCCCTACGGCATTTGAAATGCTATGGGACTATCTTTACTTTTTATCTAAAAAACTAGAGCTGATAGGGGAAAACCTGTGCCATTTTTTGCAATCAGCAGGTCAAATATACACCAGAAACAGGTCTAACATTTGAGGCACCAGAATGTGTGTTCGCCAGTGTTATCAGTATATCTGCCTGTGTTATCAGTATATCTGCCAGTGTTATCAGTATATCTGCCAGTGTTATCAGTATATCTGCCTGTGTTATCAGTATATCTGCCAGTGTTATCAGTATATCTGCCTGTGTTTCAGTGATTGTCTTACTCTCGTATGATGTTTAGAAATATTGAGAACTTTGCTTTAAGGGGTTGCATAAGGTTGCTTGAAATATATTATCTGGACGACCAGAGAAACAAGACGAAGTTTTAGAACTTTCTGAGTGGCGAAAACTAATTTAATAAAAACTATGGAAGAAAGACCAGAAACAGTAAGATAAAGTGTAAGAAAGACAAGAAACAGAAATATAAAGTGTAAGAAAGACAAGAAACAGAAATATAGATTATATGAAAGACAAGAAACAGAAATATAAAAAGTGTTTGAAAAAACAGAAATGTAAAGTGTATGAAAGATAAGAAACAGAAATATAAAGTGTATGAAAGACAAGAAACAGAAATATAAAATGTATGAAAGACAAGAAACATAAATATAAAGTGTATGAAAACAAGAAACAAAAAGAGAAAGTGTAATAAAAACAAGAAACAAAAAAAATAAAGTGTAATAAAAACAAGAAACAAAAAAATAAAGTGTAATAAAAACAAGAAACAGAAAAATAAAGTGTAATAAAAACAAGAAACAGAAAAATAAAGCGTTAGAAAGGCAAGACGTAGTGTGACAATATTTATGAGAGACAAGAAACAGTAAGGTAGAGTGTAAGAATGACAAGAAACAATATGATGAAATAAAAGAAAGACAAGAAACAGTAATGTAAAGCGCAAAAAAGGCAAGAAACAGTAGGGGAAAGTGTAAAGGCAGACAAGAAACAGTAAGATAGAATATAAAAAAAGACAGGGACAGTTTGGTAAAGTGCATGAAAGAAAAAAACAGTAGGGTAAAGTGGAAAAAAAACAACAAACAAACAAAAAGCAGTAGGATAAAGTGTAAAACGGATAAGAAGCAGAAATACAAAGTATAAGATAGACAAGAAACAGTAAGATGAAGTGCAAAACAGATAGAGAAACATGCAAAAAAGTCCGCAGCAACCCAGCATGACGAGGGCAGACGACGACGACGACGATAATGATGAAACCATTATCAACGATTATTAGGAAACTAAGATAATCTAATTTTTCTATAATTATTTGTTGCACTACATCTTCAATTCATGTAAAATTTAGAAGAAAAGTGTATTTGTTGTAAGAAAGCACTTTAGAATAATATTAGAATAGAATGGCCCCACTTGAAAATACTAGCAAAGCGTTGCGAATACATGTGAACATTACAGTAACAAATTTACTAGTAACGGTTTGTTTGTCTCCAATCTGATACAAATGTTTATGATAGTGTGTTAACTCTAACTTTGCTAAACAGTACCGAATCTACATACTAACATTTCTTGTAGTCGAACAGCACTTACATGGCGGCCTAGTTGGCTGAGTGGTTAGGCACTCGGTTTACTAATCCAGTGGTACCAGGTTCAAGTCTCTGCAGTGGGATTTTTTTTTTCTGGCACCTACCGAAAAAGAAAAGGCCCCGGGCGTCGACCCAGCCTCTAAAACATGGGTACCAGAGAAATCTGGGAAGGTAAAGCGGCCAGGCGTGATACTGACCACATCAGACTCTCATGTGAGGAAGCTCGTGGAAACACGGCTCTAACACCGTATCTCCGATATACCTTAACGGCATGGAAACTAGAATTTTATCTTTCTAAACAACAATTTTACCATATTTTACTTAGAAGTTGATATGGCTCCATTTTCAGAGTTTCCAGTTCTATAAAGTTACGAATTTCAAACTGCGTAAGAAAACAACTTAACTGATGTTCTTCTTTACATTAAAAAAAACTGTTTGCGCGTCCTGGTAGGAAACTCTTTGCTGTAGAGGACAAAATAACAATACAACTCCTCAGATCATCAGATGAGTACCCGCCCTTCAGACAAACTTTTTGGCCCTTCTCTGACTCAGTCCTTACGCAAAATGAAATAATTTTCATATGGATATGTCCATTTTGCCACGACTACAAGAGTATACTTTGGTGTGACTTGCCTTGCAGGCAGAGGTAGAGATATATATATATATACTCCAGTGCTAGAGGAGAGGTTATCATGAACGGATATTAGGTACCAGTTTGTGCAGCTAAGTTTCTAGAATCTGACTAGAACCTAGTGGCTGTCTTCCTGAGAACATGTACCCAGCGGCAGTGCTCGATGGAATAGTTTTGTTCTGCTATTTGCCTTTTAAATAAAGAAATGTAAAGACGACGGAGATAATATTGTGAACACAGTTCATGCTACTGATGACGTGAATGGCGATGATGGTGATAATAACGTTGGCAGATGTGGACGCCCCTGATCAAGCTATTCATACCCCCATATCCACATGAAAACATCAGCCGGCGCAGGGTTTAATCCTTGGAATAATCCTCACAGACGCGCGCCAAGAAGAGATGAAGTCATGAGCCACACGACAGCATAAAAGACTCACGTGCCGCTGTCACTGTGACACGAGCAGTTCTGGTGGCGTATCACGTGCCTATAGCCCGAGGAAGGCATTAACTCTACGGCCTTTTTCTCTATCTCCTAGCTCAGGCCTGCCCTTTACTTTAATCTCCTAGGCCAAGGCTTGCCCTTTACTTTATCTCCTAGGCCAGACCTGCCCTTTACTTTATCTCCTAGGCCAGACCTGCCCTTTACTTTATCTCCTAGGCCAGGCCTGCACTTTACTTTATCTCCTAGGCCAGGCCTGTCCGTTATCTCCTAGACTAGGCTTGCCCGTTACTGTGTCTCCTAGGCCATGCTTGCCCTTTATCTCCTAGGCCATACCTGCCTTTTACTTTATCTCCTAGGCCAGGCTTGCCCTCTATCTCATAGGCCAGGCTTGCCCTCTATCTCATATGCCAGGCTTGCCCTTTATCTCCTAGGCCAGACCTGCCCTCTACTTTATCTCCTAGGCCAGACTTGCCCTTTATCTCCTAGGCCAGACTTGCCCCTATCTCTTAGACCAGGCTTGCCCTTCATCTCCTAGGCCAGACTTGCTCTTTATTTCCTAGGCCAGGCCTGCCCTTTACTCTGTCTCCTAGGCCACGCTTAAAAACAAAGAGTCAACCTGCCCTTTACTCTGTCTCATAGGCCACGCTTAAAAACAAAGAGTCAAACAACAACGTCGACTCTACAACTTTCTCCAGCGGCCAAACACGGCATAAAAACAGAAACATTTGACAGACTTCAGCTCCAGAAACCAGACCAAGAGCCTCTAGCATCACCAGATGTATACCTCCCAAAAAAACCATGACAGTGTATTCCCTTTACTCAATGTTTGCCATTTCAAAGCAACAAAAATCATGAAAGAGAGCACAAAACATAAATCTCCATATGTAAACCAGGCCGAAACAAGACGAAAAGCGAACTCGATTTCTTGACGTGTGAACTGCAGAGAAATGATTATAAACGGATCATTGCGCGTAATAAATTAGGTCCATGGGAGTACTAGATCCATCGGAATAGATTTTAGGACCGCTGAACTTTAGCCTGGGAAATTCATGCCTCGTTTCTTTGCAGTGCCTTATGATAATAGGCTTTGCCACAAGAGCTTGGCGAAAGACATCGGCTCGGTTCCCGTTGGAGTGGAGCTTACTCTTAAGACTGATACTGCGGTCCCTATTACGGCAAAAAACGTGCCAGGGAAAGAGGTGACAGGGTGCTGTCAGTATCAACATCGTCAGTGAGGAGGTGACCTAATGGCTGGAGCTAGTAGCAATCACAAAAATGACAGCAAGAGCTTCAGCGACTAAATCAATGATCCAAAAAATCGATAAAACCTATATAATAAACTGTCCTGCAGCGAGGCGTCGTGACATTGTAAACGACAGCAGATTAGAAAGGAGAGGGGAAAAAAATTGACAGCTATCAACCAAGCTCAACGGATTCCTATAAATCAGCGTTTCCCAGGTTGTTCAGGCTGCAGCCCCCTTTCCTCCCAGGCCACATCCTCGGTGCCCCCCCCCCCGCCCCATGTACTATTCGTACAAAGATATGTTAAACCAGGATATGTATTACAGAACTACAAGCTTAACCAGCAAACTAATTTATTTACCAATACGAAGGAGTACATTTATAACTCACCTACTGCATTTTCTCAGCTTTTAATGTTATGGATGAGTTCCATGTAGTTACACAAGTTTCTCGATATCAGGCTGAAAAGTGCTAATAAAGGAAGTATTACTCCCCCATCTTCTGCTGCGTTTTCTCTCTACGGCCTCCTATTGCTCCTTTTTGTCCATTGCCTCTTGTACTGACCATTTTTCTTACAATACCCCCCTCCCCTGTCCTTTCCAACGCCCGCAGGTTGGCGTTATCGCCCTTTGTGGGAAACACTGGTATAAATTTTAATCAGCTAACAAACATGGCAGACAAGCATTTGACAGCTTTTCAGTACTGGCGAAATGGTGGTTTTTCAGGAGTAAATTTCCACATTCTGTAGCAAAGTTAAAGATTTTCATAGCTCTTATAACGGTGTATTTATTTTTGTCATTATTTCATGCAACTTAAACAGCGGTATTTTAGTGGAGTTGTCTTCGACGAAGGATGGCCCGAATATACAATAAGGTAATGGTAGGTAAATTTCCCGTTTCCATGCCATTAAGGCATATTGGGGAATACGGTGTTAGGCCCGTATTTTCCACGACCTTCTGCGCATGAAGGTCTGATGTGGTCAGTATCACGCCTGGCCGCTTTACCTTCCCAGATTTCTCTGGTACCCGTTTTTAGAGGCTGGGTCAACCCTGGGGCCTTTTTTAGGTGTGTACCAGAAAAAAATCCAACTGCTGGGACTGAACCTGGTACCACCGGATTGGCAAAACAGAGTGCCTAACCACTCGGCTAACCAGTATACAATAAAGTGTACACTAATTAAGAGAATTTTAAACATTAAATGGCAGGACAGGATCAGGAACGAGGAGGTCTGGGAAAGAGCTGGACAATAGCATGTGAACCTACGAGTACAAATCATGTCTAAGAAATGGGGGTGGATTGGCCACACACTGAGGAAACCTGACACCAGCATAGCAAGGCAAGCACTGACATGGAATCCTCAAGGAAATAGAAATCGAGGAGGACCTAGAACTACTTGGAGAAGACAAATTATGACAGCGTTCAGAGACAAGAGATACACATGGAAAGAAGTAGAGAATAATTCAAAGAACAGGGATGACTGGAGAGCCTTTATCCGTGGCCTATGCTCCCATGGGAATGAAAGGCGATGATGTTGATGATGATAATGATGATGATGATGATGATATACTAATACATGAAGCCAAAAGCACTAGTAAACTCCAAATGTAACGCCAAGTGGGAAAGAGAATACAAGGTGTGTCCGTAAGCAATAAGACTGATTCCATAAAATTTTATTAATTATATATATAATTCCTCGAAATAACATTCTTGAGCATCTATACGCCGTTGCCAGCGGTTCTGTCACACATCATAGCTCGACTGGAAGTCTTGAACAGGGATCTCCTTTAAAGCCCTCGTCACGACAGCTTGCACATCATTAACAGTCCCAAAATGGTGGCCTTTCAATGTTGATTTGAGCCAGGGAAACAAAAAGAAGTCAGCTGGGGCAAAGTCCAGGCTGTAGGGAGGTTGGAACAGCGTTGCCACGGTTTGTTTCGCCAGAAAATCTCTCACTATCAGCGACGCATGGCTCGGCGCATTGTCGTGGTGAAAGACCCATGTGTTGGCGATCTCCGGGCGGACGCGCGCGACTCTGTTCTTCAGCCATTTAAGCACTTCCACATAAAATGCTACGTTGACAATTTGTCGGGATGGTATGAATTCCTTATGGACAACAACTTTAGAGTAAAAAAAGACAATGAGCATCGATTTCATCTTCGATATGCATATTTAATTGGCGTTCTGTGCGTTGTTCATCCTTGATGTTCTCTCTCTCCTTTCATTGAACTTCTTGTGCCACAGAAACGCTTGTGCTTTTGATAAAGCATCCTTCCCGTAGGCTTTCTGCATCATAGCAAGCGTCTCGGTCGCGGATTTTCAGGTTTAACACAAAACTTTATCGCTGCTCGACACTCCTCTGTATTTTGACGGTTACGTGACGCTTAAACAGCTGTCCACTTCGCAAGCGATCCGCACTCTGTAAAAGCTCAGAACCAAATGACGAGATATCGACTCTTTCCCTAACATTCCCCACTAACCTTCAGGCTCAGAGAATCCCCCCCCCCCGCTGATTGGCTGAATAAAATAAGTCTCATTACTTACCGGACACACCTTGTATCCAGGTCATCAGAGGAATGACCCCTGTCACAGACACAGAGTAGCAGGACAGTATCTTCAGACACAAGCTACAGGACCATATATTTTGTTCCATTCCCATTCATCCAGGGGTGTCTTGATCTACCCCAATCACCCAGTCATATATTCATTAATCTTTCCCATTCACCAAATCATGCATTTCTTGATATTCCCATTTTTCTCATGTATCATTTGTTGATATTCCCATTTCACTCAACCATGTGTTTCTTGATCTTCCCCATTCATTCAACCATGTATGACTTGAACTTCCCATTTCACAATCTTTAATGGGCAGAAAAGAATCCTGCCGTTTCTCGCAGTTGTTTTATCGCTCAAGTGGGGATCAAAGTCATCGTCATCATTATCTTCGTAACTTTTATCGTGCTGACCTCCCTGTACAGTTTTCCGCCTGCTATCATTACAAATCTTGTTCAATGGTAACTCGTTCAGTCCTGAATTATTTTTAACTTCGTGCCTAAACATATTCATTTAGCAAGTTCATTCTATTTTGTTGAGAAATTTCGGCAGAAAGGAGGCTACTTATCGTTGTAAAATGTGAGTTGGGTTAAATGTGTATCGTTTTTTTTTTGCTTCATAAAGTGGATTGGGTTAAATGTTTACCATTTTTGCTTCGTAAAGTAGATTGGGTTAAATGTGTACCATTTTTTGCTTCATGAAGAGGATTGGGCTAAATGTGTACCATTTTTTTGGTTCATGAAGTGGGTTGGGTTAAATGTGTACCATTTTTTGCTTCATGAAGAGGATTAGGCTAAATGTGTACCATTTTTTTGTCTTGATGAAGTGGGTTGGGTTAAATGTGTACCACTTTTTTCTTTTATGAAGTGGGTTGGGTTAAATGTGTACCATTTTTTGTTTGCTTCATTTAGGCTTTGCCTGAATACCACTCTAAGAATGTATTCACAAAGATGTGCAAGATCTATCAACCCCGCCAGTGGTGCTTTGGAGTAAAAGATTTAAAAGAGTATCATCACTGGACATCAGACAGATCTTTCAGATCCGACAAGTACATTCATGTCCGCCTGTGAAATACTACATGTTTCCGACGAACTCTGTTGAACTTAAGTGACAGGGAAATATTTGATACGAGGTGCCAAGTCCAAGGTTGACCACATGGCCGCTTACCTGTCTATTCGGTTAATACTGTTCTTTCATTTTCATATCTTTCATTTCGCAGGAACAGTCTCTTATGAAAAGAAAGTACAGCATTGTTGTTTTTTTTTTCTTTTTCCTTTTAGTTATTGCTGTCATTTTGTTTGATGCCTCGTAAACGAATGGCCGAGAAACTTCACACAATCAGCAGTTGCTTTAAAATACCCACACCTTCAAAACTCGACGCCAAGTTTCTGTTTTCCACCCAGTTCCGACGCCAAGTTTCTATCCTTCATCAAGTCTCCGGGAATTTCTCTGACGCTCACTGCCAGCTCTGGGAGCCACTCAGACCTGCACTTTGACGCTCACTGCCAGCTCTGGGAGCCACTCAGACCTGCACTCTGACGCTCACTGCCAGCTCTGGGAGCCACTCAGACCTGCACTCTGACGCTCACTGCCAGCTCTGGGAGCCACTCAGACCTGCACTCTGACGCTCACTGCCAGCTCTGTGAGCCACTCAGACCTGCACTTTGACGCTCATGAAACCAGTATTTTCTCCGGCTGGAACATCAACGCGGACTTTACAGATCTTAATCACGTGACTCATCTTCTCTTAATATCCATAATAATTAAGATTTCCCCTTTATCTCCGCCATATTTCTTTAAGTCTGGTTCCGTTTTGGTATTTCTTCCACATGCACTCGTCCATTTTCCTCCCGTCATATTCTTCCCCTCAATTTATCTCCTAGTTCTCTGATGGGCGCTTCACTGTTTATTTATGCCATCAATTTTTTACCCTATGGAAGGCAGAATTTTTTTTCTTCATAAAGTAAGAGAATCTTTGAGGTTTTTTTTTTCTTCCCTTTACCTTTTAATACCAGATATAACGAGGATCTGAGAGCCAAAGGAAAATTTTGTCACCGATTTTAAATGTTCATATTTTGGTCTGTTCTGATTTATATAATGTTTTCGAAAAAAAAAATCTTCCCGTCCTGTAAATTATCTAGGGTTTTTTCCCCCTTAAGTTTCTTTCTTTCATTGTTTTTCTTTCTTTCTATCTATGTTTCTTTCTTTCTTATTCACAAAATTGGAAACTGATAGATAAGATTATTTGACTTGTTTAATTAATGATAAAAAAGTCTCACCTCTCCCGGTAGGTGCCCGTGTTTTTTGTGCGTGTGTATCTCTGTGTATCTCTGTGTATCTCTGTGTATCTCTATGTATCTCTATGTATCTCTGTGTATCTCTGTGTATCTCTGTTTCTATATAATGTAGACATTGTTGTGCTGATTGTTGCTGAAATAAGAAGCTACTGACAGTGCAAAGCTGATGAACTGAGTAAAGGATGTCTTGTGGATTGATAAATCGAGATGTAGAAAGAGATCAGTGAAGACATCAAGAACCAGACACTTAACAGACAGACACACACACACATGCACAGACAGATGAGCGGGTAGACAACCACACAGACAGGAGAGGAGGCAGGTAAATATGTAAAATTGAGACTGACAGATCTACACGAAGAATTAAGTCAGGTAGGCAGATTGATAGATAGATAGATAGATAGATAGATAGATAGATAGATAGATAGATAGATAGATAGATAGATAGATAGATAGATAGATAGATAGATAGATAGATAGATAGATAGATAGATAGATAGAACTTGCCTTATCCTGCTTGAATCCCGTCCCGTCTACAAAAAATGGACGCCTAGGGTGTTGTTGACAGAACAGAAATCATCTCCGCGTGGAAAGAGTTAATGTACTTCTAATACACAAAATGTTTAGAGAACGCTAAGATCGTTATTGGCAAATACACTGAGCCTAGAAGATAGATCTGGAATAGTTTTCGAGTTTAAGATCATTGGAAGCGTGCTAGGAGCACAAAAGCACGCTGGGAGGCCATAGAATCAGTGAAGTTAAGTCAAGCACAAAAACTAATCACAGGAAGGGATGCAAGGAACTGAACACTAAAGAAAATACAGTTAATTTAAGAAACAAATGTAACGTACAGCTAATCTAAAAAAAAAGACACAAACAACCCGCTTTTACATATAAAGAGCTGATTGCAGATACATATACAAAGAGTTGATTTCAGATACAGATACAAAGAGCTGTTTTCATATATAGATACAAAACAATGACTTCGCTTATAGATTAGAAAAAAAAATTTTTTGAGGTTTAAAAATCTGATTTCGGATATGCGCTCGTAGATACAGAAAGCTGATTTCAGAATATAAGTATAAAGAGCTAATTTCAGAAACAAATACAAGGCGTTGATTTCAGACATAGATTTAAAAAAAATAGCTGGTTTCATGAACAAATATAAACTGTTCATTTCAGAAATAGATACGTATAGCTGATTTCAGATATAGATATCACAGAGCTAATTTCATTTAAAACAAAGAGCTGATTTCAGATGCAAGAGTTCATTTCAGAAACAAACACAAAGAGATGATTTCAAATGCAGGTATAATTAGCTGATTTCAAATGCAGGTATAATTAGCTGATTTAAAATGCAAGTATAATGAGATGATTTTATTTAAAACAAAAAAGTCCCAGAGACATCCGCAAATAGTCACCTTCGGGGAACCTCGACGAGTCTACATGACTGGTGAAACAAAGGAGTAGGTTGTCACAGCCAGTTATGTCCATAGTAGAAGGTACATCCAAAAGATTATAAAGGGCGACAATCAAGATCTACTTGGAGACTTGAGACAGATTCAGGAATTCCCCAAAGTGGTATGGGAAATGAGCGATTTTTTAAATAAAGTGACTGTAAGAAGTTACGAGAATTTTAACAAGAATATGAGCCCAAAACTATGCCATTAAAAAAAGTAGTATAGAGTACTACCTTTGTATGTAAAGGTAAGATAAAGGTAACTCTGTCGTGCCTTAGAGGCACTTAGGGGATATGATTAGTGCCTATACTTTCCTTGACCTGCCAGCACTAGAGGATGATGAAGTCAGCATCACGCCTGGCTGCCTTTCCTTCCCCAAGTCCAGAAGAAGTCGGGTACCCATTTCTACAGCTGGATGACTGGGGCTCCTTCGGTTGGATTCGAACCCCCCCGACCTTCACAACGAGAGATTAGTGCACCAACCACTTCCTCACTCTGACGCCCACTACCTGTGTGCTCCAGATAAAACAGTTGTAAAATTGGAACCTGGCGCATTTATGTTATGCAAACTGCCTCTGATATCGAGGAATGCCCTCTTGCATAGAGAGGCACATTAGAGCACATTTTACAGATGGTTGTAGCTATATAAATATAGGTCAAACTCAACTTCATCAGAGTTCAGGGTTATGCCTGGTCACACTGAAATCCCAAATGTGAATGAAAAATATTATTATTTCTTCTTCTTCTTCCTCTTCTTCTTTTTTTCTCTTCTTCTTCTTCATTAAGTTTCACATACTGAACCGCTTAGACCACTGTTTCCCGACCTTTTTTGGGATCATGCCTCACCTGAACGCCTCAAAGATTTTGTCCTGCAGCCCACAACAGAATAAAGGTGAATTAAATTCTGAAAAAGTATAATATAAATATACTGTAATCCCCCCATATATATATATTCATTCATTCAAATTCCGCCCCCCCCCCAATGAGACATTGAGATACACTGGTCTAGACAAAGAGCTTGGTGGTTTCCATGAATCTCATCTCCAGAAGTTCCACGGGCATGTCTTACTACCTGTATTTTCTAGTCAAACATCTCCCTATGACATCAAGCACGGGCTCATCAGCTTTAGAAGCAAGTTCAGTCTAAACACTTTATACTTTTTTTGTTGGTTTTTCTTTTTAAAAAAACTTTCACCCCTTTATACTGGTGATTTTTTTCTGTTAGGTACCGCATAGGTTTGTAGTGATCACGTTTTATGCTAGATGCCGCTTTGCTTTGTATTGTACATGAGCCTCATATCCTATTTCAAATACTTCGCAAAGGCGATGTCTGCTGCTTTTTAATAGTTGATCCTATATTCAATATACTTCAACAACAACAATAAGAACAACAACAACAATAATAACATAATAATTAATAATAAACGCATGAAAGAACCACCTTTCAGTGGTATCGATTCAGAGTTAATTACTAAAATATAAACGACGTTAGGAAAAGAAACAAAGGAAGGAAAATGTGGAGAGAATACAGGAAGTGTGTTTTTTTCATATTCGAACACTGCCAGATGCATGAATAATAGCAGTTTTGCAGGCCTCCATGGCTTTTTTTTTATATTAGAAATGTCATGGATTAAGCCTTCTTACAGGCGGCACTGGTCACCTCCGCTTTATGCATTTAGCAGAAGCTTTGGGTGAGCTGTAAATTTGAGGGATAATGTTGAATTTGAAAAAAAAAATAAAACAAATCCTTGGCGTTTTTAAAGAGAAAATACATTCACAGAACAGGACAAGCTTTTTTTAATGCGTTATATGTTACATTGTTTTCTTCCACAGCAGTAATGATCGTGTTACGTTGTTTTCTTCCACAGCAGTAATGATCGCGTTACATTGTTTTCTTTCTCAGCAGTAATGATCGCGTTACATTGTTTTCTTCCTCAGCAGTAATGATCGTGTTACATTGTTTTCTTCCTCAGCAGTAATGATCGTGTTACATTGTTTTCTTCCTCAGCAGTAATGATCGCGTGGACTAATTTAACCCTTTCACGCCAAAACAACATGGGTAATGTTGGAATATTTTGCACATCTAATCGAGTCAGTGCTCAGGGCGATCTTCTTCTTCTTGTTTCTTTTTCTTCTTTCTTCTTCATCTTCTATTCTTTCTTTCTTCTTTCTTTCTTCTTCTTTTTCTTCTACGCTGTGCCTGTGTTTCCATATCTTCACGACCTCTGCTGTAAAGAACAACAGTTCGCAATTCCGAGAAGAAGAAGAAAAAGAAGAAGAAGTAGTAGAAGAAGAAGAAGAATAAGAAGAAGAAGAAGTCTTGCTTTTCTGACAACAACGAGACGTCCTTTTAACGACTCTTCCTCCTCACTTATTTTCAGACTCCTCCTTTTTCTCCTCTTTTCATCTTTCCTCTCGAGGGGAAAATCTCAGGTCTGTCAATTACATCCTTGTACTCTATGGCCTTCTAGAATTAGCACAGAAATTCACCGCGGTACCTAGGGCAATGAAATGGGTGGATCAAGATAATTCTGTCGTTATGACCATCGCTAAACTGTGTATGGCTGGAACTCTGACATGACTGCTTGATATATCCGGGTAGGCGTGGTCAGATCATAATTCCCTCCTTAAAAGCACATCTTATGTCGTTGCAACGAAGAGTCACTTTTTTGTTCAGGATTTAGTGAGAAGAAATGATAATGTTGCTCTTTAGAAGGCCATCATCTCTCTGAGGTATCTGCCATGCTAAGATTTAGAGCAGTGCTTCTCAAACCTTCTTCGATCGTGGCACACTACAATTTCGCCCTGTGGAATTTTGCAGCACACATGGAGAGTAGGAGGTATATTAGTGTCACATATTCTGGATTTTTACGGAACAGCCACGGGACACTCTTTGAGAATCCCTGATTTAGAGGGTTTTAAAAGATGCCTCTGTGCGGTCCAGCAACTCCAGGATTACTTTTTTTGCGGCATAGGAATGCTTGCTCGCATTCGCCGGAAGTAGTCGTTTATCATTGCCGAAGCATTTTCTGGAGATTCTCATCCTGTTCCCTGCAGCCCTAAAATTACACTCTGTGCCTACCAATTTTAAATGAAGGCAAATGAGTGAAAGCAAAGTCTGTCTGTATGTCTGTCTGCCTATCTGTCTGTCTGTTTGCTTGTCTGTCTGTCTATATGCCATTGTCTGCCCATATTTCTATCTACCTGGAAGTGTACATACTTGCCTGCCTCATTGCCCGCTTGTGTGGTTGTCTCCCTGCTCTATCTATCAGTGTGTGTGTGTATGCGTGCGTGCGTGTGTGTGTGTGTGTGCTTTCTGTCTGACCTTGTTATACTTCCACAAAATCATCTATTATATTCTCATCTTTACGCTTTCCTGAACATAAAAAAAACAAAACTAAATTTCTTTCATCTATGTTGTGAATTCTCTATTTATGCATTCTGCAGTCTGCCATTTTCTAATTTTACTTTTGCCTAGTAAACAACATGTTTTCCTGTCTTCATCTTCTTCTTCTTCTTCTTCTTCATTTTTGCATTTGAGGTTGTTGGTCACGTCAGATCCTGATCCCTGCTGACCTGACAAAGCCCGTAGTCCTCTTCAGATCCTGATAGGAGCCCCGAAGCTTTTGCCCCAAGCTTGTGTCTTCTGGCCATGTCTCACGCCTCAGGTCTGCATGGTTTTGGCGCTCTTGAAAGATTTTTCCGAAGTCTGGACTCCACTGCCACATGGAACACTCGTCTGTGTGAGGCATTTTGAATCGATGCAGGTGGCTCAGTAGTCTTCAGAGGCTTGTCCTTAGGCGAAAGAGGATGGTTTGCTGGTGTCTTTCTAGTTGGTGTATTGGATCTGGTTCGTTGTTGGATTTCAGCTGTTGCTTCCATCGAATCTGCACCGGTCACATATTATACTTTTCGCCTCTTTGTATTTTGATGGGTGGTTTCTATCTTCAGTTTCTAGATCGTGATAAATCTGAAACTATGTGGTCAAAATGAAGTTCGAACTCACACCATGCACAAAAGTGGGTGCCTGTGCTTGGCTGGAGTGAGCGTGTACGAAGATTTCGGTAACGTTTCAGTGAAATTTGTACCTGTGCCAGTAAACGGCTTTACATTTTTCTTTTTACTTTTTGGTCAAGATTAAGTGAAACGTTTCCTCCTGACTATTGATAAGAGAAATGACGAGTGCGGTAAAACTGGTTCTAGTAATAAAGGTAGACTGAGGTTTTACACACACACACACACACACAAAAGATAGAAAGAGTGAGGAAAGTGGGCAGAAAGTAAGACAAGCACATATAAATGAAGAATATACAACAATCCAATATTTCGGCAAAAGCCTTTTTCAAGGATCACTTACAAAATGTAGAGTGTAAAGGGAGAAGATTTTTTTAAAAGTTAAGTGTTTAATTTTTCTTCTATTTTTGGTGTTTTTATCTGTTGTGTTGTTTTTATGTGTGATCTTTTGCCGAAATATTGAACTGTTGAATATTCTCCCGACTATTACAGAGTAAATTCTGGTTCTCTTCGACCTCTCATGGGAGCAGAACTGGGACACGAGACTTTTATTACCCGGGAAATTTGGTATTTTTACATAAGTGGGATCGAGAGATGGTGGGGAAAGAATAAATCCACAAGTTTTAGAACAGTGCAAATGTAGACTTCTGAATGAGATAAGAATCAAGAAAACAAAATACAATGGTTATATCAAAAGACATAACAAAATAGTGAAGACCATACTAGAAGGAAAGGTGGAAGAAAAAAGAGGTAGAGGTAGACAAAGATGTAGATAGGAAGATAAGCATGCAAGAGTGAACAGCATGCAGTCTTGGTGAGTACACAATAAAAGCGAGGGAGAAAAGACGCTGGAGATTCATTACCTCCAAAATCTGTCCTGAAGGCGGCACATGATGATGATGATGATGGGAGGAGTTCTTATGAAGACTGTCAATCACATTTCAATCGCTGTGCTGTATAAGGTTTGTTCCCTATCCCATCATTACAAGGTTCGCTCCCTACCCCATCATTACAAGGTTCGCTCCCTACCCCATCATTACAAGGTTCGCTCCCTACCCCATCATTACAAGGTTCGCTCCCTACCCCACCATTACAAGGTTTGCTCCCTACCCCATCATTACAAGGTTTGCTCCCTGTCCCATCGTTACAAGGTTTGCTCCCTACCCCACCACTACAAGGTTTGTTCCCTACCCCATCATTACAAGGTTTGCTCCCTGTCCCATCATTACAAGGTTTGCTCAGCATCCCACCATTACAAGGTTTGCTCCCTACCCCATCATTACAAGGTTTGTTCCCTACCCCATCATTACAAGGTTTGCTACCTACCACATCATTACAAGGTTTGTTCCCTACCCCATCATTACAAGGTTTGCTACCTACCACATCATTACAAGGTTTGCTCTCTACTCCATCATGGAAGGTGACAGATCCGTGTAGTTGTCTAACTTACCGATTGATCTGACTGACGTACTGATTGATTTGACATACTTACTGATTGATCTGGTTTACTTACTGATTGATCTGACTGACTTACTGATTGATGTGACAGACTTACTGATTGATCTGACTGATTTACTGATTGATGCGTCTCTTTATCCTCTCTCTTGTACTGTGAAATGTCGAGGGACTGATTGATACTGGATTTAAAAGGAAGTAAATAAATAAATCATATATTCAATCTAAGATTAATAATAGAGAAATGCAGGGAGTTTAATGTGAATCTATATTTATCCTTTATAGACTACTCAAAGGCATTTGATTGTGTACAACACCAGAAACTTTGGGAAATAATGGAAAAAATGGGATTTCCAACACATTTGATACAATTAACATCACTGCTGTATTTAGACCAACAAGCAGCAGTAAGAATAAATGGTGAAACAACAAGTTGGTTTGACATAAAACAAGGGGTCCGTCAGGGGTGCATATTGTCACCCTACTTATTTAACTTGTATACTGAAAATATAATGAGGAATGTTAGAGAAGATGTAGACAAAGAATATTACGATGCCATAACAGTTGGAGGTTATGAAATACCAGAGATTAGATATGCTGATGACACAGTATTGCTGTCCACAACACAAGAAGGAATGGAAAAACTAATTATGTCAGTCCGCAAGAACAGCGAAGAGCAGAACCTCTATCTTAATGCAAAGAAAACTAAAGTGATGACAACTGACAAAACAAACAAGGCAACTGAAATATGTATCAGTGAGGAAAAACTGGAAGAAGTGGAGAGTTTTGAATATCTTGGATCTTATCTTATATCCTTCCCGTGCCGTTAGACGTCACATAGGGCTCGCAAAGTAGTTCGCCAATATTTCCTGTGCGAATTAAGTCCGAAATAATTGTTTCACTATTTCACAGCGCGTAATACGCCGATCTCCATCTTGACCGGAAGCCCGTATATCTTGGATCACTACTAACTAATAATGGAGATACAATGAGGGAAATTAAAAGGAGGACATCTATTGCTCTTCAGAAAGTAAAACAAATAAAGAATCTGTGGAGAGGAGCAGACAGAACCACAAAAATAAGATTTTTAAGGGCATGCATCTTTCCCATCGCAACATATGCCTGTGAGACCTGGACACTTAACAAAACAGCTGAGAAGCACATAAATGCCTTTAAATGCTATAGAAGAGTTCTCCAAATATCGTGGACACAAAAAAGAACAAATATATCTATACTACAAGAGCTTAATATTGAAGAAGGCTGGCTAGTAAAGAGGATTAAAGAGAGAAAACTTAAATATTTTGGCCACATTAAACGTCATGATAATTTAGAGAAGACCGTATTGGAAGGATACATAATGGGAAAAAGAAAAAGAGGAAGACCGAAACGAAGATGGCTGCAAGACATCGTTGATGATCTGGAAATGGATGCAGCAGCAGCAGGCCATCTTGCTCACAACCGAGAGGCCTACAGGAGTGCTGTTTGGGAGGCAAAGTTCCGCAAGGGACATGCAAAGGAATGATGATGATGAATGAAATAAATAAATGACAAAACTAACCCATACTCTCATTACAAGAAATAACTACATACATACCTCAGGGTTATTCTCACTGTCTTGTATGTTAATAACTAGAGAAGGAAAGATACATCTAACAAAGCTGCAATCCCGGCGTATGATGTATGTGAGGATCTCAGAGAAAAGACGAAACTGTAGTCGTGGCACTTCATCTTGAGGATGCATGCAACAGAGTGGATGCTGCTGACACTTCTGATGGAGCTTGGAGTAGATGCAAGATTGGCTCGATGGATAGTTTCAACGCTGTTGAGGCCTTAAGATACAGAACATGGATCTAAGAGACCAGAACCACTGCTACGTGAATGCCTCAAGGGATCTCCCTTGTCTGCTGTGCTATTCAGTGTATATTTTGCTGGCATTTCGCTGTTATTTGGGAACGGTGTGGAGAGAACGCTGACCTATGCTGATGATATATTAACACATGAACATTGTAGAGAGGAGTTAGCCACAAGGGTATAGTACAGGGTGGACCAGATAACAAGCTGGTGTGAGGATAACAATGCCGTGATCAACCCAGAAAAAGCTAACATCCTGTGGTGCTCATTAAATAACAGAACTGTAAGACCTGAAGTTCCATTTGTGAAGTGTCAAGGCCAAGATACTAAGAGAACACATTTCATGGGGTATCTAGGGATCATATTTGATCGTTCATTGTCCTTTGCACACAATGTGGACAATGCAGTAAAAAAAAGGGGGGGGGGGCCAGGAAATAGCTGGAAGCGGCGAGGTTAATGGCCACAGCGGGCTTTCCACAGCGCTCTCTGTTCTTGCTGGCGCATGCGCTGGTGCTGTCACCATTTGAATATGGTACTGGCCTGCTCACCCTGTCCAAAGCACAGCTGAACAGACTAAGAGTGTGTACAGAACGAGGTAATGACAGTGGTCTTGGGTTGCACCAGGGATACTCCTTTAGCTTATTTCGCTTACTGCTTGATATGCTGAAGTCTAAACACAAGCATGCTAAGGTAAAGGCACACATCAGGGTTGCTCGCATGAAGGATCATCCTCTCCATGAGGAGCTGGGGTTGATAAAGGTAAGACGCCGTTAAACAGGGTAGATCTGGGATGGCTGAGACCAAGAATACAATAAAGTCAATTTGCAATCTAGATGAGGTGCCTAAAGGTGATGACTGGTTGCGGGTACAGGGCCGACCTCAGCTAACAACGGTTATTACACAGAAGGATCGTGAATGTAGAGACTGGGCACAAGGAGCAGTTGAACTTTGTGTTCAAGATCTCATCCAGCATCACTGTGGGTCTACTGACACGGTAATATATTTACAGATGGCTCAGTGACTCGGAACAGCAGAAGCGGTTGGGATTTTGTTACCTAGAGGAACGGAAGAGTAGTGGCACAAGGTTCGGAAGACTTTGAAGTCAGAACATCAAGCATGAGACTGGAAAATAAGTCTGTGTCGGCGGCACTGGGATGGTTAGTTGCCCATGCTGTGGTTAATGGTGTCATTGTGACGGATTCACAGAATATGTTTCGTACGATTGAGAAGAATTTGCTTCGAAAAGAACGGGTTCATCTGTTAAGCCAGTCAGCTGTGACAAGCCTAACGTGGCTTCCAGGGCATGCAGGAGTACATGTCAATGATGTGGCAGACAGACTTGCTGGACAGGCTAAAATAAAGACAGACTGTCAATGGACAAGGAGGACATTACTAGGGCTGTATTGGACAGACTGCGGGAAAATGAAGAGCGGGAATGTAGATCTGAAGAGACTGGTGGAGCTATGACAAATTAAAGTTGCTGGCAGAGGAAATCTGAACTGTGTGACAGAAAACGCAGCTTAAACAACCAACATTTGACAGGAACTATTAGCAAACATACTCTTGGATGGATGCTGCGGCATGCGGCGGAGCATATATGGGTCTGTCCCGAATGCAGTGAAGCCGGAGTCTGAATTTTGAACCTTTGAGGGAGAGAGAGGAAGAAAGAGAGGGGAAGAAGTTGAGAGATAGAAGAGAGAGGGAGGAGAGATAGGGGACGGAGAGGGAGAAAGATGAGAGAAAGGAAGAAGGAGAAAGAGAGAAAAACACAGAAGGAGAGAGAGTAGAAAAGAGATGGAGAAAGAGAATGAGTGAGAGAGAGAGAGAGAGAGATAATGAAAAGTGTTTGAAGAAAGAGGGAGATAGACGGGGAAAAAGAAAAGAGAGAGTGAGTTCTAGCTTCAAAAGTGCTGGAAGAGAGGGAGAGAGAGAGAGAGAGAGAGAGAGTGAGTGAGTGAGAGAGAGTGAGTGAGAGAGAGAGAGTGAGAGTGAGTGAGTGAGAGAGAGAGACATAATTAATTTTAAAAATCAAAAGAACGTGTGTCCCGGAAATCCGTGAGAAAACCTGTGGCCGCATTAACGAGAGCGAGATATTCTCAGAAAGAAAATAATACGTGAAGAGAACTTTCAAAATAAAGAAAAACCGCAAAATGGAAAAAAAAAACAACTGATTGTAGGGAAATCTGTCCTGTAACAACGTTATGTTTAACTGGCAATGGATGTTCATTAACTGAAGGAAAAGATTTTTAAAAAACGCACAATCGAACTTTGTTCTCAAAAGGTTGGGCGCGCAGGCCAGTCTGACATTCTTTATATCTAACTTTCATCATTGTAATGCAGTCATTCAACATAAGTTGTTCAGAGAGAGACGAACGAAGGAACTTTATTTACAAAGAGTGAAGAATTAGGCAGGCATCATCATCATCATCATCATCATCATCATCAGGTGCCGTGCCGACTGGCTTTGGCTATTATGCTTCTCCAGAGTACACGATCCTTCATGCAGGTCATCAGCTCAGTTGGTGATCTCTCACACCATCTCGTCAGACTTTCCAGTATCATTTCTCTTGGTTTTCCCCTTGCTCTTCTTCCTTCTATTTATCCTGTTATAATATTTTCAATGCCCCCTCTTCTCATTGCATGTCCTATGAAAGTACATCGTCTCTCTCTTATGTTTTTTAACAAATTCTGACAAATTTGACAAATTTTGACCAAAAAATTAATATTTTTTGTCTCTCCAGCTCTTCTCATACATTCTTCATTAGTTAATTTTGTTGTCCAGGGAGTTCGCAACATTCTTCTAATAAACCACATTTCTGCTGCTTCCAACGACTTTTGTGCAGACCTGCCTATTGTCCATGATTCATTTCCATATTACAAGATAGGTTCAATATAGCATTTCAGGACTCGTTTTCTAACATTCATTGATAAGGATGTGTTGGATAATATGTTTCTCATTCTCTGAAATGCAGTCTTTGCTTGGACTATTCTATTCTTAATTTCTCTTTTGCATTTCCCATCTGAAGCTATTACTACTCCAAGGTATTTGAATTTCTGCACCTGCTTTAGAATAGTTCCATTTAATTTTATACTGCAATTTGGTGGATTCTGTTTCTTGGATATAACCATGGTCTCTGTCTTTTTGATGTTCAAAGTAAGGCCTTTCTGTTCATTTTCTTCGGCGACTTTATCCAAGAGATTTTGCAGGTCTTGTTGGTTCTCAGTTATCAGTATTGTGTCGTCAGAACATCGAAGGTTATTAATATTGTATCCTCCTACTTTTATACCTGGTTCGGTGATGATCGTTCTTAGAATATTCTCGCTGTACAGAGAAAAAAGGTCTGGAGATAGTACAATCCCTATTGCACTCCATGTTTTATTGGTTATTTTTCAGTTTTATTTTCAACTCGAAATGCTGCTTCTTGCTGCCAGTATAGATGTTTTCCAATCTTCAGGTCTTTGCCGTCTATGTTTATTCCTTCAAGCATTTTAATAATCTCATCATGTTTCACATTATCGAATTCCTTGATATAATCAATGAAGCATAAGTAAAGATCGTTCTGTACTTATAAAGCTCTTTCTTTTAGTGTTCGTAAAGCATAAATGGTATTGTGTGATCCCTTCACTTCAACAAATCCGAACTGTTCATCTGCTATTTCCATTTTTATCGTTTTCCTGGTTCTTCTCATAATAATTCTCAGAAGTAGCTTCGTTATGTGACATGAGAGGCTGATGGTTCTGCGGTCGTTACATTCCTTTGCGCCTGGTTTCGTTATGTTCTTTATCATATAAGTTTTATTCTATTCCAGACATTCTACATCAATACAAACATCTCGTGCATGTAACAAACACAATTAAAAGTGGAAAACAAACTGAAACAACAAGCAATAAACAGTTACGTTTCATTATTAACCATGCGCTTAGTACAGATATTAACTACATACGTGCAACAAAGTTATTATTGGAATCTTGCATATTACGAATGTCTACCAAACTATTGTGCACAAAGAGAATTCCATTTTAAATCATTCACACTCAGAGAGTACAAGAAGAGTAAAGCAATGCGAAAAATTTGCCAATCACATGGTCACGTAAACGACATCACTGAGATTATTGAGAAAGGTTTTAGTTGTAAGAAGAAACACAACTTTGTTCTTTTTTTTTTTTTAAAGTAACATTGGAGGGAGTTCCAAAAGTGAGCAGCAGAGAAAGGACGGCCTTTTAAATAGGTGGAACCTAGTTTTTGGAAGAAGAATATTATTTAACACTGGCTAAACTATGGTTTAGATTTTAAATAGTTTCCGTAGATAAGACGGAACATTCTGATATAGAATTCTTTGAACTAACTTGGCTTTGTTGAATAGGAATCTGTTTTTTAAGAGGCAGAATTCTGAGATATTGGTGCTGATCTGTGGCCTGTACTTGATCTTTTGTCACTATTAAGCTTTATCGCCATTTTATATCTGACACTGGGAGCCATCATAGAATTCTAAAGCAATAGTCTAAATTTGTTTGTAACATGTAATGTGTAGTATGTCTTCCTCGTGTCTTGATTACTGAAGTGCTTAATTTTGACTAACTGATAAACTTTCTCTTCAGTGAGTTTTGTTAGATTGTACACATGAGAAGTCCAGGTCCGATGTTGGTCAATAGCGAGACCTAGAGTTTTGTGTTTGCTAACGTTTCAGCTACTAACACCATATCCCTATGTGCCTCTAAGGCATGACAGGATTACCTTTACTTTTTACCTAACGTTTCAGCCTAGATATATTAGTGTTGTTGTTGCTGTTTTGTCGATTTTAGTAGTTTCTGCCTTCTTGTAAATGAGCACTGATTTGTCTCATAGGTCTTTATGATCATGCCACATAATAAGATTATTTATCTCCATCTGAAGAGCTGATTTTATGTTAATACAGTTGCAGTTCCAATTGTAAAGAGCTGATTTTATGTTAATACAGCTGCAGTTCCAAGTGGAAAGAGCTGATTTTATGTTAATACAGTTGTAGTTCCTGGTGTAAAGAGGTGATTTTATGTTACAGTTGGAGTTCCTAGTGTAAAGAGCTGATTTTATGTTAATACAGCTGCAGTTCCAACTGTAAAGAGCTGATTTGATGTTAATGCAGTTGTAGTTCCTGGTGTAAAGAGCTAATTTTATGTTAAGACAGCTGCAGTTCCAAGTGTAAAGAGCTGATTTTATTTTAATATAGTTGCAGTTCAAAGTGTAAAGAGCTGATTTTATGTTAATATAATTGCAGTTCCTAGTGTAAAGAGTTGATTTTATGTTAATATATGTGCAGTTCCTAGTGTAAAGAGTTGATTTTATGTTAATATAGTTGCAGTTCCTAGCGTAAGAGTTGATTGTATGTTAATACTAGCTGATTGCCCGGCGTTGCTAGGGAATTTATTAATTATTCATACTGCGAAGTGGATTAGAGATCGCCACGTTTCTCCCACGGACAATCTTATGTTGCTTGCTCAGTGTGGGTTCAGCCAATAAATTATTATTTATTCTTGCTCCTGGAGGTGAAACTAAAAATGTTGTATATAATCATGTTTTGAGTTAAATTAATATTATGGTGAATTTGTAAAATACCTTTCTCTATAACGTGTATACTGCCACCTGTGACCTGTTGATCGTGATGGAGAACGTAAGTCTCACTGGACATTGCAGTCTCTTAGAGTTAAAAGTGAGATCCGTCGGAAAGAGTGGTATCCGTGGGATAAAAACTGCTTCACCCTCTCCCTGTCCTGTTAAGATAGTCACTTCAACTACATTGCCCAGCATCCTATTCGTTTCTTTAGACACAGGAATAAATAGGAATATAATTTTTTAAACAATAAAAAAGTATGTCCTGGATTAAAATTCACAGTAAAACTAATGCCCCTTCAGGTATGTCATTCATTCATTCATTTATTTGCATGTCCCTTGGGAACTTTGTCTCCCTAACAGCACTCCTGTAGGCCTCTCGGTTGTGAGCAAGATGGCCTGCTGCTGGTGCATTCACTTGCAGATCATCAACGATGTCTTGAAGCCATCTTCGCCTTGGTCTTCCTCTCTTTCTTTTTCCCCATTATGTATCCTTCCAAAAGGTCTTCTCTAGATTTTTTTTTTCAGGTATTTACAAACTAGAATTAACATCTCATGTTGGGAAATGTCCAGGATTTGGTTGTGTATGAAAAATCTCAGGCAGAGTTGTTAGAAGCCGAAAAACAACCACACCCCAACCCTCAAATAAAAGCAGATGAGAGGAAACATTGCCCCTTAGCGTTATAGCACTGATGAAGTAATGGCTCCAGGCACAGGGAAGCAGAGTACTGGCAACTCTTTAAGATCAGTTCCTTTCAATTGTGTTGAAATGAGGTGAAATAGCTCTGTATAATATGGGCCCTGATAGTTTATTTCAAGACGAGTAGAGGCCCAAGTCATAGGCAGAGACGTTTTTTTTTTGGCCCCCCCCCCCCTCTCTCTCCTTCCTTGGTAGTCAGGGGAGTTTATCGACGTGCGGCACTAACGAGTTCATTTGTTGCGTCCCTTGGAGTTCCGCTCTTGGCTGGTTTGTTGAAAAGGTTCCCTTTGAGATCGGTAATGGATTAGTAAAGAGACCGAAGGGGGGAGTGGGGTGGGGTGGGGGTGACGTGGGTGGGGGTAGAAGAGAGGGAGAGAGAATCGGCATAGATAGATAGATAGATAGATAGATAGATAGATAGATAGATAGATAGATAGATAACGAGCACGCTCAATCTAAATTAAATAAAATAACCATTTATCTTCAGTCCTCCTTTATTCTCTCCTTTCTCTCTCTCTCTCTCTCTCTCTCTTCTTTCTTACTTCCTGACTTTCTTTCTTTTCTTTGTGTCTTTGTTTCTTTTCCTGTCTTTCTCTCTGACAGAATTAAGTCCACAATCGAAGTCTAGTTAATGCAAAAATTGAAAATAAGTGTGAGAGCGTAGCTGCTGGACATTCCTGCATCTTTGACAGGGGGCCCTCGAGCTAGAGGAAATAGGGGCCTGATTACACGAGGGGGTAAGACCCGAAAGCGGATATAGACCCACAGAGTTGTCGAGCAAATAGCTATGTTGTAGGCAGCTGTCCAGGATCGTGAGCTGTCTAGTTCAGAAATAAGGCCAGCCAGGGCGAGACCGTCGACAGCCAGCTGAGCTAGTGAATTAACTGGGAAGTGTTACAAGCATTCCCAAGACTGTTTGCTGTAAGAGCTTTCAGAATCGTTTTGTGAAATAGGTTTTCAAGAAGTTAGATGAAGGAAAGACTAGGTCAAGATTTCTTTTATTTCTTTTGTTTGGTGTGTTCTTTCACTTTTAGTTTATTTTTATTGCTTTTTTAAAAAATAGTTGTTTAATTCAAGTTTCGTATCTTTGTGCTTTCTATTCCAGGTCACATTATGAAGTGACACGTAATATTTATTTTACATTAACGTTATACATTTTGCAATAATCTCTACTGCACTTTATGTATCACTCATACATTCTATACACTACGAAATGGAAGATGTCTTCCTTTTTTTCTTCTTCTTATCATCGTCGACTTCTTCTTCTTTTCTTATTCTTCTTCTTCTTCTTATTCTTATTCTTCTTCTTCTTATGCTTCTTCTTCTTCTTCTTCTGCTGCTGCTTCTTCTTCTTCTTCTTCTTCTGCTTCTTCTTCTTCTTCTGCTTCTTCTTCTTCTTCTTCTTCTTCTTCTTCTTCTTCTTCTTTTCTTCTTCTTCTTCGTTTTCTTCTGCCTCCCTGGAACTGCTACCTGGTGTTCCTTGCAGTCGTTGCGGCGAAGAGGTTGAGGCTCAGCGTTTTGTCTGCTTGCAGGCGGGTTATGGGCCTTTTTGTCAGTCCCTGGGTGGCGCCAATAAGTAGGAGGAGTGCAGTGTTTTTTCGGTAGGCTCCACCACCATGGGGTATCCAGCCAACCCTGTCCCGTAAGCCAGCCTAGACCTGTTACTGGGGTGTACCAATGAGTGGTGGGACAGGGTCTTGGTCAGCTATGGTTTCGCCAACTCTGATGCTAGCATATAAACTACTTTTACGTGAAATAGAAGAAGTACAAGCACTACTGAAAGAAAAATATAATATTTGAAAAAGTTCTCAGTAAGTTAGTCAGTGGCTCTCAACCCTTTTCAGGCCGTGGACTCATCATTTCATCGTAGATTTCTTTACATTCCCCCGGTCCCGCCATTCCCTATTACATTAAAAATCTCCCGAACATTCATATTTTGAGAACCTCTCCTGGACTTCGGTTGTCTGTGACGTATAAGAACAAAAATAGTTTTACAATCTACACCTGATAATTGGTCCCAACACTCCCCAACCCCACACAAGACTATTTGTGAAGCCCCAGGGATCGAGGACTCCAGGAGAAAGCGGAGACTAGGTCGGGAACTGATGAGCTACAGTCTCTTTCAATTGTGTTGAAATGAGGTGAAATAGCTCTGTATAATATGGGCCCTGATAGTTTATTTCAAGACGAGGAGAGGCCCAAGTCATCAGCAGAGACTTTTTTTTTGCCCCCCCCCCTCTCCTTCCTTGGTAGTCAGGGGAGTTTATCGACGTGCGGCACTAACGAGTTCATTTGTTGCGTCCCTTGGAGTTCCGCTCTTGGCTGGTTTGTTGAAAAGGTTCCCTTTGAGATCGGTAATGGATTAGTAAAGAGACCGAAGGGGGGAGTGGGGTGGGGTGGGGGTGACGTGGGTGGGGGTAGAAGAGAGGGAGAGAGAATCGGCGGAGATAGATAGATAGATAGATAGATAGATAGATAGATAGATAGATAGATAGATAGATAGATAACGAGCACGCTCAATCTAAATTAAATAAAATAACCATTTATCTTCAGTCCTCCTTTATTCTCTCCTTTCTCTCTCTCTCTCTCTCTTCTTTCTTACTTCCTGACTTTCTTTCTTTTCTTTGTGTCTTTGTTTCTTTTCCTGTCTTTCTCTCTGACAGAATTAAGTCCACAATCGAAGTCTAGTTAATGCAAAAAAATTGAAAATAAGTGTGAGAGCGTAGCTGCTGGACATTCCTGCATCCTTGACAGGGGGCCCTCGAGCTAGAGGAAATAGGGGCCTGATTACACGAGGGGGTAAGACCCGAAAGCGGATATAGACCCACAGAGTTGTCGAGCAAATAGCTATGTTGTAGGCAGCTGTCCAGGATCGTGAGCTGTCTAGTTCAGAAATAAGGCCAGCCAGGGCGAGACCGTCGACAGCCAGCTGAGCTAGTGAATTAACTGGGAAGTGTTACAAGCATTCCCAAGACTGTTTGCTGTAAGAGCTTTCAGAATCGTTTTGTGAAATAGGTTTTCAAGAAGTTAGATGAAGGAAAGACTAGGTCAAGATTTCTTTTATTTCTTTTGTTTGGTGTGTTCTTTCACTTTTAGTTTATTTTTATTGCTTTTTTAAAAAATAGTTGTTTAATTCAAGTTTCGTATCTTTGTGCTTTCTATTCCCAGGTCACATTATGAAGTGACACGTAATATTTATTTTACATTAACGTTATACATTTTGCAATAATCTCTACTGCACTTTATGTATCACTCATACATTCTATACACTACGAAATGGAAGATGTCTTCCTTTTTTTCTTCTTCTTCTTTATCATCGTCGACTTCTTCTTCTTCTTCTTATTCTTCTTCTTTTCTTATTCTTATTCTTCTTCTTCTTATTCTTCTTCTTCTTCTTCTTCTGCTTCTTCTTCTTCTTCTTCTTCTTCTTCTGCTTCTTCTTCTTCTTCTGCTTCTTCTTCTTCTTCTTCTTCTTCTTCTTCTTCTTCTTCTTCTTCTTCGTTTTCTTCTGCCTCCCTGGAACTGCTACCTGGTGTTCCTTGCAGTCGTTGCGGCGAAGAGGTTGAGGCTCAGCGTTTTGTCTGCTTGCAGGCGGGTTATGGGCCTTTTTGTCAGTCCCTGGGTGGCGCCAATAAGTAGGAGGAGTGCAGTGTTTTTTCGGTAGGCTCCACCACCATGGGGTATCCAGCCAACCCTGTCCCGTAAGCCAGCCTAGACCTGTTACTGGGGTGTACCAATGAGTGGTGGGACAGGGTCTTGGTCAGCTATGGTTTCGCCAACTCTGATGCTAGCATATAAACTACTTTTACGTGAAATAGAAGAAGTACAAGCACTACTGAAAGAAAAATATAATATTTGAAAAAGTTCTCAGTAAGTTAGTCAGTGGCTCTCAACCCTTTTCAGGCCGTGGACTCATCATTTCATCGTAGATTTCTTTACATTCCCCTGGTCCCGCCATTCCCTATTACATTAAAAATCTCCCGAACATTCATATTTTGAGAACCTCTCCTGGACTTCGGTTGTCTGTGACGTATAAGAACAAAAATAGTTTTACAATCTACACCTGATAATTGGTCCCAACACTCCCCAACCCCACACAAGACTATTTGTGAAGCCCCAGGGATCGAGGACTCCAGGAGAAAGCGGAGACTAGGTCGGGAACTGATGAGCTACAGTCTCTTGTAGAACAGGAAGAACAGAGAAGCATCAGTATACAGAACAGAACATGGCAGGCAGCCAAAGAAGAGCACCAGTGTACAGAACAGAACATGGCAGGCAGCCAAAGAAGAGCACCAGTATACAGAACAGAACATGGCAGGCAGCCAAAGAAGAGCACAAGTATACAGAACAGAACATGGCAGGCAGCCAGAGAAGAGCACAAGTATATAGAACAGAACATGGCAGGCAGCCAAAGAAGAGCACAAGTATATAGAACAGAACATGGCAGGCAGCCAAAGAAGAGCACAAGTATACAGAACAGAACATGGCAGGCAGCCAAAGAAGAGCACAAGTATATAGAACAGAACATGGCAGGCAGCCAAAGAAGAGCACAAGTATATAGAACAGAACATGGCAGGCAGCCAAAGAAGAGCACAAGTATATAGAACAGAACATGGCAGGCAGCCAAAGAAGAGCACAAGTATATAGAACAGAACATGGCAGGCAGCCAAAGAAGAGCACAAGTATAGAACAGAACATGGCAGGCAGCCAAAGAAGAGCACCAGTATACAGAACAGAACATGGCAGGCAGCCAGAGAAGAGCACAAGTATATAGAACAGAACATGGCAGGCAGCCAAAGAAGAGCACAAGTATATAGAACAGAACATGGCAGGCAGCCAAAGAAGAGCACAGTATATAGAACAGAACATGGCAGGCAGCCAAAGAAGAGCACAAGTATATAGAACAGAACATGGCAGGCAGCCAAAGAAGAGCACAAGTATATAGAACAGAACATGGCAGGCAGCCAAAGAAGAGCACCAGTATACAGAACAGAACATGGCAGGCAGCCAAAGAAGAAGACAGAAATATGAAGACATCATCTTAAGCATTACAAAAATATTGGTAGAAACCAAAAGATTAGAATAAGTACACATACGTACAGAGGGCATGAATGATGATGACGACGATGCTGTTGATGATATTCTTTTGTTAATTCTTCTATAGAGGTAAACGCAATATATTTACTTGTTCTTGCCAGCTTCTCTTGTTTGTCTGTTCAGCGATCCTCGACAAGTGACGGGCAACAGAACTAGCAGGTTAATGATATTTAGAGAAAAGAAGACAAAAATGGTTGAACAACAGATTTAAAAGAAAGGCGTTCTTGTCAAGAATGAAGGAACTTGGATGTGAAACTTGGAGTAGCAGAACACGCACGATTTTTTTCACATGCACTAGAAGCTTGATTTGCCAACATAAGACAGGCGCTACTACAGTCACTGCTCGCAGACGTGCCTGGAGGGCAAAGAAGGAGATCCTTTCTAGTTTATAGCGTCTATTTCGGTTTTATATTTATTCGTCTTATTCCTGGACCCTCTTATTCTACCAGCGCATGTTATTGCCTGAAACAATTTCTTCTCTGAAATGAACTCCCCTGTTTATTTCATACCGTCATTTCACGTTTTTTCAGAGATCTCATTTAGTAGTTTTTACGTTAGCAATACTTTCTACTTTTTGGCTAAATCTTGAAGTTTTGCTTCAATATTTTAGCAGATAATACTCCTTGTCATCTCCAGACAATCAGCCTATGAAGAGTCTGTGAAGCATCCTTCCTGAAGGCATCATCGTTTTCAGTGTCGAAAATTAAGGTCGCGGATAGTCTTAAAACACTTCCGGTACTAGTAAAGCGAATGATGCCGCACGTCCATGCTTGTATCCGAAAGGATTTTTTTTGTCTCTCTCTGTATTATCCATGTATGATTATTTTTAAATATAAACACATTTTTGTGCCATGGAAAAGTTGTTCAGAAGAACAGAAGGAAAGAAATACAAACGGAAGCGGAGAGGCATGCTGATTAAATGAATATTAGGGGCTGGAATCTCAGTTCTTCAAATATTTCATCCAAGATTTTCGGTGATGATTAAAAGATTTCGTCCGGAAATTTCAGAACTGAAACAGTTAGCATAATCATTTCTAGGCACGTTTAGTAACTGTCCCATATGTCAGGAGAGCAGGGAAGTTACGTTTAGTAACTGTCCTATATGTCAGGAGAGCATAGGAGTTATGTTTAGTATCTGTCCTATATGTTAGGAGAGCAGAAAGTTATGTTTAGTATCTGTCCCATATGTCAGGAGAGCAAGGAGGAGTTATGTTTAGTATCTGTCCCATATGTCAGGAGAGCAAGGAGGAGTTATGTTTAGTATCTGTCCCATATGTCAGGAGAGCAAGGAGGAGTTATGTTTAGTATCTGTCCCATATGTCAGGAGAGCAGGGGAGTTATGTTTAGTATCTGTCATATATATCAGGAGAGCAGGGGAGGTATGTTTAGTATCTGTCATATATATCAGGAGAGCAGGGGAGTTATGTTTAGTATCTGTCATATATATCAGGAGAGCAGGGGAGGTATGTTTAGTATCTGTCATATATATCAGGAGAGCAGGGGAGGTATGTTTAGTATCTGTCCTACATGTCAGGAGAGCAGGGGAGGTATGTTTAGTATCTGTCATATATCAGGAGAGCAGGGGAGGTATGTTTAGTATCTGTCATATATGTCAGGAGAGTAGAGGAGTCACGTTTAGTATCTGTCCTACATGTCAGGAGAACAGGGAAATCAAATTTAGTATCTGTACAGATATTGTGGATTGGGGATCCGTTCTAGCGCCCTATTATTAATACAGCACCCCCTCCCCACACTATACAGCGCCTCGTCACCATGACCAGCCCCACGACCCATTACCAGCGTCTTCCACTCACCACCTTTGTCTTTCACTTACTACCTGTGTCTTTCACTTACTACCTGTGCCTTTCACTTATTACCTGTGTCTTTCACTTACTACCTGTGCCTTTCACTTACTACCTGTGCCTTTCACTTACTACCTGTGCCTTTCACTTACTACCTGTGCCTTTCACTCACTACCTGTGTCTTTCACTTACTACCTGTGTCTTTCACTTACTACCTGTGCCTTTCACTTACTACCTGTGCCTTTCACTTACTACCTATGCCTTTCATTCACTACCTGTGCGTTTCACTTACTACCTATGCCTTTTACTTACTACCTGTGCCTTTCACTTACTACCTGTGCCTTTCACTCACTACCTGTGCCTTTCACTCACTTGGAAACGCTTAGATAACATATCAGGAAAAAACAAACAAACTAACCCTAAACCAATGCGAATCTCTGGTCGAGTCCTCTCAAATGACACAGACAAAAGCCAGTACTTCTTTGCTGCCACCAACAAATCTTCCAACAGGAAAGTACTTGACAAGGCACTGGGAAAAGTTCTGAGAAGTAAAGAGAAATCTAGCTTGGCAAACATTCCACTTTTTTAAGGAAAACTTTACCATCCATGAACTCCAAAGTGGTATGGGTAATCTACAGCTACTAAAAGCACCAGGACCAGACAAAATATCAAATGAAATGATCCTTCATCTGGACCCTGTATGAAAGTCCACATTGCTTAACTTCATTAACAAGACCTGGCAAAGTGGAGTACTACCAAAATCTTGGAAGTCAGCCATATTTAGACCTATCCTGAAAAAAGGAAAGCCAGAGGATGACACAAAATGCTTTAGACCAATCTCACTGACTTCCAACATTGGAAAGCTAGCAGAACGAATGCTTAACAATAGGTTGTACTGGTGGTTGGAATCCTCGGGGTCCCTCAGTAACTTCCAGGCAGGCTTCCGCAAAGGATTAAGAGCCGAAGACCAGCTATTTCTCCTCACTCAAAGTGTAAAAGACAGTTTTTTTTATACAACAGAAGCCCTGTAGCTGTCTTTGTGGACTTCCAGCAGGCATATGACAGGGTCTGGTGAAAAGGCCTGCTGTTAAAGATGCAAAACATGGGCATACATGGAAAAATGTTCCAATGGGTTAAAAACTACCTGAGTAACAGGACCATACAAACTCAGGTCAATAACAGACTGTCAAACAAATGCACCCTGGAGGAAGGTCTGCCACAAGGTTCTGCTCTTAGCTGCACCTTGTACCTAAAAGGGGTGGATTTAGTGGAGAGGTACTATAATGATTGAAGAAGATGATGTTACGTGTAACTAAACGTCACAACTTTGTAATCGTTAAGTAATAAAGCTGCTCATACTTTTTTCCAATTTTATACATTCTAGTCTGCTCTCCAGGCCCTTGAAAACTGGATACCATCAGCTGATCACATTACAACTGACATACTCAGTGCAATAAACCAACTCGCCTCCTATGACGTCAAGACCACCCTACAGTGGATACCAGGGCACATAGATATCAGAGGAAATGAACTTGCTGACAGATTGGCAAAGAGTGGAGCCACCATGTCACAGCCCCACATCTCCACCAATGTGAGAACAGCTAGACACATTATACACAACAACTGCAAGCAGCAGTGGATGGACAGCTAGACCAGTAATCCAACTGGAAGATTCCTATATACACACCTGCCATAGCCTAACCCCAGAGACTACATCAACAGCTCATGTCGTAGAGATCAATGCACAATTTTCAGGTTGAGAACAGGTCACATTACCCTCAATAAGCACTTACACAGAGTGACCGCTGACCACACATAATACTGCATCCACTGCAACAGACAAGAAGAAGAAACTGTTAAACACCATCTGCTGGACTGCAGAGCTTTGGAGGACCTTCGGAAGAACCTGATACCACCAAACTCCTCAGTCACCGACATTCTGTATGGAGATGTAGAACAGCTCAAGAAGACCTGTACGTTTCATTATCTGGCTCAAGGGGAAAAGAGTGAAAACTCGTAAACCCGGGAATCAGAAAAGTCAAAAGTAAAAGTCATTCATTACCTATACCTTCCACTAACTACCTATACCTTCCACTAACTACCTGTGCTTTCCACTCACTACCTATGCCTCCCACTCACTACCTGTACATTCCACTTACTACCTGTGCTTTCCACTCACTACCTATGTCTTTCACTCACTACCTATGCCTTTCACTCACTACCTATACATTCCACTTACTACCTGTGCTTTCCACTCACTACCTATGCCTTTCACTCACTACCTATACCTTTCACTCACTACATGCGCCTTCCACTCACTACCTATGCCTTCCACTCACTACCTATACTTTCCCCTCACTTACCTGTGCCTTCCACTCACTTACCTGTGCCTTCCACTCACTACCTATGCATTCCACTCACAACCTATGCCTTCTACTCACTACCTATGCATTCCACTCACTACCTATGCCTTCTACTCACTTACCTGCACCTTCCACTCACTACCTGCGCCTTCCATTCACTACCCGTGCTTTTCATTCACTACCCGCGCCTTCTACTCACTACCTGCGCCTTCCACTCACTACCAGCGCCTCCCACTCACTACCTGCGCCTTCCATTCACTACCAGCGCCTCCCACTCACTACCTGCGCCTTCCATTCACTTACCCGTGCTTTTCATCCACTACCCGCGCCTTCTACTCACTACCTGCGCCTTCCACTCACTACCAGCGCCTCCCACTCACTACCTGCGCCTTTCATTCCATGCAGTGAAAAAAAAAGTAGCAGACACAGAAGTGTTAGATAAAAACAGAAGAAAAGAAACAGTAGAATACCTGATTTCATGATACTCTGGAATGTACGCGACTTTCTGTGAATGAATGGAAAATGGGATATCAAGTGGGAATCGCTAATAGATATATGAGATTACTGCAGAGTCCACGGTAAGGTTTCTTTCCTTAAAGTGTTTTTTTTTTTGCGAGGAGGAGGGAGGGGGGAAGGGAAAAGAGACGAATTATCAAATAATGTCATATTGCTTCCTCTCATATTTTTCAGTTTCTTTCCCACTCTCTCCTTCCTCTCTCTCCTTATTCTCTCTCTTACTTTCCATCTCTCTCTTTCCCTCTCTTCCCTTCCTCTCCCTCTTTCTTTCTCCCTCTTTCTTTCTGTCACTCTCCTTCCTCTCCCTCTTTCCCTCTCCCTCTTTCTTTCTCCCTCTTTCTTTCTGTCACTCTCCTTCCTCTCCCTCTTTCCCTCTCTCTCTTTCTTTCCCTCTCTCTCCTTCCTCTCCCTCTTTCCCTCTCTCTTCTTCCTCTCCCTCTTTCTTTCCCTCTCTCTCCTTCCTCTCCCACTTTCTTTCCCTCCTTCTCTCCTTCCTCTCCCTCTTTCTTTCCCTCTCTCTCCTTCCTTTGCCTCTTTCTTTCGTCTCCCTTCTTTCTCTGTTTCCTTCTTTACCACTTTCTTTCTTTCTTTCCTCGTCTCCCTCCTCTCTACCTACCTTCCCACCACCCACCCACCTATCTATCTATCTATCTATCTATCTATCTATCTATCTATCTATCTATCTATCTATCTATCTATCTATCTATCTATCTATCTATCATCCCGTTTCCCTCCTCTCTCTCTATCGTACCCTGTATCCCTCCTCTCTCTTTCTCTCTATCTTATCCTGTTTCCCTCTTCTCTCTATCCTACCCGCTCTCTTTCTCTCTATCTTACCCTGTCTCCCTCCTCTCTCTCTCTTATTTTACCCTGTCTCCCTCATCTCCTTATCTTACCCTGTCCCTCCTCTCTATCTTACCTTGTCTCCCTCCTCTCTTTCTCTCTCTTCTCACTCTCTTTACATTTCTCTGTCTCATCCCCCCCTCTCTTTTTATTTTCTGCCTTCCACTCTCTCTTTCTCACTTTCTTTCTCTTTGTCCTCTCTCTCTCTCTCTCTCTTTATTTCCCTGCCTTCCACTCTCTCTTTCTCACTTTCTTTCTCTTTGTCTCCTCTCTCTCTCTCTCTCTCTTTATTTCCTTGCTTTCCACTCTCTCTTTCTCACTATCTTTCTCTCTGTCTCCTCTCTCTCTCTTTATTTCCCTGCCTTCCACTCTCTCTTTCTCACTTTCTTTCTCTCTGTCTCCTCTCTCTCTCTCTTTATTTCCTTGCTTTCCACTCTCTCTTTCTCACTATCTTTCTCTCTGTCTCCTCTCTCTCTCTTTATTTCCCTGCCTTCCACTCTCTCTTTCTCACTTTCTTTCTCTCTGTCTCCTCTCTCTCTTTATTTCCCTGCCTTCCACTCTCTCTTTCTCACTTTCTTTCTCTCTGTCTCCTCTCTCTCTCTCTCTCTCTCTCTCTTTATTTCCCTGCCTTCCACTCTCCCTTTCTCACTTTTTTTCCTCTCTGTCTACTCTTTCTCTCTCTTTTTATTTCCGTGCCTTCCACTCTGTCTTTCTCCCTGTCTCCTCTCTCTCTCTCTCCCTCTCTCCAAATCTCTAAACCCCACTGCTACAATCTGCCACAATTAGTCTGTGTGTCAAAATGTCTGTAATTAATGTGTGAGAATGCAATATAGCTCTACACTATGCTTTATTCATATATATTGTTGCGTGTATGGTGTTAAGTTGTTCAGTTCATATTTACTGTTGTTCTTTATACGTGTACAACACTGGTACTCTTTTGATACTGAAAGACTACATTAGAATGAAAGACAAGACAAGAAGAGTGGAAGACAGGCGGGTACTTGCTAGCTAAATTCTTCACCTTTTGAAAATAAAGTTCCTTCTCTCTCTCTCTCTCTCTCTCTCTCTCCTTTCCTCTCTCCCTCCCTTCCTCTCTATCCTTATCTCTCTCTCCCCTTTCCTCCCTTCCCCTTTCCACTCTCCCCCTTCCTCTCTCTCTCTCTCTCCCTTCCTCTCTCTCTCTCTCTCCAGGTGTTTGTTCTTTAAGATCTCGTAGTTCTCCTTCTACGTTGTCTATCCATCTTCGTCATATTCTGCCCTTAGGTCTTGTATCTTTCATGTCTTGTATATATGCCAGCTTGATCAAATGACTTTCATCCATGGCCTGGTCAGCATTCTCTGCTAAACGTTAGCTGTACGGCATTCAGTAAACAAAATTACGTCCAGTCTATGCTCATCTTGATACAAAAGTGTCAAATTAGTAACACACACCTCAGAAAACACATTTTCTAAACATCACATAGCTTCTACTGTGTCCCTAGAGTTTAGCTGTTGCCTGCCAGCTCTGGTGATACATATTTCCTCCGGGAAATTTGTCTCCTCGCATCTTTCCACCAACTTTCCCGTCTCGATCTCTCTCAATCGTGCCTCCGCTCATCCTCCGCGTCCAGCTATGGAAAAACCAAATTTGCTACAGCAAATACCGCAGGGACAATCAGAAGTTTCCAAGGGACTTCATTTTCCTCATTATCTGGCCACGGCGAAGTAGCGAACATATAATTTGAGTTATTTGCAAGTCTGAATCAGTTTTTCTTTCCCTTTCGCGAAGAAGACATAAATGGCAAAGATAGAGAAACGGAAGGTGAGATTTGAAGAAGGAAACTAATATTATATTCTATACATCGCGGTAAGACAATAAGATAAAATAAAGGGACAAGAAAGAAATATACCAAGAACAGACGCAGCTAAAAATATGTAGTGTAGAAACCCCCCCTTCCCATCCCCCCACCCACAGAAAAGCAAGACATTAAATGAAAGTCAGAAATATATTTGACAGAAAAAGAAAGCCAAAAAACGTAAAAATTAAAGGCTTCAAGATGTAATGTGAGAAATGGAAGTATGTAAGATAAGAAAACAGAATAATTACAGAGCACGCGAGAAAAATATATAGTGAGGAAAACAAAAGAGTTAGAAATGTACGGAGGAAACAGGAAAGAAAATGTATGAGTTAGAAAAAAGGTGTTGATTTATATGACGTTAGAAACAGAAAGAAAATATATGATATGAAGACAGGTTAGAAATGTCTTGAAAAGAAAGAAATAAAGAGAGACAAGAAAGAAATATACAGAAAGACATGAAGATAAAAGGAAAGAATACAATGAACAAATAAAAACCTGGTAAAATGAAGGAACGTGTTATGACAAATAGAAAGAAGAGAAACATATCAAGCAATAAA